>OZ010585.1:7707885-7807885 GCA_963932145.1 Acanthosepion lycidas | reverse complement strand
AACATTCATAGTGTTTTGACCCCAGCTTGGGGCTAACTATTTGTCCATACCTGGGATCCTAACAAGGGTTACCACCCCAGATCAGGGTGTACCTAGGAACACCTGCAATTAATAGATTGTTCCATGCTTTTCAAAACTTCCTTGCTGTTGGATGTAGTCTATTGCCTTACCCAGGGCGTTGATGTAGTTCATCATCATACCCAGGACACATCCACTGTTTGTTTCTATGACTATAGTCGGATCTTTAAAAGAATTTTAAAATGTTCTTACAGAAGTTAATTTTTTTTGCTCCCGTTGATTACATGCTCTTAAGATTGTTCAGATTTGGGGCATTTCTCTGACGAACTCTAATTTTAAGCTTATCCCATAGATATTTTTTTGTAGGATTTAAGTTAAATGCCCGAGTTGGTCATTCAAAAAAATATTGTCTTTAATTACTATTTCGTTTTCATTGTAGTATGTTTTGGACCATTATCATGCTGAAACAACCAACCATTAGGTAGTTTAGATGTTTTGCAGATTGAACCAAGTTCTTCAATATGATACACCTCTGCCCACTGTTCCTTCAATGTTATTTAGTGCATGTGCACTTTTAAAAGGAAATTAACCCTAAATCATTCCAATTCTTCCAAAATGTTTAAATTTGATTTTTCTCCAAAACTGTCTTGAATGATTTCCAAATTTTTTTTTCAGTTTTCACCTCATCAAACTATTATATTTTGTTTCAGAATGAAAAAAGGCTCCTTGAGATGATTATGAGCAAAAATAAATGACATTTTATGGGATTCAGAAGAAGCATTTTTCTAGGTATCCAAAACTGCCATCCTACACGATAGAGTGTCCAACTAATTGCATCTTTGTCCATTTCTCTTGTCAGTCCTTCTCCTTGTCTGGTGAATTGGTTTTGTGTTACTAAATGGAAAAAAAAAAAAAAAGATCATCAACTTAATTTATGAGGACATCCTGTTCAAATAAGATTTGTTGTCAGACCATATTGCTTCCATCTTTGATAACTCTTGTACTGATGGGGTTATTAGGATCATTGGAGATCTTTTGATATTCTATTCCAGGATTATAATGGAAGATTATCACTAGGAATTTCTTGAGACTGATCATTTGCCTTAACCATTGTGAAAACCTTTGCACAGGCAAACTAGAAATTCAGTAGTCATTCAAATAGATACAGGTTTTTATTTTGCCACACTTAGGACTTGAGATGCTCTGGGTGATCAGAGGAAATTTGAAATGAATAATTTGAATATAATCCAATTCCAAACCACAAATTTTATTCTATTTTATTCATCATTTCAGAACGAGTCCAAAACTTCTGCATGCTGCTTATATGCTTAATTTGCATATAAATTTATACACAGACCAAATATTGTTTATTTCTGCTTAGAAATCTAATAAACTATGTATTTGCTATGTTAATCATAACTTTTAATATTCTTGGCACATTTAGAAATATTTTTTGTAAAAAAAAAAAATTTTAATTTTGTGACTGTGTGAAAATGTGGAAATCTATATTTCATGGCCATTGTAAGGTTTCATGTCTTAAATGATCATCATTAGAGCAGATGATTTCATAAAACATATCTAGAAATACTCTATTACAGATATTGAACACTCTTCACATAATAAATATACACTATGATTCAGATAGAGACACACACAAATGATAAAAATAGTTTTAAGGTAATGCTATATTTATGAGTTAAGGTGCTCAATAGTGAATATAAATATAAAAATGAACATTGAAGTTAACACCCAATGGTGACACACTGTTTCATGCTAAACAATCATCAGATCATATCTTCAATGTTCACTTTATATATATATATATATATATATATATATATATTTATTCTTACATGCCAGTAGTCTTTCAACCGGTATCCAGTATCAGTATTATGCCTGATAAACTCGCAAAAGTGCAGCAATTCATTGGGGTATCAATTCCACAAGTGGTCAGAAGAACTCTGAACACCATCTCAATATCTGTTCACATCTCCCTCACATTAATTGGGCTCATGTCAAACAATTGTTTTAGCCATAAAATTCTTCAGAAGTCTCCAGAATGCTTTTCAAACAATTCATTGAAAAACTGAGCCCAATGACACAGTGCATTAACCTGCTAGAATAACCAATTGTTGTGAGGGTTAGAGTGCATGACTATCCTTAAATAGATGTAAATGTTCACAAAGTAATTAAATATCACAGTCAGCAATGAATTATTTTGCAAATTTGACCAATGCTGCATGAAGACTCCTAACACCATTATTGAATCACTATCATCCTAGACAGTGCTTTGTTGCGCTCAGTTCAAGACAACTAGAACCAAAACAACTGAAACCCATAACTCATCAGATGATGCTATATGTTGCCAGTCTTCCAGAATCCAATTAATGATTTTATAAACTCAAGTTATGAACTGTGTACATTGTTGTGGCATTAACAAGGACACCCTGCTTTGATTTGTTTTGTTTTATGGCATATCAACCTCAATGGGTTATTTAATACTGACAATTTTTTTTTTTCTGGTAATATTTTGTCAAAAATCTATTTCTGTTAATATTTTTTCATCAAAAACGTGTAGCTGGCAACACTATTCTTTCAAAAACATATAGCTGGTAATATTTTTTCAAAAAAATATAGCTGGCAACATTATTTTTCCAAAAACGTATTATCAGAGGCCTTGCTATTGGACATAGTTTATTGTCTTACCCAGGACGCGGATGTAGTTTATCGTCATACCCAGGACGTGGATGTAGTTTCTCGAAAGACACCCTGGTGTTGCTTCTTATTCCATAGAAGTTAAAATTGCTGAACTGGCCTTAAGGATATGCATCTGATTGATGTAGCTGTGATTTGAGCCAGTATCTATTTTCTCTTACTATAGACATTTCTAACCAGATTCCTCTGTCATGATCATTAAGGAGACATGTCATTATCCACAAAAGGTTGTAATCCCCCTCCCATTAAGTTATCCCATTAGACATGTGACAGCATAAATTGAGTGATATCAGATTTTGCCACAATTTCAGAAAAGTCTCATCTGTTTGGCATGAACTATCATGCTCCATTTTGAGTCCAAGAATTCATATTGCCTTAATATCAAAAGTATAACAGGTGTTCACACTGAGTCACCAGATTTCAAGTATGGATAGAGATCTACACAATTCCATGATATCAAGGTATGGTGACATCAATATCTTTACATACTGCTATCTTATCACTCTTCATGTGAGTATATAGGTATTAAATTCTGTATATATTTTTCAACCAATAAAATCCCATCAGAAGGTTTCTTTGATAAGCAAAAAAAATAGCACCAAAATATTTGCAGGTGTAGATGTAGACCTACCATGTGTTATTTATGGACCATTTTGTAAAATAACAATAACACCTTTCACAACTCCTGCAAATTCAAAAAAAAAAGATTTTTGCCAGCCAGTGTGTAATTTTTCTAACTAATGAAAACCTTGTATTCAAAAGAGTTCACACTGCTATATGAAGTTAGATATTTGATCTCCCTTACAGATATAAAAAATAGATACCTAGTGATTTTTGAGAGGTTTAAAACAATTTCAAGGACCTGTTTGATCTGCATGTGCATGCACACACTCTCGTACAGACAATACCAGCCACTGACAGAAACATTAAGCTGACTGTCATAAAGTCTGTTCATACATCTCACATGCACTAAGAATACTTAATAACTTTATAAAACAAAACATGACTAGAAAAATTTATCATTATTGTATATTTCTGAAAAGAATATATAAATGTTATTTTAACTGATGTTCTGCTTCTACTTTTCCTTCAGAAAATAAACCATTTTTAAATCATTTAAAAGATATGGGAGTGTTGTTATTAAATTTTTGAAATTCTGACACTCAGATAGCAACAAAAACTGGAGTAGATCCCAAAAAGAGAGAGTGTGTGTGTGTGTGTATGTATATATATATATATATATATATATATATATATACTCGACTCTCCCATTGAATTCGACATATGAGGATCAAGCAGATCAGTTCCTAGGAAACTGATAGCCAGATACCAGCACAAGATTTGATTATAGTGGTGAAGGTTTTGTGCAGAACCATCCACACTTTTTCAAGGGCCGAATACAGAGACTTGGTACACTATATGCCACAGGGTGCTCAAATGACTGTCTGCAGGTTTTGAATTCAGAGTTGTCCTACTCTTAGGCCAGTTGCCATACAAGGCTATAGAACCCAGTCTGTCTTGCTATTTACCCATAGCTGGAGGGAGAAGAGGATTCATACCTTTCCCAAGGGTATTAGCATGTAAGTGAATATAATGGATTCAAACTTGGCTCTCCAATTCCTCAATCCAAGCCACTATCCATTACTCCACCATGCCTCCTATATATATGTCTTATATTGTTAAACAAGAATGTACTTTTTTTTAAATGGTGTTCAATACTACAGGATTACACATATACAACTAAAGGCCAGAACTGGAGGTCTATTTCAACAGTGACACATTTTAGATCCAGTTTAGATTTACTGCTGTGGTCTGTTTGAGAAATCTTTGCTTTTATACTTGGAATAACTATTGAAGTAAGTATAAGATATTTATTTTATTTCCTTTGGATTTTTGACATTATTTTATCTTTATTTCACAAAGAAACTTTTTGAGTGACATTCACTAAAAGATTGCAATTTAGGAATGCTGGTCTTGTCAAATCGATGTTAATTTAACATTTTTCTCTTAAATTTAATATTCTTCTCTATTAAATTTTTATTCATAAATGCAAATACAAAAATAATAAACTTTAATTTGCATTTCTGTTTCTGAAAGATAAAAAAATATATTGAATTTTTACCACAATTTTTATACCACAATCTAACATTTTACAAAATTTAAGAAAAAAACAAATTTAAATCTAGACAGGGCAGTATGCTTCAACAGCAAAGTGCAGAATTTTACCTGATCTAAAGAAATAATTTATTAGTAAAATTTTTTTTCTAGTCTTTTTATAAATGTTAAAAAGATTGTCTATATTTCTGAGATGAGGTATTGTAATTATTTACATTGTTCAAACTAATGTCTCATCTTGAGTATGATGATAAACTACATCCACATCCTGGATAAGACGATAAACTATGTCGAACAGCAAGGCCTCTGATCAGAAGGTTTTGAGGAGTGTGGAACCCCCTCTTAATTGCTGGTGTTTCCAGCTCCACCCTGACCCGGGGTGGTAGCACCTGTTAGGGTCCCAGCTATGGGCAAATAATTAGCCCCCTAACTTGTGTAAAAATAGATTTTAATACCAGAAATACTTTGAAATAAAAAAATTATTAGCAGCAATAATTTTTGAAGAAAAAATTACGAGCAATACTAAAAAAAAAAAAAAAAAAAAAAAAAAAAAGATAATACCAGCAATACAAACAGTTATACATTCTTTGAAAAAAAAAAATATGACTATCTATAGATTTCTTCAAAGAGGAATATTCCCAGAAATAGATTTTTGAAGAAAAACATTACCAGAAATAAAAATTTTGTCGGCATTAAATAATCCATTGAGGTTGATATGCCGTAAAACGAAACAAACCAAACCAGACTAATGTCCCCATCTTTGCTGTCAGTCACATTTCAGCTATTGTACGCTTTGGCCCTCTTCAGTCCAACAATTATTTTAAGACATTTTATTTCTATAAAAAAGAATGTATAAACATAAAAATGTCTCAAAATAATTAACGGACTTTGTCCATTTCATAATATATGACGTCATTTGTTTACATTTGGATATGCATTAAGCAGATATGAATGTACGAAAGAAAATCATGGAGAATTGTAGTTTAAAAACAGTAAAATCAACCTTGCTAACTGTAACGCTCCTCTGTGACGAAATTGGTAAAAGAACATCAGGCTATATGATGGTTCTGTATAGGATACAGGTTTGATTCTTGTCAGAGGATGCATATTTTCTATAATTTCTCGCACATTCAGGCCGGTAAATATTAATACTGTTTATCATAAACAGTTAAATATTTCTATCTATAAAAAAGAATGTATAAACATAAAAATGTCTTAAAATAATTGTCGGACTTTGTCCATTTCATAATATATATATGTGTGTGTGTGTGTGTATGTATGTGTGTCACACTTCTCTAACTTATAAAATGTAAAACCATTATTCCTGTCTTAAATATATTTAATTTTTATATTAACACAGTAAATTTTTTGGTAAGTGTTACTATACATATATATATATATATATATATATATATATATATAACACAATAACATATGCATACACAAACCTACACTCATATATACATATTTATTGTGTGTAATGTTTTATCACACTTCTTGACTGCAAAACTCTTTTCTAGTTTCTTGTTTCCACCAACAATCTCAACACCATACCAAGCACCTAAATCTGTCATCCTAAATCCTTTTCTTTTATAGCCATTTCTTCTCACTTCTAACTAAAATCTTATTCTCTTTCACTTCCTATAACTCTCTTACATTAGAGTGACATTATTGCCTTGCTTGTGGGCATGAAATTATTAATTACAAAATAAAAATTATTATGTGTGTGTATTGATGTAATAGGAAAGAACAGTTAGATTAATGAACCAAAGTTCTTTATTTTTTTTTACTTTTAAAAAACAGTTTTCGATACAAAAATAGAGCTTAAAATTATATTTTTTGTTTTTAAAAATATGATTCCATTGCAACGCAGAGATTTGCTTCCTCCTGTCCCCATTATCAAGGGGGTCTCTACTTTGATGAAAGTATGAATGTTTATTATGTCAAATTTTTGGAGTCACGTAAGGTGGTGTTGGGGGATATTTTCTCGCTACAATGGCCTTTTTTTTTTAGGCTCTGTTGTTTTTATTACTATCTGTTAAAACTTATGGATTAATGTTCTGGTTAAAGTCTTTTTTTTGGTGTTAATTTATTTATTTTTTTCTGTTGATTTCATAAGGGGTGCTTAGATATGATAGAGTCATATTTTAATCCAATAGTTTTATACGTGCCTGAAATTAATTTAATTTGCTAATAGATTTTATATGGTGTGTACTTATTTATATATGGTATTTTTCACAATATCAAATCTATTAACAAATTAAAAAAAAAACAGATTACAAATCCATTTCCAACCTATAAATGAGTAAAACATTTCTTCAGTTATTCTAAATATCACTTGAGAATGAAACTATACTCTAAATTTTAAGTTTAATATTGAAATGAAACTTTAGGACTTGAGTCAGTTTCAAAACACTAATTTCTGTGTTGCGATAGAATCAAATTTAAAAAAAAATAATTATAATATGTATATATACATATATATATATATATATAGCTGATGTGATGAGAATGAAAGTAATATATAAATTCTAACGTTCACAGCATTAATCCAAAAGAGGGCTCAATACCGATAGTAGAGTGATAATTATTTATTATAATTTTATCATATAGACAAAACCACTTTACTCACTACAAAATGCAACTTTGTTTCAGTGCATTTCAACTGCACTTCGACAGGTGAGATATACACACACAAACACTTAAGATTTTAGTTTGGTATATAGAAATGTTAATATACTACATTGATGAAGTTAAAACCTGCCTGCCCATTTCCCTCCCCCCCCCAATGCCAGACTTTTCCGCTTTATTTTCTCTTAAACACTTTTAAAAAATTGTTCAAGTGGGATGTCAGGAATTGAAAATGGTTTCTCATCAACAGTGCCATTTTTGAGTTTTCTTTGTTTTCTTAAATACAGACTTAATCTGGTACCAAAATGAAAATTACCTTCTGTACCTCTACTTTCTTGACAGTTAAAAATTCTTAAAAAGATACAAAATTTATAAGTTACATTACTTTTTTTTAAACCTTTGCCTAAAAGGAAATTGCAGTAACTAAATTAGGTATTGACAAGTTTAAAACATTTGTTTATACTGGATTTTTGATCCCACCAGACAGAGACACACACATGTATAAATAAGTACTGAAAATTTGTTGGATTAACCCATTTCCAAAAATCTGACAAAATCATGAAAATAACATTTGACAGGTGTGGATATGCCTTCTTTGTTGGAGGATGTGTGAATGATGTAATGGATAGTGGGCCACACTAAGATATCAGAGACCCAGGTTCAAATCCCAAGTGAGCTTGTTACTTTCACTTGTGCGTGTGTGTGTGTTTAACGTATTTATAATGCAGCATGCAGACACACACAAACATAAATTTTATATATATATATATATTACTCTAAAAATTGTGTATTTGGCAGCAATTCCTCTTATGTAAATTTCATTTTAAACTACTGACAAGGTGCTATAGTTTAAGTTTTTTTATATAATTTTTCAGTACCATACAACTATGAACATGGCCATGTGCTGACCCTGTTTGGAAAAAAAAACATTCCTGTAACACTGGATATATACATAAAACAATCCATATATTCAGTTAACAGTAAAATAAAATTCATTCTTGATAATGGCTAAAAGTATAGCTGAAAGCGCTTTGATATATAAAACATTTGAACAATTTTTGTATAATTTATGTCCAGAAAAGAAAAAAATATGAACACATGAAAAATTATATATAAAAAAAAACTCAATGACAATACCATGTCAGTCATTTTTAACAAAACTTACACACACACACACACACATATACATACATATATATATATATATATATATATATATATGAAATGGACAATTTTATGTAAATTCTCTGTTTATAATAAATAGTATTAAACAACATTTACCGACCCGAATGTTAGAAAATATTTGTTTTGGCCACAGAGGAGCATTCAGTTAGCAAAGTCAAATCATGGAAGATTGTAGTTTAAAGACAGTAAAATCGACCTTGCTAACAGAATGCTCCTTTGTGGCCAAAACGATTAAGGCACGTCAGGCTATATGATGGTTCAGTATAGGATACAGGTTTGATTCCTGTTGGAGGATGAATATTTTCTATGAAAATTTCTCGGACATTCAGGCTGGTAAATGTTGTTTAATACTGTTTATTATAAACAGAGCATTTACTTAAATATTTGTGTCTATAAAAAGAATGTATAAAACAAAAATGTCTTAAGTATATGATTCACCTCTGATGATTAAATATACTTTGCACTTAATGTCATTCGGAAAAGCCAGGTAACTATTCAGTGGTTATTCTTGATATGGAAACTAGTTAATCAAGGTGTGCCTATGAAGTACACATGTACAAAAAAAAATCTGTATGACAGGCAGATATAAAAACAACCACCTGAGACAGAAAAGAAGATTGCCAGTTGTTCTAATGAACTTTCCTACTTGGTACCTTGATCACATGATATGAATAGATTTACAACTAGATGTCATTGAATTTGTTTTACTGTTGAATTAGCTAAATATAAAAGTTCTATTCTAATAGTTTCTTATCTCACACTTCTCACCTGTGGAACTTTCTTGTAATTTCTTACATATGTCCCACTAACAATCCTTTCTCTTTACTAAAGTCCTAAAATCTTCCCATTCTCTTTTACTCCCAAGTAACACCTTGCATCTTAGTGGCATTATCACCTTGCTTGAGGTGAAATGATTTAAGAAAAAAGAAAACACTAAAGTTGTCATCATGTTCCTCATGCAATATCTGTACAACTTGAGCAATATAGTAAGGTATATTATTCAGCTGAAAGATGACATTGTTATCCTAAAATCTTTTCTTTTTATGTGCAGTGTCCCTTCAGAATGTAGGCAACCATGGCTCCCCACTTCCCCCTATCACTTGAAGCTTTCAATAAGTTTTGTTTCTTTGTTTCTTCCCCCAGGCCATATTCTGTCATCCACTTGCTTAAGCCCACTAGGTATGTCATGTGTTGCTTTCTCTATATTCAACCTGTGAGTATCAGATTCTCCAAGCCCTCCTTTCTCATTACGTGTCCCAGAAACTTCAGCTGCCTCTTCTTGATGTTAAGTATAAGCCTCCTCCTTGTTTGCATCCTCTCCAAAACCTTATTGTTGCTCACATGCTCAGTCCATGATATCTTTAGCATCCTTCTGTAGAACCATACCTCCACTGCCTCGAGTATCTTCATCTTTGAGGAGGCTGTCCAACATGCATTGCCATAAAGACAGATCTCATGTAGCAGCTCAGTACTCTTTTCTTTGTTACTAAAGAAATCCTCCTGTCTTGTAATACTCTGCCTCGTTTTTGGAATGTGTTGTAGTAAAGAAAAGACTGTCAACTGATAGTAACAACTGCAATAGATCTCTTCTATTTCTCGACTGCAACACTTGTAGCCAAATCGCAGTTCAAACGACAGCCCATCGTAAAAGTCCAACAAAGTAGAAAATGACAAAAATAGTGTCACATGTCCAAAATTCTCACAAGCAAAAAAAAAATAAAAAAAAAATAACGCGCTTGCTTTATACAGCCAAGGACCGACCATAATTTGCATGCGAATGACGAGACAACGAGATATTGCGTTAACTGTCCAAGACCACCTGGCATAAAACATGGGCACTGCCATTTTGGTTCTTTTTTACCGTTGAGCAGCCGGAGTTTGCATGACGCACAGATTCGTGGGCATTTCCAAGGTAAACCGTTTTCACAATTTTCCCCACAGAATGCTATTGCTTAAACAGGTTTCCAGTATTTTCAATGACATTAAAATAGATGTTAAACACTAAAATACATGCTATCTGAAAGATATGACTCAGGTTTTCTCAAATAGTGCGTTCAAGTGCAATTACTTCAATAAAATAGAATACCGATCCTGCCATCCATCTTATTCAGGAGAAAGAAAGACTGCTCAAGCCAGGTGAACTTCTGCCTTTCATACTTGGTCCAATTCCAATGCTCTTATAACCATTGAAGATGCTTTCAGTTATAAACATTGGTTAAGATGGATTCTTTGACTGACCTGTATTCATGCAGTCATATAAATAAAAAGGATAATTATAATGTACATTGTGAAATTCATTTCTTCACTTTGCTTTCTGTAATTTATGCCACAGCCATTCTATTGGTCTTTACTTGACAGGAAATCCTCCATTCACTTCTTACTTTGGTAAGTCTTGGTCACTCAATGTCTTCTCAGTAGTTGGTCATTTTTCCAATCTTCACGTCATTGCCAATAGATACTTACCAGAACTGATTCTAAGCAGCTAACAGACCATTCCATTTGAAGAATTATTCTGATCTAGTCTTCTGGTAATAATAATTCAGTCTCAAATTTTTTTTCTCCATAACTGCATCATTTAACACACCAAAATTATGTGCTTCAGGCTGGCTTACCCGTTTATATACTTCCAAATTTGACATATGTACAGTTTCTGTGAGAGTGTAGTTGTCATTTTTGTCACATGTCTCTGAATTTGATTTATTAGTTTATTTGCTAAGTTAAGCTTTTGGCACAATGCCTGTCATGTTGGATATCCAAGAACGATGAATTTCATTGTAGTGGTCTGTGAAGATTAGATTTTAACAAGATACATCTTTTCTAGCAAGTAACATTAAATGCATAAAGTGATTCAATAATATCTACACATTTGCTATAATAAATGTTGTAGAATTAACACAAAAGAGGAGGAGGATGGAGATGAGAAACAGATGTATAGACAGAGATCCTCTTGGATCTTATAAACTTCTCATGTGTACATAATATTTGTTAAAATGAACACTCTTCTGGTCTACTTACATATGTTGTGATCAGAGAGTATTTCACAGGAATTACCATCTTTTATATATAGAGATAACTAAAAAATATTAAAAAATTAAAATCTTCAGACACACTGGGTTGTATATTAATATTCTTTCGTTTTTATTATTATTTCATTTAGATTCCTCGACTAGTTTCAGCCAACATGGCCATCATCAGGAGAACAAAAATTTCTGCTTGCTGGTAGCAGTGAACTACAGAAATGAATGTCTTGATGGAGAAAATGAACTTTTGTCTGTAGTTTTGATTTGTTTTTTTATTTTTTCAACATGAATTTTGGTTAGTTACTGTGTTGGTCAGTCTCCTTTAAGTTGTTATCTAAAATAAGAGCTGGATGGATTCATGCTGCTCTGAATTCCCTTGGTCATTTTAACAGTTTTATTGGTTCCTGGAAAGGGGTTGTGTGTCTTAAGTGTGTGTGTGTGTTATTTGACTCATTAGGGAGTGAGTGAGTATGATGTGTGTAAGTGTGTATATTTGTGTGGGTGTGTGTATACGTGTGAGGTTTCAACACCTCCATAAGCAGGTCTGTCTTGTATGGGTGAGAAATGGGTGTAGGTCCTGATTTATTGGGTTATATATTAATACTATCTTGTGATTTAGCCCATCTGGATAGTGTGTCTTTAAACGTTTTATCCATTTATATATATATATATATATATATATATATATATACACACACATATACAGAGATGAATATGAGAAACAGAAATAAATGTTTTATATATCAGAACAGATTTTAGAAAATTTGTAATGTGGAAAAATCTTTTTATGTGAGTTCTCTTTAGGACTTCATTGGAATAAAGTCATGCTTATGTTGATGTGATTACACATGTGTATGAAAGAGAGGTGATATTGAAATTTTAAACTTACATTTTTTTTTTTTTTAATATAAGTTTGTGCATAGAGTCTAGCTGATTTTATTTTGTTTCTTTTTATCACATTTTTATTAAGTATTCCACATTGTGATAAGAGAAGAAATGACAAGAAAGGTGGAATGTTGAAATTTCATCTTCTTGACAAATCTTCTATTACCACAATGTGGGACACTTAATAAAAAAAAACATGATAAAAACAAAATACAGTAGAATCCCTCATATCTGGAGTGCCTCATAATTTGAACATGATTTTGATGCACATATATGAACTATTTGGGTGATATGTAACTGATTTGAAATTTCTTTTTTTTTTTATGAAATTTACTTTGGATAACTGCTTCTGCTTATTTCACTCTAATGGCTTGTATTGGTGCAAAAGGTGATGGGAATAAGAGGAAAGGATAACAATGAGATGCATCTGCAACAAGATAGCAACGAGATGCGTTATTGTGATGAAACCTGGATTGAAATTGAAAAAGGTATTGAAAAGGTTGACAGTTTTATGGAAAGAAAGCATTCAGCTATGATGATTGCAATAAATGAGTTAAAAAGTCTCTTTTGTTTAAAAAATTTCAAGAACAAAAGCAAAATATGTGGAAAAAGTTGAGAATGACATTAGAAGAGAAAGAATCAATGCAACAGTGATTAAAAAATCCTCGTTACATTATTTGTTTTGCATACACGGCATTTTTCATTAACATTACATAATTTATTTCTTTTTCCTTAAAATCAATTCCATTATATTTCACTCACCCTTAGATTATTTTGTTTACTATAAAACATTGAAAATAAATGTTAAACCTGATTTCAGTTCTTTAATTTTAATCTAAATATAACCCCTCATATCTGGAAGACCTTGTTAATTCATTTGTCAGGGATTCTACTGTAAACTAAATGAAATTGGTTAGACTTAAAAAAAATAAAAAATAAAAAAATTTAAAAGATTAAAATTTTAGCATCTAACCTCCTTTGTGCACATGTTCACATCAATGTAAACCTCATTTTAGCCTGATAAAGGCCTAAAAGAAATGCCCCATACAATCTTTTGTTCCACTTTGTCATAGATATTCCAAAAATAGCATGTGTATATATAGCAAAACCTTTGAGATGTTTCATTATTTGTAAAGTGTAGTATATATTCTTATTTAAATTATAAGTAAACCCTTCTGGTCCTACAATGGAATGTTGTTTAAAAGATATCATCACGGTCACTTCTCATATGTGCCATGTCTATAGGTTGTGGCTCTCCACAATTTCCTAACTACTGATATAAAAAACTGCAACTGGTAATTCTAGTTTTCTCTTTGCTGTTTTTGGTGGGAAGACATCCACATGCAAAGTAAGACTTTATTACGCTATGTTTAAATTAATATGGTTGGGCATTTTTAATTAATAAATAATATGGTTTTGCATTTCTATCATCACTGAAGAGGCAGCTGAAATTTTCCTTATCTGTATTGAGTTTAATGATTGAAGCAAAAAAAACAAAAAAACATCCTCATGTAGTAAGGTGGTATTACTTTTGTGCATGGAAAATTTTTTCACCTGCTGACCTTTCTGAGGTACTGAGGTCAAATAGTACAAGAATATACAATGTTCCTTTGTAGACAGGTAAATGGACATGATCATGATGGTTAGAAATTCTAAAATTGCCAAGGAAGGACAACAGATGTCACATGTTAAGAGACAGAACAACACAACCTAAGCATTTGATAAAGGATCCTTTTCAACATTTCCTGATGTGAGCAATAAAGAGTGAGAAAGCCTTGAGGTTAAAGTCCTCTTCAACATTCCCAAGAAAAGACAGTGTATATATATATAAGGTTGGTGCAAAAATAATGTCGTTTTCTCACATATGTTACTATGTGAGAAAACGACCTTATTTTTGCACCAACCTAATATATATATATATATATATATATATATATATATATATATATATATGTGTGTGTGTGTGTGGCAGGTGAAATAATGAAAACAACATACCTTTGTGGATTGAATAAGGGGGTTGAAATTCCCTTGAAAGTACTGAATACCACAGGCACCAGAGAAAGGGCAGATATACAGTGTCTGAAATAATAAAGACAAAAATAATGAGGTAACTTTTCTGAAAAAAATGAATAAATCTGAAAAATGGTAATATTCTGCAATTCATTTAACAGGATTCAATTCATGATCTGTACATAATGGGCTTCTGTAATGATAGACAAATGCATGAATAAAAATAAATAAGATGACCAAAATTTCACCACTTCTAAAATAGATGGATAATAAGAATTGCCAGGCCACAAAAACATATTTTGACCAATCAATCTGAAATCTTTCACCATCAGGATATAAGAAATAAACAAATATTACCAAAGAGACCAAAATTTTACCATCTCTAAAAATACACAATTCAACCATCTAATCAAAGTTTTCACAGCCAGGATATAAGGCTGCATGTCAATAAAAAGCAGAGAACCCCTTTTTGAAGTGGATCTATAGGTGTATATATAACCAAATGGAAAATTAACCAAAAAAGAAAAAAAAAAAAGGAGTAAATTTTGTTTGTTCTCCAATGATGCAGTCTTCACTACATAACTGGGGCTCAAATGTGACATTTGTGAAACCAGCTGGCAACTTGAGAAGGCTACACTACACCAGCCCTTACATCTGACCATCTAACTCCCCAGACTGCAACCCCTTGATTATTATGTGCAGGGTGCAGTTGATCAAGAGGCCAACAAAATTCCTTGTAACACCAAAGATAAACTGAAGGCAAGGATTATGGCAGCATTTAACAACTTAAACAAGGAGACTGTCCAGAATAGTTTCAGGAGATTTCAAAGTCATCTGGAGGTCAGAATTGAAGCCAATGGTGAATTTATGGAATAGATTTACTCTTTAATATTTTAAGAAATTTTTGTGCAATTTTGGTAAATATATTTGTTAAAATGATATTGTCAGTGTTATTTTCATTTTTGTGTAATCTGGATGAAAATTTATCAATTGCACACTGTATTTGATCTCTGTCATATATATATATATATATATATATATATATATATATGGGTTTTGCATATGTTGTAGTATATAATAGATACTGAGAACAAAACATGTTCATCATTCTTGTTCCTTTCAGCCATTCCATTCTGTCTAGTCTATAAGCTACGGTGTTGTTATATCATGGATATAACAATGCCTAGGAATATTTTAAAAGTTCTTAGTCTCATCCAGAAGAAAAGAACCATAGATGAATATTTTTATTGCAGTAACACACTACTACCAGTTATAAAACTAGAAAAACTGATTCAGATTTATGTCACAATTTCTGTGCAGGTGAGAGGTATATGACATTATCTAAAAATGAACAAAACAGATGCTCGACCAATCATAAAAAGGTTTGACACCCAAGGAAATCAATAAGAATATGATACAGACACCTGATGATGATTCCCCTTCCTAAGCAACTGAAGAAGAAGAGCTATAAAATTCAAGCAGGGCAGGGACAGCAAAAAAAGATGACCCTCAATCAGGTTGTTCAAAACCTCAACCATTGATGAACAAGCTGGTGACATTTACTGTATGGTTTTGGATGACAGATGTCTTACAGTCCAGTAGATAGGCATTATTTCTGGTTGAGTCCATAAACTGTTTTACCGAGATCTTGGGAATGAACAAGCTGTCTTTAAGATTTATCCCAAGAATACTGACATCAGATGATTTTCTTGTTCTGCTGAAAAGGATTGGCATTTCAAGGACAATTCTGACTTACAGGCTGATCCTGAAAATTTCCACTGCAGATTAGAAACTCAAGATGAAAACCAGAGTTCACCACTTAAAATTTGAATCAAAAATTCAAAGTAAACTGTGCAAACACTGGTTCTTCATCACCGAAGAATTTCAACATTTGTTGACAAAGTAATGGCTTCTGTTTTGGTGGTGGGGGATTTTGAATCATGATAGACTACCTAGAAAAGGGAAAAGCTATTAATGGACAGTACTATGCGTTACAATTAAGGTAACTGAAGGAAGCAATCAAGTTGAAATGCAGTGGGCAGCTGAGGGCAGGTGTGTTCTTGATCCAGAATAATCCACCCAGTCATGCTGCTCAAGTTGCAATAGCTGTAGGAGCCAACTGTAGTTTGGAATTTACTCACTAGACTTATCTCCATCTGACTTCTTCCTGTTTCCTATGCAAAATCCCATGTGTGTGTATTTTGGAAAAAAATGAGATATTTGCTGTGGAGTAGATTTTTGGAGGACCAAGTTATCTTTTTCCATTATGGGACAACGGCAATTCTTAAGCGTCATTGGACTAAGTGCATTGACATCAAGGTGGCGGGGGGACTATATTGAAAAACTCTTCTCCAACTCCTTCTGGGTTAGGCAAAGACCTTTTTAAACAACCCTTATATATACACACAAGTGGACACTGAGGTCAACATCAAGTGGCAAAAGTGTTTCAGGCTTGAAGATTGTGTTTAAGCATGAAATTGACTGACACAGCTCGGTGTTGACTTCAGTGTTCATTTTATATTTACAAACACTGTCCCTGACATCAAGAACTTTTGCCCATAAATATAGCATATCTTAAAACTATTTTTATCATATATATATATATATATATATATATATATATATATATATATTTTGTGTATTTGGGTAGCAGTCCCTCTTTTATATATGTTTTGCTAAAGATGACTGAACAAGTTACTGTGATTAAGCTTTTTATTTTAATTTTTCTTGTGTTCAGACAAGTTTTTCTTTTCTGGACACAAAGCGTGTAAAAACTGCCCAAAAGTCATTTTTTTTTTTTTTTAACAAAATGTGTTTTTTATGTATGTCTGATATTTTAGGAATGTTTTATTTTCCAAACATGGTCAGCAGATTGTGACCGTGTTTGTAGTTAATGTTATTGAGTGTTCGCTTTTCCTTTATTATTAGGGCTTCCATTATTTTTAGTCTTTTTTTATTACATGTGGATGAGGCTATTATACTCAAGTCATAATTGAACTATGGTCATGTAGGTGTAATGCAAGTCATCTTGATAGGAATGTAGTAGTGTGACTAATGTAATTATTTTTGTGTTTGGTTTGATCATTAACACAGTTTCTTAAAGGGGCATTTGAACTTGCAAATAATGTTGGTTATTTGTAGTTTTGATTTAGTGGGGGGGGTGTTGCCATTTTTGATAAGGTTAGCTGTTTTAAATTTTTTGTAAAAGATAGTTTTCTTGTTCTGGTCAACTGGGGTAGTGTATTTCTTTATATTTCTAAGAGAAAATTCATCTTACTTATAGGTGACATGTATTTGGCTTTCATAGAAGATGTTAATGTTATTGTTTTTATCTGTATGTTCAGTATCATTATTTGTTACTTTAGAAAGAAATAGTCTAATCTGGGGGTCAATGAGGCAGTTAGAAAAACCATTGTTAACTAGTCTTTGTTTTATATTATTTGGTTCTTTAAGGCAAAGAGGAGAGGGGATGAATTTTCATGTGCTTTCTTTCAGAATTTTCTTATAACTACTTATATCTAAGTGGGCATTCACTCTTAAAATTAATGTGACAAGAGTTTCTGATAGTGTTTTTTTGTATGATGAAGTAGTGAATGTGTTATTACTGAATTCTACATGAACGTCTAATATTGGGGTTTATTTTTTTTATTTTTTTTTTACTAAGTTCATAGGTAAAAGGTATGGACAGTTTTTTTTGTTTTTTTTAATGTGGTTTTGAGATTATCATTTTCTTGTTTGTTTTTTGCGAAAATAAAAATATTTACACAGTGGCCATATATTTTGCATTTAGTAACTTTTTTAAATATCATGTTTTCTTCGTTGGACATGTAATAGTTGAATAAGCACGGGCCAAGATGTGTGTGTGTCTGTGCATGTGTGTGTGTTTTGAGGCAGCAAGAACCCATCCAAACAAGTTTAATTAAATTCCACCAACAGAATCAGTTTTTTCAACTTTGTTATATCTTTCCAATTTCTGAATATGATGCCATACGTTAGGATTGAGATGAATAAATTGTGCAAAATTAGATCCTTTTTTTTTTTTTTTTAATTGTTCTTATATTCTAGTTCATTTGGGCATTATCAGTAAGCTAAGCAAGATTTATTTCAGTAAATTCTGGCATCTTAATTTGCTGGAATTAGAGTTTTATTTAGTTCAAAGTGTCATCATTTGAAACGTATCTATGTATAATGTATTCTAATGTATTGAATATCTATACATGGTCTTTTTAACTAAGTAAAATGCTAAATGTATCTGTCTATATTTCTGAGATGAGGTATTATGTACACTATTTACATTATTTGGATTAGTGTCCTCATCTTTGTCGCCATATTCATCACATTTTGGCCTTTCAGTATCTGTCTATATTTCTGAGATGTATTATGTACACTATTTACATTATTCGAACTATTGTTCTCATCTTTGTCGCCATATTTATTACAACATTTCAGCCCTTCAGTATCTGTCTATATTTCTGAAATGAGGTATTATGTACATTTACATTATTTGGACTATTGTCCTCATCTTTGTTGCCATATTTATTACAACATTTCGGCCCTTCAGTATCTGTCTATATTTCTGAGATGAGTTATGTACATTATTTACATTATTCAGACTATTGTCCTCATTTTTGTTGCCATATATATTACAATGTCCTCAAGGACTCATGGCACAGTGGATAAAAGCATTGGTTAGATCCAGTGACAGGACCCAAATAGTGTGAGTTCAATACCCAGTTAAGGCAGTGGAGAACTTTCAGAGGGGAATTAACAGGAGATAACTGATAATTGACATCCATTAAACATGGCACATGGAACTAGAACAGTCTACCCCAGTGAGTGAAATAAAGAGTTCAGTTAGACATTCCAAACACTAGAAGAAGGCCGGAGTGTACAACAGCTGAAACGTAATAAATTTGGCAACAAAGATGAGGACACTAGTTTGAATAATGTAAATAGTGTAAAATGCTAAATATTTCATCATATTTGATATTTTACTTACACACAAACACCGCTTGCCTTAAACATGTTATCCTCGAGAAATACACTGATTACCTCCCCTATTTTTTGGCTAGCAAAATACAATCTTTGTTATTATAAGTTTATGACATTTTCAAATATTCTGAATTTGAGATAGAATTCTAAGTTTGAATATCATTAATTATTAGATTTTTTAAAAATCAGTTTTACTTTTTACTAATCTGTTTGCGATTTTCCACTTAGAACAGTCTCTACTGTTATCCATAGTTTCTTCAATCATCACCAGAAAGCATGTGAATCTGATGATATCTCTGCAATAGTCCCAAAGAAATATACTCCAGAACTAACTCTTGTTCTCTCTAAGCTCTCTAAATGCCTTCCTGCTGCTTGCTTTCTAGTTTATTGGAAATCCTTTTATGTAGTTCCTGTTAAGAACTCTGGTGAAGCAGTTGATTGGTCAAACTATTAGCCTTCTACCTCATTGTGGCAATGTACTAGAGGCTCTAATCAACTCCAAATTGGTTAAGCATGTCATCTGACTTTGCAGGGTCTTCTTTTAGATAGGCAGTATGACTTCAACTCTCTAGTTCAACTGCTGATGTGTTAACTGTTATTGATTAAAGTCTATCAAGATTCAGATAACAATGGTGAAAATCTGGCTGTTGCTTTAGATTTCTTGAAGGCATTTGATAGTGTTTGGTATGCTGATATTTTTTCAAAAAATAGAAGGGTTATAGTGTTTCTGGATGGATTTTTGATTTTATTCAATCTTATTAAATTATGAAATGAGATTGTTTTGAATGGCCACTCTTCTAGATCTTATGTTAATGCAGGTCATTTCTAGGCCTTTATCCTTGGACCTATTTTCTTCCTAATTTTCATCAATGATTTCAATATCATTTCTTCATTCAGTATCTATGCTGATGATACAACTATTTACTAACCATCTTAATACTAAGCATGGTAGGTTTGAAAAATCAGATTAGTAGCTGATCTAAGAAAAAAATGACCTACAATGTTTTCATGACTGGGCAAGAAATGGCTTGTTAGTTTTAATACCTCCAAAACTAAATTGGTCTTTTTTTTTTTAATCATCTTAGAGAATGCTTTTTGCCTTTCATTAGCATGGCTGATGATAATCTCCAAGAGATTAACTCATTGCACCTTCTGTTTTCCACTGATAAGAAATGGAACAACTACATTAAGTCAATTGCTAGGAAAGTTGGTTCACCATGTTGCACAAGACAAATTTTCTTACCAGAATTTATCTTAGACTTTTCTAAGTTGACTATTCATCTATGTACTGAATGTTGTTGCTACATCTGATCTGGTGTTTCTTTGTATTTAGAGATTCTTGAAAAAATTAAAGGAATCTGCAATGTTATTGGCTCTGAACTGACATCTTGACTTCAGTCAGTTTCCTATCACAATAATGTAGCTTTCTTGCATTTTAATATAAATATTTTGATGGTAACTATTTACATAATTTTCCTCATCTTTGTCATATTCACATTTTTGCAGTTGTTTTCTCTGGCCTTGTTCAGGTGATATACATTGAAATTTTGAAGCAAATGATGCATGGCCCAGTGGCTAAAATTGTTGGTCGAGTGATCCAAAAAGTGACCCAAAGAGTTGTGAGTTCAATACCAGGCCAAAGCAGAGGGAACAAGAACTTAGAGAGTTGAGTTATTAAAGGGAATTAACTGAAATCCCAAAAAGGCATGGCATGTGGAATTAGAACAATCTACCTCATGAACTAAATAAAATGCTCAAAATTCCAACATATATCACCTAAAAAAGGCCGAAGTATACAATGGATGAGATATCATGAACATGAAAAAGATGAGAACAGTTCAAATAATGTAAATTGTTACAATACTTCATCTCAGAAATATAAACAGTTTTTAATGGTAATTGGTATTACACGGTTTCCTTCTTAATGCCTCAATTTATAGTACTAGAGTGGTGTCTAGGCGTCATCTTTTTACTGTTGAAATTACAAGATGTGACCGTAACATCTATGCTAATAGCTTCTTTCACACTTTTTGCATGTAAAAAAAAAAAAAACTTTCTTCCAGCTTCTTGCTTTCATGTCAACTATGATCTTCAAAAATTTAAACAGAATGATAATTGTTATCTGTCTCCTTGAATCCAGTTCTTTTATTGTTCTCTCTCCTCAATGTATTCTAAATTGCTTTAACTATTAGTAAGCCATTTCGCATTAGGGGCATTATTGCATTTACTTTGTGAAATGATAAAAATATTTTAATATAAACGTTATTCTTAGTGGGTATACATGTTTCATTCACTTGGCAGATGTTACTTTGACTATTAAGAAAAAAAAAGATTAGTATGTTATTCATATTTACCCACTATAAATACCTTTTACAGTAGTAAGTTTAAATGTATCTGGAACATTTATTTTTGTAGTTACTCAACCCCCACATCCCCATGAGGTCAGGTTGTGATACAAGGTTGGTTTAAAGTGGGGAACCCAAGTGCATATACCCAGGCTAAGAACAAAAATTGCCCAAGCCCCCACAACCATTGGTTGCACTGGCCTCAGTGCAAGTACCTATCCGTCTCTCTGGAGCAATGAGAGGGCACAGCCTTGGGTAGCTGTTCACATGGCCGGCACTCTCAGTATAATTTTCCTCAGTTGTGACTGTTCTTTGTAATAAACTCTACTGGAATTTAAACATAGCTCTGATTCTTCAATCTGAGTCACAGTCCATTATTCCACCACATCTCCTGAATTTATAGAAATATAATAAAGTCATTCCAAACAAAAGTATTGCAAAATTAATTAGCACCTTAAAATATCAGGTATATCTAATTAGCACCTTTCTCTCCAAAAATTTGAAAATGTGTTTTGAAACAAAAATTAGGTGAAGAAACATGAAATGGCTAAGTATCCAGTTGATTTCTCTTCTTTAATATTGTGAAAATTTTAGTGAAATATATTGTATGGCATGGAGTATTTATTTGATTTTATGGTACAACTTTTCAAAAAATTACATGGGGATGGCTGTACTACAGGTTCATCTTATATTCAACGTATTTGGTTTTTAATTTTAGAAACACAAAGTCATATTGTACTGAAGATGTATTAGGTTGGTGCAAAAATAATGTCGTTTTCTCACATAGTAACATATGTGAGAAAATGACATTTTTGCACCAACCTATTATACACAAGAAAATATGATTAATTCAAGATATTTCTCCCAAATGAAAATATGATTGATTCAAGATATGTCTCAATAAAAAGCATAATGTAAATTCATTCATTTACCCCTGTCAAAAATGACATTTTTTTAAGTCTAAACTTGTGCGACCTTGGTAAATTAATTACTTTTCTTAATTTTACCTCCAAATGAAGTGTGATTAGCAATATGCTTTTCTCAGTAGATTTTAGATCCTGTGTGGACCAGAAGCCAAGTTACTGCATTTTCATTAATTCTGTATGATAGAGTATTTTAAGCAGAATGATGTTTAAAAAAAAAAAAAAAAAAAAAAAAAAAAAAAGAAAAAAAAGGCCACTAGCAAACATTTCAAACAAAACAAACTTTCAGATTTTTCCTCAAGTTAAAAAGGATTTTGTTTTCGTTTGGTTTTTTTTTTTTGGCAAAAAGTGCTCATTATTATTAGAGAAAGTACAAAATGTTAAAGTATGGAGTTAGTAATTAGTGGTGCTGCCTTTTGGCATGAATAATTACCTTAATTCGATGTGGCATTGAAAAGAACAATTTTGCCATTCTTCTTGACAGTAATCCCCTAAGCTCTTGCAGATTACATTGTTGTCATTAGAGTACTTATTTCTTTACTTGTGACAACAATGGTGCAAATATTGAGATCAGGATTGGCCAGTTTTCCAAAAGTTGAACATCTTCATCCCCAAAAAGAAAAGAAACATTGTTGCAAGTGAAATGTGGTAAGGAGCACAGCCATCCTGAAAGATTTCTCCATCTTCACAGTCAACTAATATAGTAAATATAGATTTTTCTGTTTAGGTTTCCATCAATTTTTACCAGTTTTCTTTCACCATTACTTCTGATGTAACTCCATTATGTCTACAGTACCAAATTTTACTGGCTTTATGGTCATTCTTGCATTGTTTCTTTCTCCCACTGGTCTTACATGAGAATTGAACTATTCTGCATTCTTTACTAAAAATTACTTTTTCTCACTTTCCAGCATATCCAATGTAAGCTGTACTTTTGACCACTTCAATTTTCTATGATTAATGATATTTTCCTACTATATGTCCCTTCAAGTCCTTCTTTCACTGTGTGCCTTATCAAATAAAACCTCTTCACTGTTAAGATTGCATTCACTCTTCGCTTGTCTGTCTTTTAATTTCAGATTGCCTACTGAGACTTTCACAATGTCTAAATTTTGTGGTTTCCTGGTTTTCTTTGCACTTAAAACATTTCCAAATATCTTTTGGACGGTTTGAACATGTTTTCTGGAAATTCCCAGTATATCTTTGCCTTCAACTTTCATCTTTGTTGTTACAGAAATTGTAACCATGATTTTAAAGAAGGCAAGTTAATGTTCAACTCTAATGATAAAGCACTTTGTACTCTTGTCAATAAGATGGAACAATTCCTATTTAATAATTTATATAACTTTATCATCTCAGCTCTTTCATTAGCCCAATAGATTTGCATGATCAGGCCTCAATCTTCTTAAAGTTGTGTATCTGTAACATGGCATCTAAAACAATTTATTTCCCAATCCTCAAGGTCCCCAGACACTAGTGATAAAAGCATACAGCTAAACAAGGTTAATGTCTTAATTAAATAAAAAGGTGTATAATCATTACGTAGTTGTATCAAAACTTATATACACCATTAGTTGCATTATTTACATTTTTTGAACTCATCTTCATTGCCATATTCACAATTTTTCGGCTGGTGTACACTCCGGCCTTCATCAGGTGATTAGAATTTCGAACTGAACCCTTTATTTCATCCACCACGGTAGAAGGGCAAAGCATACAATGGCCAAAATGTTGTGAAAATGGTAATGAAGATGAGGATAACAATCTGAATAATGTAAATAATGCAAGTATTCATAATACCTCATCTCATATACAGATTTTGTACACCATATTAAAAAGTTTTTACATGCGAGTCTTTAGATATATTTTTCCTATTATATTCTTTTTTATGTGCTGTGTCCTTTCAGGACATGGGAAATTATAGCTCTCCACTATCTCCTAGCCTGTTCAATGTTTATCTTTTTAACATCCCTCCTACTTCCCATTCTGCCATCCAGTGACAATCTTGTCAGGTAGAAGTGGTCTGCTGCCTCTTTCTATTCCAGATATGTCCTATGAGTGATCAAGCTCTCCTTTGTCATTCATCCCAGAAATTGCAGCTCTTTCAGATTCTGTGTATAAGAGTTGTATTCATTTCCATTAAGGCTTCCTCATTATTTACATACACCATCTGTGATATTCTTAGTATCCTTGTGCTGAAACATTTCTGTTGTCACTAGACTTCTCTTCATTTTAGGTGCTATTGATCTTGTATAGCAGTTCTATCTTTTGTCTGTAAAGAAACTTTCTTGTTTCTCAATGCTTTGCTTCATTGCTTTTGGAATGCATCTTTTGTTATTCCAATGTACATTCAGATTTCAGTCACATTTTCCAGCCTTTGTTGAAACTTTTCCACTGGATCAGTCCAGTAGAATCTTAATATGACCTTCTTGTCAGGTTTTCACATGTTAGTTTTAAAATATATATTTTTTACCAATGATGATATTGGTATCTCATAATTCTAAAAGAACCAAAAAATGCCAGTGTGATTGTTGAACTGCTGTGTAATATTTTATCTTCCATATAACACAGATTAATGGGGGACATGAGATGAGAAAGATGTTCTACTGAGAAATTTTGAGAATACTATTGAGAGAACATGTGAGAAATGAGGAAGTTTTGAGAAATACAAAGAAACTGATACTAAAAATCAGAAAGTGAATTGAATTTCTGTGATATATAAGGAAAGATAGCTTGGAGAATTTAACACTCACAAGGTTTACTGAATGTAAAAAGTAGAGAAAGTTACCCAAGTTCAAATGAATAGATAATGGAATTAATACTGAGAAGGCTGGTTAAGAGGTAAAAACAAAAATAGAGAGGAAGTTGAGGAGAACCATGACCATCCACATCTGAAAAATGTCATAAAGTAATAATAATAGGTTTACACACAAGTTTTTAAATATATTTTATCAATTATTACTGATATACTCTTTCATGAAGTCAATCTTGTCATTGATTTTTTTATTTCATATCGACCCTTTACTGGTTATTTAAAGCCAGAAAATATTTTTAGATTGCAAGAATTTTGGGTTTGGTTTATGGCATATCAAGACCTCAATGGGTTATTTAATGCTGGCACAATTTTTATAATTATAATTTTTTTATGGTAATAATTTTTTCCTTCAAAAATTAATTGCTGGTAATAATTTTTTATAAAAAAGTATTTCTGGTATTAAAACCTATTTTTAGACTTTCATAGTGTTTTGAGTCCAGTTTGGGGGTGGGGGGTTAAATATTTGCCCATAGCTAGGACTCTAACAAGTGCTACCAACCCAGGTCAGGATGGGCCTGGAAACACCAGCACTTAAGAGAGGGTTCCACGTTCCTCAAAACCTCCTGATCAGAGGCTTTGCTGTTGGATGTAGTTTATTGTCTTACCCGGGATGCTTTTGTTGTTGAAATAACGGTTTAATGAGACAAGTCTTACTAATTAACCCATAGCTGGGCAAGAAGAGGTGAATTCAGGCTTTTCCTAAATGTATTTACACACAAGTAAATTTTGACGTAAACTTTACATCAAAATTACAAATTTTCACTTTTGAATGAATTATGAACAAGATTAAAACAAAATTACTTTTTTTCCTTAAAAAGCAGTGAAGAACAATGTTTTTGTGAGGGATGTCTCATTTTCTTACTCAGCCATTGAAGTAGCAAGTAGCTTGCAGAATTGACGACAGACAAACAGTAAGTGATGAAGTATTATAGTAGGCCTTATATGACAAAATATTCATGATTGCATGCCCTGGATCCAAGTCACCTTTCGCCACTGCTGTGCATATATCTAGATAAACATTTTCTTGATTATTGTTCTAAGAGGTACCGAGGCTGCATGAATTTAAGTGTACTGCTAGATTGGCTTCTAGTTGTCATTGTTTTACTGATGAAATAGTTAAATGTAACAAGTTCTATTCTCAGTTTCTTTTCTTGTAATTCTCACCTGGAGAATTTGCTTCCTGATTTCTTGCATCTCTGCCATCTACAATCTTCAAAACTTTAAATGCAGTCTGAATTGCCACCTTCTGTCTTCAAGTACCCTGTTGTTTTATTATCAGTCTCACTAAAGTTTTCTTATTTTCTTTCACTCACAGTAACCCCTGGCATTATCGCCCTGTCTGCAGTGAAATAATTAAAAAAATAAATTTAAAATATTGGATATATTGATTTCATTTAATCTTGAATTTTTTGTCAAACTCAGTTATAATTTCTAATTATAATTTATTTATGTGTGTGTTTTGAACAATAAAAAATATTAAAAAATTAAAATCTTCTGATACACTGGATTGTATATTAATATTCTTTTGTTTTCATTATTTCTCTTAGATTCCATGACTAGTTTTGTCCAACATGGCCATCAGGACAAAAAAAAAAAAAAAATTTCTGCTTGCTGGCAGCAGTGAACTACAGAAATGAATGACTTGATGGAGAAAATGAACTTTCTCTGTAGTTTTCATTTGTTTTTTTATTTATTTTTTAACATGAATTTTGGTCAGACCTTGTGTTGGTCAAACAGCCTCTTAAATTGTTATTTAAGATAAGAGCTTGTTTCTTAGGGAGTGAGTGAGTATGATGTATGTAAGTGTGTATATTAGTATGAGTGTGTATATAAATGTGAGGCCTCAACACCTCTGCAAACATGTCTGTCTTGCATAGGTGAGAAATGTGGGTAGGTCATGATTTGTGGGGTTATATATTATCCTATGTTGTTAAATTTGTGATTAAGCCTGTCTAGATGGAGCGTTTTTAGGCATGGAATCTACTTATCTTCTTTGCCTTCTAAAATCTTTCTAATGTTATCTGCTTTGAACTTTTCTATTCTTTCAATTATAATGAATTTGGCATGGATTTTAAAAATCGTGTTTTTGTAGGTAGAAATATTGTTCTACAGGTAATAATCTTTCATGGGGAGCTGGCTTAATTCAATTGTAATAATTATTAATTCTGTAGTGAAATGGCCATTCAGATTTTCCTACATATTGCTTCTGGCATAGTGTGCATTCTAGGAGGTAAATTATGTTATGACTTCTACACTTAGAGTCATGGTAGATTTTGAAAATAGATTTAGTAATATATTGCAGGGGTCACATCAAAATTAATGCTTTTTATTTTATTATGCTGGACCTCAATGTCAAGGATAGATGTTGATTGTATGATACCAGAGGTTGAATTTTCATGGCACTAATTAAATCATTTTGCCTTGTTAGTCTAACAAAATGACATCTGACAGGAAATGTTTACAAGCAGTGGTGTGTCCCTGACTTCCTACCAACTGAAATTCATTAACACTTGCTGAGTATTTTAAGAAAACAAACAGTGGATTTGAGCACAGTTAGGTGGTAGGTAATTCATTTTGAGCTGTAATGATAGCAATGTGTGCATGACAAACCAAATTCCAGGTCACCTTGCACAACTGTCAACCCATGACAAAGTGAAAATATACAGGAAATTATGTTGATAAGAAAAAATTCTTTTGCAGGGAAAATGTTGCTCTGCTTAAAGAGTGTTATTGTGCCTCCTTGTATATCAGTCAAAGTTTCCTATATATATATATATATATATATATATATATATATATATATAAATAGAGGATATTACTTTCAGAGTATATATTACAGGGTTTTTTTTTAATAATTTCACTGCCATCAAGTTGATAAAAACCAAAGAGGCAAAATGGGTCACAGAGTGAAAAAAACAGTGAGGATAATAAAAAAACAGGATTCATGGAAAAAGATAATTGTTGAAGGTCATAGTTGACTGGAATGCAAGATGGCAGAAAAGAGTTCTGCAAGCAAGAGTGGGAGAAGAAACTTAATATAGAATAACTGCTAATCTAATATTGAGCTTAAATTCATAAAGTCAAGATACCAAAGAGGAAAACTCATCAGAACAATTACTGTGAAAATATTTATAGAAAATGCAAAGGTAAGCTATGTTACAGCAGTGGAAAAATGATTAAAGCTGAGATGTCAGATCAGGAGTGATAAAATTACAGATACCTATTTGCATTTTGTCAAGATAAATCCTGACAAAAAACATTGTCTAGCATGAATCAACTTTCCTAGCAATTTATTCAATACAATCATTCCACTACATATCAGCAGAAAAAAAAAAAAAAACAGAATGGGAAGATGCAAAGAGTTGTTCTCCTAAGAGTGCCATGTTTATAAAAGGCAAAAAAGGTTCTTTGTTTATTTTAGTGGCATATCAACACCTCTATGGGTTATTTAATGCTGAAATCTAAATATTTTGAATACATTTTTATAGATTCAATATATACCATAAAATTGTATTGTTTTTGTAGCCTTGCTAGAAATAGCAACCGCTGGTAACCTTGCTTATATAAAAATGTATTTTTATACTTTCATAATGTTTTGTTTGGTAGGGGGTTCATTATTTGCCTATAGCTGAGATCCAAACAGGTGCTACTACCACAGGTCTGGGTGGTTCTGGGAACAACAGCAATTAAGAGGTGGTTCCATGCTCCTCAAAACCTCCAGTCTCTCGATCAGAGGCATTGCTGCTGGATGTAGTTTATTGGATTATAAATGTAAATATACTTATATAAATACACTATGAACAAACATGTTTTTTTATAAAATGAATATCATGGCAAGATATAGATTATTTTGGACTATATCTATCAATTTCATGCACCAGACACAAGTTGAAAATATTTCGAGTTGATCAAATATATTTTAGAATGTCAGAAACAAGAGATATTTTTTTGCATTCAGAAAAAAAAAAAGAAATCAAAAAATTATGACAGGAAAATTAAGAAATTTTATGAAAAAATAAAATTTCTGCCTTGACAAAAGCAAAGTGATAGTCATATACTTACAATATCTAAATCATCACAGAGACAGAAAATCAATACGTATATGCTTTAGATTGATACACAAGTTCTTTATAGATTGTCATACAAACATATTCCACACATACAGACGTGTGTAAGTAACTTGGCTTCCTTGTACCTTTATTATAAACATTTTCATGGCAATTCTTCTGAGAAATCTTCCCTCTATGGCACCCTATACTTTATGAATTTAAGTGCAGTACCAGATTGGCATCATTTTACAACTGAAATAGTTACATGTAACCATAAGTTCTATGCTAACATTTTCTTCCTGATCAGTTCTCCTTTGTGGAGCTCTCTTCCAGCTTCTTGCTTTACAGCCAACTTTCATCTTCAAAAATTTAAATGCAATATCAATCATTATCTTCTGTTGAATTTCCTGTTTTTTTCTCCTTAATGTTTTTTTCCTCATATTCTTTCCCACTCAGTAACCCTTTGCATCTTAGTTGCTTTATTTCCATGCTTGGAGTGAAATGATTATATATATTTGAATCAGAAGATTGGATGAGTGTAAAACTCAATTTACAACTAGAGCCATTCTTTCATAGGATTTAATGTTGGTAAACGTTTTCTGCTCAGTCTAGGCAATCTGCACTTTGAACAGTTCACCGAGTAGGTAAGTTTGATTTTAGGCCTTTTTTCTTTCTTTTCCAGTGTTGTCAGTTTTATAGGATATAAACTTCTGTATTTTACAGGCAATAAGTCAAGCACAAAAGTAAAAAATGCCTTCAAATAAATCTCACGAAATTCAGTGGATTACAATTCTATACAACCATGTCTCCAAAATTAAATAAGTGATTTCTAGAAGTTGATTGGATAGGACAAGTCACATGCTGTGCTCTATATGACATCCCGCACAATTGAACTCCAAATGACTTGGAAATAGGTCAGGGCACGGATTACTAATAATATTCCCGTGTAAAACAGATAGTGATTCAGAGACGACCAAAAATAAAAATCATTTGTCAGCAACAGTCACAACAGATCTGAAACCGGACAGTCAGTGAACCATCACAGCCTCAACACATTACCATGACAAGATATCAGTCAGCAAGGATTCTCCTAGATTAAAAAAAAACATGAAGTAAGTCTTGTCTCAACTCTCCTTATTCACTATGTTTTGAAATTACTGCTATTGCATGAAATCAGCTACATGTTTCATTAGTGTGTGCTTCACACACACACACTGCTGTACATATTACTTTGAACTTTGCAGACTCACCTGGAACAAATCACAAACTATTGGTTTCTTCATGGCCACAAAAAAGAACATTCATTTTCAACATGTAAATTTATGTATCTACTGTATAAATGTTATTGTCATATTTAGTTTGGTTTTCTTCCTTCCTTTTTTGCAAAGACCATTTCTTCATGATCTGTATAGATTTGTATTGTAATTTGTGGACTTGACCTTTATATTTTATTTTTACCACCTAAGATGTGGGTATACCAACACCCAAAGTTTTATTTGAGAATATCTGGATAAGAGTTTTGGTAAGTTGTCTTTTTGTTTTATTTTAAAATAAAATATATATCTGAAGGAATGGATTTTTTTATTTATTTATGAATCCAACAGATGTTATCGCTAAGCTTTATTTTAGTGGATATCTATCTGAGTCGACATTTCATTTATTAATTAAACAGTAAATTTATTTTTGTCTATCTCAATATTTGACAAAATCTTATTAAAGAAAAATGTGTGCTCTTTGACAGGATTCAAACCTGTGTCCCCCTTTTCAGAAAAAACTGTCATTAGATTCGACATCCTCTATATAGTGAGGCACTCCAGTCTGAGCAAGCATAGCTGAGAACAGTTCTATCTAAATTCAAATCAAATGTTAAGAATGGTAGAAAAAATAAATATATTGTTTAATGGAACATGTACTTTGTAACACAAGAGAAAATGGCTTACCTACTAGACAAAAATGGATTTGGATGGGTCTTATGTATAAAATATTGCCAAAAAGAAAATGGTGGCTTTCAGTCATATATTTAAAAGATAGATCTTGGAGCCAGATACTTTCACAAGATTTTTTTCCCCACCTATGCAAATTTGACCTGTCACTCAATCTATAAAATGAGCTTAATGAGGTGACAGCAAGGTGACTGTGTCAACAAACAGGAGACACGAGTTGTGGATTGTTTGACTACTCTATTTTTGGAAGGAAACTATTACAAGCAAGAAGTAACTAACTACATACTGAAATAATGTTTATAGTGATTTTATATATACATATATATATATATATATATATATATTTGTTGTGTAGTGATTTTGCAGTGGAGGCTTGTATTTGTACTAAATCGGTCCTAAAATAGGTTTGACGTACAAAACGTTAGGGACTTGATATAATAGGTATTACACACAGAGCAATCTTGTTGTAGTCACTGACTTCTTTTGTATTTGACTAACTGTCGTCCGATATCGACTGACCCTCATTTCTCTTATTACTCCTACTCATTATGTGGGAGAGACTATTAACTATAGAATAGATGTGTTTCCCCATAATACCCCACTCCTAAAACTTCGTAGGAGTAAAACAGTTTTCTTTATTTTTTACAGGAAATATGAAGAAAAAACAAAAAAAAAAAAAACTTCATTTTATAGCAACATCGTAGCGTATCTCCTACGTTTTGGATCCACTTTTAAATGATCAGTTGCCTTTCTTTTTCTCCTGGATTGGGGTACCTCAGGTAAAATTATTGCAGGCGTTGTTAGATCAAACGTATCGAAAATCAACTCCATCGGCGTTTCTTCTGCGGGACCGCTGTCAACCACGCCTGAAGAGCGTCGTCTGCACGTGAATTTTTCGCCTTTCACCAAGTACATCATATTGCCAATCTGCTTTTCTATTTTTTGGTACCTCCATGGAGAAAAAACAGTAGGAAATGTTTCCTTAAGTTTCTTTACTAATTTTTGAGCTTCGGTGTTTAAACTTTCTACCTTGTAACAGAAGGAATTTATCGGTAGATCCCATAATTGGAATTCTGTTATCCAATTCGTACCAAGTAAATTCATGGTATTTTCTATGACAAATAGTTTAGCTTTTCAGGTTTTTTTTATTTAACGTGACGTTTAACAAATTCGCCAATAAATTGTATTTTTCACCTGTCACTGACCTTGCGATTTTCTTTGTCTTCATTAAAGTGGGTTTCCCCAACTTCTTCCACGTATGCAAATTTATGATATGTTGGCGGCTAGAAAAGTCTGTTAGTGTGATTTTGAGACAGAACTCAAGGAACGACTCGAAATTGGAATACCAGTTGGGAGAGCTTGAATTTACTCACTGGTTGCTGTTTTCTTTTTTTTTCTTTTTTTTATTATCCACAGCTCCCAATTTTCAGATAAATATTTTAGAATGACAGATGAAGACTGGTGATAAGCAGTCACTTATTCAAAAATATACATCCCTTTTCTCTTTGATGCCCATTGTCTGTAGTTATAGAAACCAATTTATCTAAAATCATCTTAAGTCTTTGAAGCAAGAGTATAAAATAAATTTCACAGAGTCACATAATTATTTGCTGTTCTTCACTCTTACAGCAATTCCTCAGAAGATAAGGCAATCCAATTTTTGCATAATACAAAAATTATAAAGGCATTTTTGGTACAATGTGTTGAAGCATCCATATTCCATATTCTTGTAAAGAAGTGAAAAATATGTATCAATCTTTCTATCTGTTCCTATGTACATTACGAAAATATATACACATTTTATTAATTACATGTATTCTTATTCAGCAACTGATTAAATTTTCATATACGAGAATAAATGTTTTGAAAAAGTTTGGAAAGAAATGCAATTAATTTTTAAGTTTCAATGACACTTCAAGTGTTTAAAATGTTTGAAAACGAGTCTTGCAAAATCACAAGTGGATAAATTATATATATATATATATATATATATATATATATATATATATATGGTCAAATGTATTCTTCCAACCAAAAAGATTTATACAGCTAGAATGATAACTGACAAATAGGTTATTAATTTTGCATAGACTGTCTCTTCTACTGAAGATCAAAGAATCTGTGCAATTTGCTAAAGATCAAAGCCTAGTTGGAAGTTTGCTTGATGTGCAAAAATGACTGTCAATATGCAGTGTTGATATCTATGTTCATACTGTCAAGATCTACAAACGCTCTGTTCCAATTCCAAACATTCGTCTTCAAATTTTAAATATTATATCGATAAGTTTTGTATTTTAATGAGTAACTACTGAAAACTTCTTACTCTGAACCAGTTTCCAAAATTTAACCATATGATCAGATTGTTTTACCAAGAGGCTTCTTGGCTTGAGTCAAGAACCTTTCAGCATCCTCTTATAGGTTTGAATTCCAAGATATGCAAATTGAACTTTATTCTAACATTTATTCTTTATTAGCAAAAGTGATCAGTTCATTTTGTAATAATAAACATTGATTACAGGGAAATAGATAGGAAGTGGGTGTGAAATGTCATCACTTTTTGAGGAAAGTGGACTAAAAGAATTGGGAACCTTTAAATACACAAACCTAACATAATATCTGTGCGTGTGTGTGAGTGCGTGTGTGTGAGTGCGTGTGAGTGCGTGAGTGCGTGCGTGTGAGTGCGTAGAATATATTTTGCATGTGTGGGTGTGTGTCTCATAATATATCTTGCGCATGTAGGTGTGCCTCATAATATATGTTCCATGTGTGTGTGTGTGGGGGGGGTGTCATGTTCCATGCGTGTGTGCGAGGGTCATAGAATATATTTTTGTAGATGTGTCTCTCATAATATATCTTGCGTGTGTAAGTGTGTCTCATATGTTCCAGGTGTGTGTGTGGGTGGTGTCTCATGTTTCTTGTGTGTACGAGTAAGAGAGAGGGTCATAGAATATATTTTGTGTGTGATAATATATTTTGCATGTGTGGGTGTGTGTCTCATAATATATCTCGCACGTGTAAGAGTGTGTCTCATAATGTGTGTGCGTGTGAGAGAGAAAGTCATAGAATATATTTTGCGTGTGTGTGATAATATATTGTACATGTGTGGGTGTGTCTTATAATATAAGGGTGGGGGGTCTCATCTGTTCCGTGTATGTGTATGTAGCTCAAAATATGCAAGGAACAAAAAAGCTAATTCTTTGAAAAGTAAATAGAATTCTATCTAAATTATTCTATTCACACATTCCATTTTATTATATCTGTACAATAACTTAATTCCAGACTGATATGGAGGATCTAGTGTTACCATATATAGATTTCTCTTATCAGTTCCATAAAAATGAAACTTCAAATCTTGGTGAACAGAAGAAATATGAATTGCATATATTCAGTGCTTTCTCTTGAAATTCTACTTGAATTAATGGCAGAATCAAGAGAAAAAAAATAAAATATCAAGAATTCCAGAATCAGTTTAGTTTTCGAATATTTTCTAAAAATATTCTGAAAGTAATCAGAAAAGTCAATTTTATTCAAAACGGTTAATCTATTCTAAAGTATGAGTGTGACATTAGCATAACTCAAAGAGAAAGTGACGACATGCTAAAAAGGTTACAAAGGAAACTCCCATCAATACGGGGGGGAACGGTAGAAGCTACTTGAGTGAGTGAGTGAGTGATCTTCCACATTAACCTTCCACCCCTTTTGGAAAGATGTATTCTTCCCTGAAAAAGCCTTAACCAATCACCACTACGTTTTAGTAAATTCAATCTTCTATTGGTTAAGAAACACTAAACTGTAGCAAAGTCGAAACAGATCCTTTCTCCCGCCGAAGCTCCCTGTATTCGATTTTTAGACACCAAAGTCTATATAAACAACTGCATGACTCAATTCAAGTCAGTCAGTCATCAAGTTTCGTGAAATAATACCAAACTCCACGCGTGTCAATTCACTGACTCAACATCACTTCAAAATTCTCAACACAGCACTCAATCGACCATTGTCCGCTTGGTAATCAAATTACAACTGACTTAAAAAGTGAACGTTTTCACTACACAAACAGTAATTGTACAATTCATCAATTTAGTCAAACAGTTGAAAGGCAAACAACTCTTCACAATTTAAATTCTAACTAACAAGTAACACACGCATACACACTAATATTTGAATGAACACATTTGAGATTTTTCCTTGCAGAAACCAAATTTTAATTTCACTGACAAATCAAAACCATTAACTTTTATTGACCAAATTGCTGCATGAACATTCTTTATAACCTTGTCTCAGTTGCCACAATCAACAAACATTCTGTTATCCTTGCATGTATATCTATTGTATATATGAAAATCTCTTTATTGTTGGATCTCTAACCAGTGTTTTTAGTGATTTCTTGCAGTGCAAATTGTCCTTATATTCTTTATTTGATCTACGTGTTGTGAGATAATACATAATAAGCACGGATAACCTTTGCCTTACATAAATTACCTTCTGATACATTTTCACTCAAGCTACAACCCGTAACAAGATTTTATTAATTTCAACGGAAAGTAGTACTGGTTGCTTTGGTCATTGAATGTTAAATGTTTCCTTATATGGAAACTGTTAATGTTTCTATTTTAACAGCAACGCCAAACTATTCAAAAAATTATTCAAATTTGATAGACTTTTTTTTATATTGGCAAGTTGATGCAGTGTTTATTTTGTGAATTAGCATTTCGAGTTAATTTTAAAATCAGGTTAAAGTAGCTTCTACTTATAAAAACTTTCTTCGAAGTTCAAAATTTCCAGATGGGAATTTTTTTCTTATTGCTAATGTACAACCAAAATGAATAGTTACTTTAAATACGTGTGACGTGAACTAATTTATTTTATGCTTTGCTGTTTCGACTAATATGTTAGTCATAGTTGTTATACGGGTAATATGGCCACGTGGGGTGTTTCAGTAAAAAAAAAAAAAAAGACAAGGCGATCCGTTTGACAGGTGTTTATCCCAAGTTCACATATTCAAAAGTGTTTACAGTGTCCACGTCTCGCCAACACTGTACACACTTTTTTTTCTTTTTTAAAAAAAAAAAAAAAATTTCTCGTCCGGATCTCATTCAGGACTTATCTCGTATCAAGGGGCGTAACTCTGGTTAATCATATCTGCGCACATCCTACAATGCTTCGACCATTGTACACAACCTGTCTTCAGATGTCCGTCTATGTATGTGGTAACCTTCTTGGCATTTTGAACTGAACTCTTTATTTAATTCTCGACAGAAGATTGTTTTCATTTCATGCATTGGGATCATCTCATATCATTTAATATCACTTTGTTACAAAATTTTAACTTTTGTTTTTGGTCATTATGTGTTTGAAGAGGACCGTGTGGGTTTGCGAGTTGTTGAATTAGGGACACGTGCTATTTATTCCTGCTAGAAGGTCCAACTACAAGAAAATTGCGGACTCAAGACCGACATATATATGTCATCAAATATATGTATTAAACAACAAATTTACAAGTGACAAAGGCATCAACGCGTGTGTGTGTGTGTGTGTGTGGACGTAAAGAGTTTGTTTATTGGTGAATGTTCGTACGTATGTGTGTGCGTGTTTCATGGTGTTTTCCCACAAGTGGGCAAAAACGCAGATCTTTGCGAGAGATCACATTTTTAAATGCGTCCGCTGAAATGCAAAGTAAAAAGGTTATTTATTTCTGTGCTATAACAGAAGATGTGGCACAAGGCCGAAGTGGGGAATGCGGAAGAGGTCAGTCTTCTGTCTTAACTTCTAAACTTAGCTAGCCACAAACGCTGACCCAATCATACAATATTTCTTGCACCAAAACAACACATTCAAAGTAAAAAGAGAACGGGGCAAGAAGTATTTATAGTGTAGGGAGAGCGACCCCTAGTGAATAATTTATAGTGTAGGGAGAGCGACCCCTAGTGAATAATTAGGGAATTAAGGAGGAGCTAACTCCGACATTAATTTCTAATGCTTCTGTTTGGAAAGCAAAGGAAATGGCTATTATTCACTTCAAAATTTGCTTTTGTGACCTGGACATCCAGATTACAGAGAGAAACCCGTACTAACCCAACTAAAAAGACCTCGGTTTCATAAAGTCCAATGACGAGCTTTTGATATGAAGGCAAACACTGGAATTGTGTAAATCGCAGGTCAGAGAAAGCGTCACCAGTATTTTTAAAGATAGGCTTTATTTCTTCCACAACGTGATCAGTCTGTTAGAGGCAATTGGGATTGCCTGTAACTCCAGCAAGACCCAAGCAAACATTTGAAGGCTTTGAGCGTCCGGAAATGATTTTCACTTCAATTATAGGGGGCAGTATTAAATAGTATTTGTACTCAAGAGGAAATTTTAAAATAAAACTGTCACATTTCTTATTAAAAAAAAAAGAATATATATATATATATATATATATATATATATATGTGTGTGTGTGTGTGTGTTTGTGCGTGCGTGCGAGCGAGCGTTTATGTCAAGAAACTGGTGTGCAGTGAAGAACCAAAATTCCTGCCAAAAAGAGCATAAACTATGCATTTAGACATTGAGTTTGGAGATTATCAGAGTCAAAATGGATTCACCCCCACCAAAAAAAAAAAAAAAAAAAAATCTAGGACAGGGATCTACATTATAATTTCCGGATAAATCCAAGGAAAGTCACGCTGAAAACGGATATGACATACTTAATTAACTTCCGGAGAACAATTTTTCCGGAAACTTCTTACATTTTACAGATTTAAATTAAGTTCGGAAAGTCTAAAGTGGATAAAGGCGTCGGTTAGATCTAGTGACTGGACCCAAAGAGTGTCAGTTCAATACGTGGTTAAGGCAGTGGAGAACTTTCAGAGGGGGATTAACAGGAGATAACTGACATCCATTAGACATGGCACGTGGAAGTAGAACAGTCTACCCCAGTGAGCGAAATAAAACGGTTCAGTTCGACATTCCAACCACCTGAAAAAGGCCGGAGCGTACAACGGCCGAAACGTTGTGATAAACATGGCGACAAAGATGAGAACAATAGTCCGAATAATGTAAATAATGTACATAATACCTCATCTCAGAAATATAGACAGATAATGAAACTCCATGTCATCATCCAGTGTTCGGATGATTTTCATATCCTGGTTTCTTTTGGCTCCTCAAATGTCAGCGAAAAGAATTACAAGAGATTGTAATGGAAAAGGTGATAAAAGATGAAGTTTTAAAGAAAATATATTCAACATTTTCAAAAGAAACGAATTCAAATTTTTCAGAAGAAATAAATTTCAACGTGTGGAAAAATTTAACATTTTTGCATGAAAGAGTAACAAGAGAAAAAATATACGTGTGTATTGCTGAAAAATGAAGAAAAACCATTATGGACTTTGTTTCTGTTTGTGTGTGATATGACCTCGTGGTTTGTTTGCCAGGCCACTAAGAACTCTCCCCAGATTGGAAGAGCGTCATGTTTTCGCTACTACATCTGGAGCAAAAGAGACAATGCGGGTTCATTGTCCTGAAACAACAGCATATAGGTGTAGTGACAGACAAGGCTATATTGTTAGAAACGACATTTTTATAAGATAATGTTATCAAACAACCATAACTATTTCGAAAGTGTTAGCCTTAGAAATACTCTTTTAAACGTAGACACTTTAAAATGGTAAAGTGTAGACAAGTCTTCTCTTTAAACGTGTTCTTTGTCAGAACAAGAGAGGCATAATCATTTCAAAGCAAAAAATAAAAACGAGACATTTTCAGTATTTACCACGTCATAAATCGGCAAGGGTAGCATAGTTAATTAGGTGTAAGTGAAATAAAAAGAACATTCAAAAAATATGAATGTCACAAAATATGGCAGTTCATATTTTTGTCACATAAATTTTGCTAAGGAAATGAAATGATTAAGTAAATATCTTTTTATGAGACCTAGGTTTACGTCCGTAATTTGTTTTTTGTCCATATGTTTTTGTTGCCTTAAATTCGTTGCAATCGATAAAAGTCGACAGCCACCAACCAGGAAATTTTACAGAGTCCTATAATAATACCAACGTTTAACTCCTTAATTGATTCCAATAATCCAGAAGCTTTCTGTAGATTACAATGTCTAAAAATGACCAGAAATCAAGCAAACGGACACCAAATTAACGTCACAAAGACAAGGACACAAATCACCGAAGGTGTGGAAAAATTGACGGTTTAGGTGGGTGGTTGTTCTGGACATTAAAAATTGTTACCTTCTTTTTACCAATTTTTTTATACTTACTAGGTCTCGTAACTTGCCACGTGATCACTGAAGTGGTTATAAAGGAAATGTCCCCACTCTTAAAAAAAAAAAAAAAAACTTTTGTTATACGACTTTTGTTATACTGACGGAGAAGCTAAGTCGCGGAAGATATTTTTTCGCAACTTAAAATACCTTTTCTCATTTCTCTGGCCTGCACCGTCACGGATGTTTTTTTGTATTGGGTCGAGATTTTCTCGACAAAAGAAATCATTAAATTTTCTCTTCTTGATTTCAATCATGACGATTGATTGATGACAAAGTTGTACGTTTTATAATATTTAATAATTGTACAGCTTGCTTAGCGTTGCTGGCTGATGTCGAAGCGTTAGGTCCTACGTATGTATCATTACGCTAGGTTGGGCGCTATACACACGCCTCCATGCGCATATGAAAATATTCTAAGTCTAAATGTAACTATAAACATTTTCTGTGTATGATTTCTTTGCAGTGGAAAAAGCAATCTAAAGATACGAGTAAATACGGATTGTGGTATTTACTATCTGTGAATGGTCCATGTGTATTCTAAACGAATAAAATTAAAATAATAAACTAAAGGCATCTAAATATTTCCTGTAGAAAAAAGCTTTGTTGTAGAAATGATGATAGTTTTGGTCTTCGTCCTGGTAAAGGATGCAATGATACGCGTCATCAAACAACTCCAGGAAATATTTTTTACTTATCGAATAGAAAACGCCATATTGATCTCCAAACTCCAACTCTACTGAATGCCGTGACCTGGCAGAGGAACTGTATCAATGCACAAAGTTGTACATGTCTGGTAATAACCAGATGTAGGGAACAATTACGTAGAAATAAAATTGCCAGAGTGGTTTGCATCTAGTCTAAAGGGAAATAGCTTCCTTACCTCAAGAGACGACACATAGTAGGGACGATTTGTTCTTTTGAAAAGTGGCTGGCTCGCTCGCTCACTCACTCACTCAGAGAGAGTTATTCCGGAAGTGTACGATTCCGAAACGTTAGCTTTTATACAGCTTAGCGCGGTTCGACTAATAGCAATTACCGTGCGGATTGGTCGGACTGTGAGATGACATTTGTGTGACTGAAGACGAATCCAAGAACGCTGATTGGTCAGTCGACCGTGGTTTTGACATAAAAAGGGGCTGGAGTAGTGAACTTTTTTTCCTCCTCCTCTTTCTCTCTCACCGCCACCCTCACACACGTACGTTGGTAACGCGTGAGCAAATTCGAGAACGGTGTCTTGAGGAGAATTCGGTGTTGTACGAGCTGCGTAAAACCTCATTTAACAACTACACCAGAACACTGAATATTTTCAAGCCTAGTCAAGTATACGAAAATGAGATCCCTAATATATTTAATAGAATTCTTAGACTATGCTCTGCGCATGTATAAGGCACAGTGGACATGAAGAAAAACATGGGCGTTGGTCATTTAGACATTCCATGCCACATCCCTGACGAATTTACTAATAGAAAACAGCGTTCATGTTTTCCCTCCAGAGGGCAGTGTGCTGAGGTTTTCCGTGTGATGGGAGCGGGGATGCAGATGGCATAGGTGTTCTTAGGTAGAATAAGAATAATCTTGAACAAAAACAAACATTTTTTAAAAAGTATACCAAAACGTAGGACTTGAGATAAAACTTTAAAACAAACTATGATTTGAAACTGGAATGAAATGGTGATGGCCTTTTGTGTTGGCTACTTCTATAATTAATGTATAAGGTGTCTACGAGAAAATGTTACATGGAATAATAGTGGGGAAACAGTACTAAATAACAGACCGATTGATCTGCAGTACAAGATAACGTTTATTTAACAAGAATAACAAAAAGAAAGTTTAAGAGTTCTGTAGCTAGAAATAGAATACACAACAAAAATTGTTAATGATTTGGGCGTGATTTGCCTGTGTAGGTGTTTGTGTGTGAAGCGCCCACAGCCTCTTTTGCTTCGGTATGAAAATTTGATGGCACACACTTCGAAAGGAGGAAAAGAGTTACTCAAGCGTTCGTTTATTTTTATGCACTCCGGGTTGTTGCTGATAATGTTTATTAAGGCACTACAGCACCTACCCTGAATCCATCTCAAAAATTAAAAATGCGAGACTAATAAATACTATACGTTTAAAATAGTTCGGTGTAGGGATCATTTATAACAAATTTAGTATAGAAGATAAGGAAATTGAACATAAAATAGGCTCTGCTGAAGTACTTTTGTCCAACACCGAAAGAGACTACAAAACTGTCGGAGTTAACTCCTCCTTTAGTTCGTTAACCCTTTCACCAGGGGGTCGCTCTTCCCCGGCTATAAATAGTCGCTGACCCTTCGCCTCTTCCTCTTTTTCCCTCAGGCCTTTGGGCCGACACCTAGAGGTAAATCTCTTTTTCCTCAGGCTTTCAGCCTTACCACCTCGAAAATGTAAGCGCTCAAAGGGATAGCGTTTCCCAAATGCTGGGAACACGCAAAGCACAATACACACGCACACACAGAATATACACACACACTTTGTCCTTTGTGTTTCCATGTAACTTGTTATTAATATATATATATATTTGTATACATGTATTATCGGTCTTGTGTTTGTTTTTCTTTGCCTTCTTCTTTGGACTTAAAGTCCAACTTTCTCGTGTAGTTCACATGTGGTCTTCTACGTCTACTCAACAACATCGCAGCCACGGTCCACTGCAAAACCATAATGTTAACCTAAAATCTCGAGTCATGTTCTTAAACAGCCTCGTTAGATCGAATCTTTCATATGGCATTCAACTCATTCAAAAGTGCTCAAACAATTAGCTATATTCATTTTTACCCTCAGTACAATGATTAAAAAAATAATTCGAGCGAATGAACCCTTAAGATCTTGTGGGAGGAGACTTTTCTTTCGTAACGTGCACTACAGGATCACAAAGCAAAGACCACATCACTTAAAGACTTTCAAAAGCAGTAGCAATTAAAATCGATAGCACATATTACTAAAAGAGAAAATTACGTTTTTAAGAGGTTAAAATTCTCCGTTACGTTGAAACAGACGTTAGGAATTAAACCCTCTTGTCCACAAATGAAGCACTCACCTCATTTTGTCTTCTATCTTAAAAAAAAAAATATAACACCGATATTGAAAATCCTTTTTTAGAAGCATCCAGAAACCATCCATTTCTACTCTCTTAATCTTTCCCAGCCTGCACCACCTTCCCATCTCATTTTATGCACTAATTTACACGGATATAAGGTAGATATTTACTTGACCCCCCCCCCCCACCGAGTCAGGTCGTGACACAAGGTCAGTTTTCACTCGAGCCGCTGGTCATAGTTTGTCCAAGCTGGTGTAAGCTAGTCATATTTGGTCCAGGCCGGAGCCGGTCCAAGATAGCCTTAGACGAGCCCTGTGCCAGGTAAGTATGACACGGATATAGGTAACGTGTCAAGAAAATTTGTCTTTATTTTTGGACGTAGAATAAATAACTCAGCTCTTTGTACGTGGTGTAATGGTTAGCAAGTTTGTTTCACTAGAGATCAATTATAACAAAGTGAGTTCGATCCTCACTGGCACACACATTTTCGGCCTTGTGCCAAATCTAAGCTACACTTAGAAAATTAACATAAATATATCTCCTCTTGGAACACTTCGGCATCGAGTAAATATGGCAAATTTATCGGGTTTACTGTTACTAGTGATTAGCGAGTTCGATCCTCATTGATTGCCCCATACTTGTGGTAAAATTAAGCTAAGCTTTGTAACTAGCAATCCATTTCTCCTTTAACAGAAAATTTCTTTTACCCTAGATTTTTTACCTTTCATCCAAATAAAAACTATTTCGACTAGAACGCAAAAACTACGTACCCCCCACCCCAAATGGATACTTTTTCTTCTGCAATGAAAGCAAAAAATCGCTACTTCCTATTTTAAAATATATACCAAAAATCACGGGACAACCAAACCAAATAAAATTGGTAAATTTTCTTTTCAATCCCCAAGGTAAAATACTTTTCGAAATCGTCATATTTACGTATAAATATACATGCTGAACTCGAATTAACAATTACAATTATGATAAAACCTACCATTTTGGAGTTATCGACCAGAGAAAAAATCGCATTTAATCGTGGTCATTCACCCACCATTACCGGCTTTGTGTAATTAGATTCACTCCGGATCAGTTTCCTTGCGCAAGCATAAATTTTGGCCTATTTACTGCGTACTGTTGTAACAACCGGTAAATTACTACGCACTTAAATTGTGTCGAAAGCAATGACAATTTTTTTGTTTTTTCTTCAACTATCGTTTTTTTTTTTATTACGATAACTAACTGTCTTTTTAAATTGTGTACGAATTTGAAGGGGTTCATCTAACTCCAAATTTTTTCAGTTATATAAAAAAATCCCTGAAGATATTTAGTAAAAAAAAAAAAAAGTGTAAACATACTGAAAATACGGCCAGCATCTTGCCAACCAACTCAATTCGATAAAACTCAAAATAATTTTTTGGAGAAATATTGCTTGCATAATTTAATAAGACACTATTTTCATTTAGATTCAAGAGAAAAAAAATCTAAAATTAATATTAAATTAAAATAAATGACTTGCTGAGTATTAAATTATATTTCATATCTCCTGTTCAGTTAGTATAAAAAATAAAATTATTTATTATACTAATTTTAATAAAAATGTATATAATATAAAAGTATATTCTTAAACCAATTGTTATATAAGGTTAAAGAAAATTTAGCTTTAAACATACATAACATATTCTTGATTATTTGTGGCAGACGTGATGAGACAGAACCTGGGACAAGCACAACTGGTTGCGACTTGTCTTGTCCCCGCCAAAAAAGAGCCCGTATTGGCCTCCCATGTAAAGCTACTGCAGTTGAAATGAGGGAGAGAGAAAAAAAAAAGCACTTACCGCTCTGCCGTAATCCGTCCTCGGCCAGATAACATAAAAGAATGAGGGGGGGGACTTGCATTGCATTTTTATGCAATAAAGATGCAATGCATTATGGGACAGGGACGGAATGAATTATGGGATCGCATGAAGACACAAGGGATTATGGGTATATGGACAAATATAAAAGCAACTAATTCTTCCCGGGGGGGGGGAGGACGTTCACGGTTGGTGGCGGGAAGAAGTCTGTTAGTGCGATTGTGAGACAGAATACCAGCTGGGAGAGCTTGAATTTACTCGCTGGTTGCTGTTTTCTTTTTATTTTGCCACAAGCTATTTCAGCATATTAATTCTTAAAAATGGAAGGCAAGATCTTTGACGTCCGTTTGATTCCAGAATTCAGCGGCACCCCAACGGATATGCCCATTGTTGAATGTGGAATTGGTCTGCGAACTTTGCACCATGGACAAGATCGAGCGCATCATGCCTCTACGACTACGAGGAGGTGCCCTTGCTGTGTATAGACAACTTAGTGGAGAGCAGAGGGCAGACGCGGAACAAATTAAACGGGCCCTTATGACTGCATACGCGACTGACAGATTTAATGCGTTCGACCAATTTATGGAACGGTTTCTTCGCCCAGGGGAAACGGTGAATTAATTCCTGGCTGAAATGCATCGTTTGGCGTGGCTAATAGGAGAACCGCTGCTTGATCAGTGGATGGCATGTGCATTTGTGTCAGGGTTGCCACATGATGTTAGGCAGCTTCTCAAAGCTTCGTCCAGGATGGACGACATGAATCTAGAACAGATTCTGACCTGAGCAAGGGCTATTATGACGGATGACGAAGGGTGCCAGGTATTGGTCGCTGCATCCGTAGAACTACCGCGCCCAGAAGCTGTTAGCAGAACGATTACCTGCTACAAGTGCTCTGGACTCAACCATATGGCGAAGAATTGTACACAAGGACATCAGGGGAGGTCAAACAGAACGTAGAGGTCTGGCCGCGACAAGCGGTGTTTTCGATGCAATGGTATTGGACACATTTCCTCAGAATGCCAGGGAAACGCCCAAGGGGAGAAGGCGTCAGCGCTAGCCTTCTCCCCGAGCAAGTAAAAACCCGGAAGTTACCCACCGTACACGTATTTGTAAATGGAGTAGAGTGCACAGCTCTAGTGGATTCGGGATGCTCACAAACGCTGGTGAGCAAGGCTGTGTCGCTGCTGGAGACAGGAAGAGGTGGGTGTGTTGACCGCCGACGGGAGGACCCTGAAGTGCCGTGCATACGGCAAAATTAGGTTGGGCGTCGAGCAGATTCAGCCCGTGATTGTTGAGATTCTGGTCGTGGACGGACAGTTGCCAGGGTTCGATCTTCTCGGGATTGATGCAATCAAAGTGCTCGGAGGTGTACACCTGACCGAATCAGGCGAAGCGCGTTTCGGAAACCTGAACACATGTGCCGCAATTCTTATCAACAAGCCTGACTTTAGAGTTACGTTTAACCCGAGCACGAAAACGTGGACTGCATTGTAGAAGTGGGCGAGTGGTCATTCACCTAGCAAGTTGGTCAATAAAGTACAGGAGTACACAGTACCTGGCCACGTCCGGGGTGCATACGAGAAAGAACTAGCACGGTGGCAGTGAGACGGATGGCTACTGCCATATCCCGAGAAAGAGCTTGGCCCACCCAAGGGATTAATTCCCTTAATGCCGGGCGTACAAGAACACAAACAGAAGGTCCGGCCGGTACTTGACTATCGGGAGTTGAACGGCTTTGTAGACGCATTCACGGCTGACGCAGAGGTGTGTGCGCAGAAATTATGAGAATGGCGACGACAAGGAGCTGACGTATCGCTGTTGGATTTGAGAAATGCGTACCTACAGATCCACATTGACAAATCGCTATGGCCTTTCCAAACAGTGGTCATTAAGGGCAAGCGGTTTTGCCTTACGCGTTTGGGTTTTGGCCTTAATGTGCTACCACTTGTCATGAAGTCAGTGATCGACATGATAACGCCTCAGGATCAGGACATTAAGAGTACCACGTCGGCATAAGTCGACGATATCTTCATAAATGAAAGCCTAGTTTCTGCAGCGCGCGTAAGATAGCACTTTGCAGATCATGGGCTAGTCTGTAAAGATCCGGAGCGATTGAGAGACGGGACTAAGGTTCTGGGTCTGCAAGTCTGGGAAGAAAGCAACTCCCTTCGATGGAAGCGGGGAGGTCAGGTTCCAGAAATTGCTCAAATGATGACCCGCCGAAGCGTATTTTCCTTGTGCGGGATACTCGTGTGTCATTTCCCTGTGTGCAGTTGGCTTAGGGTGGCAAATGCATTTATTAAGCGTTATGAAAAGTACACTAACCAAAGGATGGGACGACGAGATAAAGGATGCCCCTCTTGGACGTATGCTGGAGGAAACAGTGGCCAGAGTGCGGGAATAAGATCCTGTCGGTGGAGACTGGTGTGTGAACGGCAATGAAATGACAGTTTGGGTGGATACAAGCTCTGTGGCTACGGGAGGAGCACTAGAGGTGAATGGGAGCGTCGTGGAAGATGCTTGCTGGTTACTTCCAACTAATGATGTCAGACACATTAATCTTGCTGAATTGATGCGGTGATCAAGGGTGTCAATCTTGCACTGCAGTGGCAGGCACCAGTTATGCATGTGGTCACCGATTCAGCATGTGTGCATTGCTGGGTGTCTGACACCCTGACAGGAAAGACATGCGTGAACATGAAGGCAACAGGTGAAATGCTGATGAGGCGGCGCTTAGAGACACTGCGAGTTTGGTGGAGGAGTACGCACTGACTATGACTGTGACGTTGGTATCACCAGAGTGCCACAACGCTGGTTAGAGATGCACAAGAAAGGAGGAGAACTGCCGCAAGTGAGTTGTGCCACTGCAATGAGCCAATTGGACAATATCAGGTGACCCACATCCACCAGCAGAGTGGGCAGCCGGGTGTTAAAAGAACAATGTACTTTGCTAGGACCGTAGATCCAGCGGTGTCTAAGGAACTGATAAAATCTGTTGTTAGAACCTGCGAAGCCTGCCAATCGATCGATCCAGCACCAGTGCATTGGAAAAAAGGAAATTTGAATGTGAGAAGAAACTGGAGCAGGTTAGCAATGGACGGGACCCATTACAATGGTAGCCATTTGCTTACACTCATTGATTGTGGTCCCTCCCGTTTTGCAGTATGGCGGCCACTGAGACAGCAAGACTCTGCTGGTGTCATTCGTCAGCTGGGGACAGTCTTCTACGAACGAGGCCCGCCGACTGAAATACTGACAATGACACCACGTTCACTTGCAGACAATTTAAGGAATTTGTAAGCAGCTGGGGTGTGCATTTAAGGTTCTGGTGTGCTTACGTGCAGTCTGGAAATGGCATTGTGGAATGCAACCATAGAAGCGTCAAAACCATAGCGGACAAGAAAAATTGTTTAGTCTTGGAGGCGGTCTACTGGCATAACGTCACACCCAAGGACAACCTTTCACCTTCCACGGCACCGGCTGATGTACTGCACACGTACCACGTCCGGGTGAGAGGCATTGATGCGACACCCCCGTCTAAATTACAAATAACTGAAGCAGAATACAAGAAAGGGGACATTGTCTGGGTTAAGTCTCCACGTGGTAAATGCATGACCAAATTTAGAACCGGACGTGTGACCGAGGTGGTGAGTCAGCAGTCAGTGCAGGTCAATGGAACGCCTCATCATGTTAGAGACCTGCGCCCTTTTTTAGGCTCAAATCCCACAACTGATGAAGAAGACACGGAGGATAGTGAACAGCCAATATACGTAGAGTTGGATTCAACAACCGATCACTCCGATATCAGTAGTTCGCCAATAGATCGGGACGTGTCTAATGAGAGCTCCTCTGATGAAGAAGCTCAACCAATCCCCCTTCGGAGGAGCACCCGGAACAAAAGACCGTACCCACGCTGTCATCTGTGTGATCAGAGATCAGGGGGGAGTGTGGCAGACGTGATGAGACAGGACCTGGGACGAGCACAACTGGTTGCGAAAAAGAGCCCGTATTTGCTTAGCATGTAAAGCTACTGCAGTTGAAATGAGGGAGAAAAAAAGCACTTACCGCTCTGCCGTAATCCGTCCTCGGCCAGATAACATAAAAGAATGAGGGGGGACTTGTATTGCATTTTTATGCAATAAAGATGCAATGCATTATGGGATAGGGATGCAATGAATTATGTGATCGCATGAAGACGCAAGGGATTATGGGTATATGGACAAATATAAAAGCAACTAATTTTTCCCAGTGGATGGGGGGTTCTTTGAGTGACGTTCACGGTTGGTGGCTGGAAATGTCTGTTAGTACAATTTAGAGGCAGAACTCAAGAAGGAACGACTCGAGGTTGGAATACCAGCTGGGAGGGCTTGAATTTACTTGCTGGTTGCTGTTTTCTTTTTATTTCGCCAAATTATTGCACTGCTGGTCTTCCGTATTTCTTAAGGTTTTATTTAGGCTTTTCTGACCGAACGACTTTATGCGCAATGGAGAAATTTTTTGAACAGCAAGCTGTGATATAAATCCTGATTCCTTGCTGATAGGAAAAATAATAGAAATACTGGCACCGTAATTTCATTAATTTAACAATGTGAAGAAAAAATGATCTTGACAACATCAATGAGTTGTTTATCACATATATTGAAGTGTGCACCTGTTTTGACAGTCACATCAACACAGGAGAGTATGTACTTGAAAGCTCAAAATGAAAACTTTTAAATGCAAGATAACATTTATTAAAAATGAATTAACAAAAGGAAAGTTTAAAACAAGAGTTTGTTTTGTTAAAAGTAAATTGCATGCGCAACGAAGTGTTCATGACTATATTCGAGTGGAACTTACTGTGTTGGTGTGTTTTAGCGTGAAGTGTTCACAGCCCTTTAATCTTCAATGGGAAAAGTTCATTCGCTCATTCAAAAGAGGAAAACCTGGAAGAGAGATTTACTTTAGGGCTCACATGTTTTTTTTTTTTATATATTTGAGCTGTTGCTGATACAAGGTTTATTTAGGGCCACTACTGCTACTATGTTTAAGGGTTGCTACTGATATTAAAGGCACTACAGAGATAACAAGCTGGAGAGAGCCATGGAAAATTATTAAAGACTGTTACTGTTACATTAAGCCATTGAAAGAATGGAAAACAAAGATTTAAGGAGGGGGAAAAAAACTTGACTATAACTGGTTTTATTTATGTCGGGTGCCTGGGATACACAAGAGATGAGAATCATCTTTAATGTTGAATATAGAAGATGTATTAAACAATAACACAACAAGGGAGCATTCATTAATTAATAATGTAATCTCCCACCCTTTTGTAATTAGACTTGATTTGTTTCATATAGTTTCTGTTATGCTGGTTATTGTATCCCTCTTCCAGCATGTGTGCAAACCTCAACAGGAGTCTTGCATTTTATTATTTCAATTGTACTACCTACCTTGCATGAGGTAACTGTAGCTAGTGAGGACATGGTTCTAGGTGGTGGATCACTGTTATCTGCATAGAGATGGGTGGTGGCTGATGATTCAGCATATGCTCCTCTGGTTCTGGTGATCATTTGCAAGTGACGTTAATAGATTTCCACTTTGTACAAATACTTATCCAGTTGATGACTTATGATGCTTTTCCCACACATGATCATTCTTCTTGCATGGACATATACAAACATCACTATCACATTCATATGTAGGTAAATCTAAGGTCTTGAATGTTCTGCTTGTCTTTCAATAGTCTTGTCACTCAACTCAAGGCTAAAAATTCCTTGTTTCAACACAGTTATTTATTGGTATTGAGAGGTACTCCTTATTCTTTGATTGGAACTATTTCTTAAGTCAAGCAGTAGCAGAAACTGGTCTGTATTTGTAACTGTCACTGAAGTACTAATAAAAGATTTTGTTTTATAGGGATGTTTAACATGTACAAGGCCCAAGAGTCATTCGAGATACAGGTTAGAGAATAAGAGGAATGGTTTATGAGTATTATAGTAATTATTTTGTCACCAATACTAAATGAAAGATTAACAAGATTAGAAACTAAACAAACAGCTACAGTATATAAACATCAATAAAATTCCATAATTACCCATAAAAGGTATGGATTTTAGAGCACTTTCATGTGTTAGCACAACAGAGGGAGGTTTAGAAAGAAGTGCTATTTACAAAAGAGATAGTTACAAAGTTGCTGAAGATGAGATATCCCACTGATTTGCAATGTGCCTTCAGTTCGAAACAGCTCTCATGATAATATAAACACAACAGGTAGAAAGTCAAGAGAGTGTAGTCACTACACTCTCTTGACTTTCTACCTGATTTTTTGGAAAAAAAAACAATGACTGTAAGTACTCAGAACATAAATCTATGGTTTTGACAAGTTCCTTTAGAAGTTTTCAACTGCAAACTACTTATCCGACATCAGGAGTGAGTCATAAAAAAACTACATTCCCTATTTGTTTTATTTAATAAAACATGTTTAACAAAGGGTTGTTGCCAAAATATGCTATGTTTAAAAATCAGCTTACACTTACCTTCACAGATACAAATACTTTCTTGTGAAAATGTGAATTGCAGTTTTAAAATTTACCTCACTTATTGGAAATTTATTTGTTAAACTAATTTCAACTAATTACACAAACGTTAAACTTACGTTTTTGAATATCAAACAATATCTCCTGCACTGAAGCATTTGTGTCATTGACCAGAGGAATGGTTTTTAATGCATCAAGCAGAATCATTTCAATCAAAGTATAAGACTTAGATTCTTGTAGGGACACTGAATATGTGTTGTTTATGAACTCAGGAAGAGAGAACTCAGACATGATACCTGAGAAAAGGAAAGTGAAGCTTCAAGAGGGTTCTGATGCTACTGTTAATGTAATGCTGTAGAAGTAGGGGTGTGATGATAATCCCCCAACCATCTACCAAGAAAATGTAAATATTTCTTTTTAATCAATTCAGTCCAAACAAGGTGATAATGCCACTAAGATGCAAGGGGCTACTGGGAGTGAAAGAAAATGAAAAAGACTTTAGAAAGAACAAGAAACCCAATCTTAAACAGAAAACAAGGGATAAACCATGATTCCTCCAGTATCAATGATTCCTCAGCTTAAAAAAGAATTAAAGTAGTTGAAGGGACTTGGAGTTATCGTTCTTGTTGATGTGCCAACAGAGTTGGAACAGTTGAATGATCATTGCTACAAAGAACTCTGGTGACATCTGTATCCACATTGTTCTGCTACTGAAGCACGAACAATACCAGTTACCAAACATAGATAAAATGCTGCCAAGATTAACGACTGTAAAATATTCCAAATATACATGAAATCCTTTATATCTTATCTGAATTTTTCTGGTACTCTCTCATGGCTGCTTGCTTTTCAGTCAACTTTGATTTTCAAAAATTTAAATGTAATGTCAATCATTATCTTCTGTCTTCTTAATTCTTTTATTGTTCTCTCTCCTTGATAATGTTTTCTTTTTCTCATATTTTCTTATACACAGTAACTCCTTGCATTTTAGTGGCTTTATTGCCTTGCTTGGAGTGAAATGATTAAAAATATAACATATTAAAATACAGTAACACTTATAAAGAAGTAAAACTAGTGTCGTTTTTAAAAAAGTTTTAATTTTCTTCTCTTCCAAAAATACAAAAATTTTATTATTTTGAATGTTATACTATAGAATGAAAAATGGATGTGAAGATTAAGAGCTGTTAGCAGTTTGGCTTTTTCTTGAGTTGTGTGCATGTGTGGATCACACTGGCCTTCAAAATTGTTTTGAACGCTGACAAGGTGTATGCTTCTATTTTTATATCTGTAAAAGGGATCCAAAATCATATTTCACATAGAGGTGCGATCATTTGTAAATTTAAGGCTTTCATTGGTTAGAAAATAATTTTACATTGGCTCATGAAAGCCTTTTGCTCAAATTTGTAGAATCAGTGAAAGGAGTTATTATTATTTTCTAAATCATCCAAAAGTAACACTTGGTATGTCTAAGTTTCTTCTCTTGCACTTTTCACTTGTGGAACTTTTTTCTGGCTTCTCGCATTCCAGTCAACTTTGATTTTCATAACGTTATTATTTTTCTCATATTCTTTTACACTCAGTAACCCCTTGCATTTTAGTGGCTTTATTGCTTTGCTTGGGGTGAAATGATAGCAAAAAAATTTCTGGCTAAATATAATGGAACTATCTTTATTTGTAGGAATTTGATGATGATTAAAGAAATCATAAAAGTTTGAATTTGGAAGATTTGAATTTTATATGAACAATTGTGAGCTACAGGGATTGACTGAAGCATTCTCCAAAAAAAAAAAAAATGAAAGAATTCAAAATTTGTATAAAAATGTGTCTAAAGATATTGAGTCAAGAACAAATATTTCAGATGGAAGAAAAGAAAGGAAAAGAGATGAACTTGTAATGAATAAAACAATAAAGGTGAGGATGTGAGCATGAATTTTTCATGGAATAATGACAATGCTTCAAGACAGAACTTCAGACAAAACTAAGAAGGTTAGTCCAAAATGTAATGACAGAAACAACAGAAGCAAAGATACTCCTCAGAGAAAACTATTACATCTTCGAATAATAATTGTGGTTGGCTTGCTTACCATTGTTTACCACAAGATATCTTTAAATATTCCCTGTTAATCAGAATGACATTTTGTAGAGTGGTAAGTCATAGGTGCAGAAAAAAAATGGATAAAATTTTGTAGTACATCTAAAAATATTTTCTTGATTTCATTTATTAAGAAAATAATCCTACAGTGACTTACAGTTACTTTCCTTGCAAGTTATTTTCATTCAATTAGTCATTATGGCATTGGTCAAGGTATCTCCACTTTGATTAATTTCTTAATGAATCTTGTTAAGCTAGAAGTCATGGTCCAAATACAAAATAAATAACGTAACTGTCCAATGAACAGAATTAATAATATTTGTAATAGAAAGAAAGAAGGGCAAAAATTAAATGGTATTAAGCAGGCAAGTAAAGCAAAAAGGTTTATGAACCACAAATTAGTGTCTACGCAGAAAAGCTAGGTCAAGGAACAAGTGAACAAGGTAGACCTGGACTGAGTCTAGTTAAATTGTAAATTGGCCTATTTTATTGACTAAGAAAAGTATTCCAGCATGCATTTTGTGAAGTTTTTCCTATAAAAGGGGAGGGGGAAACTTTTGCAGTCATTCCATATAGATTTTGTGGGGGATTCCCTAGAGATAGCACTAGCCAGACGTGCTCTGGAGTGTGAGACGAATGAGCACTATCAGGGTCAGGTAATTAGACATAGGTTAAACAAGATGTCTAATGAAGCTGGGAATATGGGCACAGAATTGTGCAAGGAAGAGATCCATTTAGGTTCCGATTGATACATTCACAAAGACAATACCCCAGAGGTGCATACCCTGAGGTTGTCCAAGGGCATATGTGAGGAATTTTGGCAGCATTTTGTGAGCCGTTTTACCAAGGAGCCTGGTCTAAGTGGTGATGTGCTTCTCAACTATTTGGCTGACTTTCCTCAACTGAAGTGGTAAGCTGTGAGGATGAGATCACAGAGGGCGAAGTTCACTTGGTATTGAAGAGGGTCGGCAGTGGCAAGTTTCCAGGATTTGATGGTCTGCCCCACAAATTGTACTTGAGGTTGTTGCACATCCTTGTTCTGATTTTGACAGTGGTGTTCAACAACTGGTTCCCACAGGTTTCCATCCTGATCAGATCTCCAGGGGTAAGATCATGCTGTTGAAAAAGTCAGGGTGTTAGGTGGGAATTAGATGACTATTGGCCCATAATTCTGCTAAACACAGAGTTAAAGATTTTGGCAATGATCCTGATGGAGTGTTTGCTGTCAGTTGTCATGAGCTTGTTGGGATCCAAGCAGACTTGTGCTGTGAGGTAATAAACAATTCAAAGCAACCTGCATATAGTCTGCATGATCATTGAGAGTTTGGAAGAGGATGAGGAAGCCACACTGATCAATTTAGATCAGTCCAGAGTATTGATAGAGTAGATCATTGGTACCTGGTGGCTGTGCTACAGGCAGCAGGATTTGAACCCATGTTCTGCAAGTGGATGAGCCTCCTGTATCTCTACCCCAGTGTGCTGTGGGCAGGTCAATGGCAAGTGGTTGGTTTATCAGGGTTGTTTGCTGTCACCGTTTGTTTTTCTAGTTAATGTGAATAAGTTTCGTTCTTGGCCTGTTGCCAGTATTCTCATTGTTATGATCCATGTTGAGATTCCCAGCCTCCCCATTTTGTTTTTACTCATTTTTTATCTCGGCCATTTCAGCCTTTGTATTTATCATTCCATCATTTATTTTTTTATTCTTCCCACTCCATTAGTGAGTGTGATTCTTGATTCTGGTTATCGGCAGAATAGAACGGCCACTCTTATTTTTGAGGGGTGAACAGGTCCTACTAACATCTGTTCTGTTTTACTTTGAATATTTTGTTGTATTTTTAGCTTCATTTTTGGGTTCATCCCTCCCCCACCTCATTTCATGCTTCATGAAAAATTTTTTTATATATTTTTGTTAAAAAAAGAAAAAAAGAAAGTAAAAAGACTTTTGAACATTTATTAAATTTCTATATTATGGGATGATGTGTATATTATGGGATGATGTGTATATCGCCTGTGAAAATGTGGGATTGTGGTATATGTAGGATTGAGAGGTGATGGATGAGTTTTTGTGGTAATTGGGTATATTGTAATGAATGAACGGGTTGTGATTATGATTAACTAGGACTAGGATAGTCAGTGAAGACCAGCCTTTTTCCCACTTCGCCATTGGCCTTGTTCCATAATTATACATTTCATATAGGTTGAAAATCAACAGATCTCTTCAATGTGAACAGCCAGTGGCAAAACAAAATTTTATTTTTTGGAGGGAATTATAGAATTTATCTTCTTTAATTTAAAATGAGTCATTATCATTCTCAGAATTTTGAAATTTATGATCTTATACTTTTTGTTGTTTGTACATTTTAATCAATCATTTCTTTTGTATTCATGAGGTCTGCAGTCAATATTAACCAAAACATTTATGCCAAACTTCAGAGAGAAAATTGCTTAAGTTGAGCTATCATTGATTTCATTGTTTAACAATAAAAGATTTTGAAAGAAACCCTGCATATAAAATATGATATTGCCTTTATCACAAATGACACTGTCAGTATTGGCTTATTGAATCAGTCTAATTAGTGATGCTAAATGAAAAAACAATAAAATAGAAAGTCACATTTTCTATACTGACTGAAGAATTGAGTAGCTAAAATATGGTAATAAAAATATCAGCTCAAAAATCCAAGAACTATGGAAATACTCTTGTGTTAGGAACATTAAAAGGGTCCTTCGAAATGTAGCAGGAACACTGAATAAAATGATGAATCAAGGTAACTGTAGAAATTGTTTATATTACCATTTCAAAAGATTTGCTTCATATTCTCATTGAAGTAAAATATGATTTGGTATGAATTTAAGACTTGACTTCAGGAGAAATGCAAACATTACAAGGTGGCTCACCAAATATGTCAGCAGGAATTAAAAGTTCAAATGCATTAACAAAGACAAGTTTAAAATTTCTTTATTATTTTCTAAGCAGCACAAATGTAATAAAATATCAGTTCAAGGTCATTAATTCGGCTAAATTCAGGGACTACAAATGATGTTGAAAAAGCTGTTGACAGAAACTGGAGATTCAATGAAATTCACACGGATAAATTTCAGGATAATACAATATGTGACAGTTGTTGTTAGGAGGGGGGGGTCACCCCTAAAATTTAAGTCAGATATTTAAACTTTAATTATCAAGTAAAATCTTAATGACACTTTCTGAAGTATTTAGTTGAGTAATTATCCTTTCAAGAATTGTCAGAACTTTTTATTTAATTATTTGTTTTAACTCAATATTTTTGTTGGTTCATTCAATGGAATTCCATGGGTCGACAAACTGGTTAGAATGAGGAGTGGTCTCTTTTTAAAAAAAGAATGTATATCATGAGAATTATTTAGTTTATATCATGTTTTATTGTTTTAAAGAGAAGCTTCATAGAAACTATCTAAAAACTGTTCATCTTTTGTAAAAAGATTGTACTGCAGAAGAAGACCATAGTATGGATAAGCTAGAAAAAGAATTCCTTTCCATTTCATCAAGACTTGGCAGATCAAAGAAAGGATTGTATGGAAAAAGAGGAAGACCATAGAATGGATTGGCTGAAAAAGGAACACTTTCTATTCTATAAGGATTATAGACATGAGAAAGACCACAGAATATGTTGACTTGAAAAAAGAGACCCACTCTATACCATAATAATTAAAACACTGAAGAAGACCAAAGAATGGATTGTGTCCATGACTCACCTTGTGTTGAGCAAGTAAACTGGCAGCAATGGAGGACCAGTGGAGTTTGTTTCTCTCGGTCAATGCATGTGACACCCATGCACTGTGTTTCTGGATCTTACCCACTCAGTGGAGATGATGAGAGACAGTAACATGAGTACTTGGCATCTTCTTACCAATTCCTTACTGGTTTGACATAGTTCTTCTTAAATCAGTGTGTGCAATTGGTTCTTATCAAACTGAACAGGTTAGCCAGAATGCAGAGGGTCTGTAAGTTTGAACTTCTCCCCCCTGGAAATGGGAAAACCATTTCTGTGCCATTCTATTGCTAATGAAATCATCTCTGTACACAGCACAAATGTCTTGAGCAGCTTTGGCAGCTTTATAACCTCGATTAAAAGCATAAAGAAGATTTTGAACATGCTTATTTTTGTCTATTTGGCATTCTTTCTGTAAGAGCTGAATAAAATTTTAATAACATTTAACAGGATGACTAAAGTTACTAAGAAGCAAAAAATACTACAAAAGATTATTCTTCAAGATCTTTTATAGAATATCAGAAAACACAAACAAATATATGTAACAACGTAATAAAATTAAAAATAGATTTCTGAAGTTTTGGCGAAGAAGCAAGAAGTACATTTTCTTGAATTAAAAATTAATTTGCATCATATTTATAAATCGGGCAGTTCAAAGATTTTTGGTCAGGGTGTGATCAGCTTTCCCTAATATGAGTTGCCAAATTTATTTCTTCTTATAAAATCAAAAAAATGAAACCATGACATAGTTGCAAAGTACATTTGTACCTACTTGCAGGTAGCTGATGAAGAATACATGGTGGTGGTTTTCTTCCCTGGACATGAACTAAAATAGACCCTGTGGACCTTCAAATTGATTGACTGTCTTTTTGTACTTGCTGGGTTGGTCAAGCTCAAAGCTACATGTGGCTGACAGGCCACATGTATGAGACCCCTGGTTTTGTACCTAAACATAATGCACTTTTTATGGCATTTAAATAAAATTTTCTCCTGAAACTGAATCAGGTGAGCTGACTTAATTGACATCAACTTCCATTGTAGATTTTATTGACATTTAATTAATGCTATCTCCTCAGGATATAAGTAATCATGGCTTACCATGAATTTTGTTTTTTATTATATGTGAATTGCCATGGATTTTTGAGATACATAGTGCTTTATCTATGGTTTTGTGGTGAATAATTATGTAAAAGCAAGCGAATCAGAGTGGCTTGCATCTGGTGCAAAGGAAAATAAGTTCCTTACCTCAATACATGACATGTAGCAGTGGCATTTTGTTCCTTGAAAATGGCATGAGTCTCCCCTCCCCACTTTAGATGATTCCAGAAGTGTATATTATGTAACTTTGGCTTTTGTATAGCTTAGCATAGTTCAACCAATAGTGTACTGATTGGTCGAACTGGAGGGTGCAATTTGATTGGGTAAATGAGGACAAAGTGAAGAATGCTAATTGGTCAGTTGGCTGTGGTGTTGGTATGATAAAAGAAACCTGAAGCAGTGAGAATGATAGCAATTTTTACATTGGTGGTGTGTATGGAAATCAAGAATGGCAGATTGAAAAAGAAGTATTTGGTGTTGTACAAGCAACATCAGAGGAACACGAGCTCAACTTATGACACATTTTGAATTCAAAATATCCCTTCTCTTAGAGTGGGTGTCACTCAAAGCTAGAAAGGCCAGTCTACTCTGTTATTTAACCAATAAATGAAATGAATTCATTATTGACAGCTTACTGTATATAATCGTGTATCATGCAACTTTTGAAGCTAATTTGATTACAATAAATAAATATATAGTTTGCTCAATGGTGTAGCCAGGGCCAGCAGTACATACACTAAATTTTTATCTTGTGCATAATGCAACTCCCTTCAAATTAGCTTCAAAATTAAGTCTTCAAAACTCGTATGATACGTGAGTATCTACATATCCAGTATTTTATGAATCTCAATTTGGAGAACCTCTTTTTTATTTTAGAGATAGAAACAAAAATAAGGAAAAATTACCATCAGCAGCAGTCAGTGTTTATCCTTCAAATTTTTCCCAGTGTCATGTCTAAATAGTCATTGGCTCCTATTTAAAAGCATCAACATCAACTTCTATAATAAGCATGGCAACCAGAAATAATCACTTTTGCAATTTTCCTTTTATATTACTATAGATTAAACTCTCTAGATCATGAGTATCAAAAAAATTCTTTTTATGAAAAATTTAAAAAGTTAATAGTGGTGGGGGTTAATTTGGTATACAAGTTCACTTTAAATTGACTCCCCTATGGAAGCCAAAACAAATACGCTTATAAAATGTCATTTCTTAAAATGTAAAAACAAATTTTTTAAATTTTTAAATGCATAACCCAGTTCTCTTTCATATATCTCCAGATTATGAATTTTAAAAAAATTGTGTTTTAAAAAAATCATGTTATATAAGAATATTTGTTTTGGTTTCCCTAGGGGGATTATTTTTACAAATGATTTAAAAGAAAATGAACCTCACCACAATTAACTTTAATAAAATTTGTATAACATTTCTCTTTCCATATCTGTCTATATTTCTGAGATGAGGTACACTATTTTCATTATTCGGACTATTGTCCTCATCTTTGTCGCCATATTACAATGTTTTGGCTGCTGTATGCTCCAGCCTTCTTCAGTATCTGTCTATATTTCTGAGATGAGGTATTATGTACACTATTTACATTATTTGGACTATTGTCCTCATCTTTGTTGCCATATTTATTACAACGTTTCGGCTATTGTACGCTCTGGCCTTCTTCAGTATCTGTCTATATTTCTGAGATGAGGTATTATGTATACTATTCGGACTATTGTTGCCATATTTATTACGTTTCAGCCCTTCAGTATCTGTCTATATTTCTGAGATGAGGTATTATGTACATTATTTACATTATTCAGACTATTGTCTTCATCTTTGTCACCATATTTATTATGTTTCAGCCATTGTACGCTCTTCAGTGTCTGTCCATATTTCTGAGATGACGTATTATGTATACTATTTACATTATTCGGACTATTGTCCCCATATTTATTACAACGTTTCAGCCTTTCAAAATCTGTCTATATTTCTGAGATGAGGCATTATGTACATTATTTACATTATTCAGACTATTATCGCCATATTTATTACAATGAACCTGACTGTTCTAGTTCCATGTGTCATGTTTAATGGATGTCAGTTATCAGTTATCAGCCTTAACCGGGTATTGAACTCACACTCTTTGGGTCCTTGATCTAACTAACACCTTTATCCACTGTGCCATGTGTCCTTGAGGACATCTGTGTATAAATTTCTGGGTATTATAAACCTAATGTCTTCAAGAATAATTTTTTACCAGTGCTCATGTTGCCATTTTTGCTGTTAAGACAGTGGTTGTGATAAATATGGCAACAAAAATGAGGACAATAGTCCGAATAATGTAAATAATGTACATTTCTCTTTCCTTTTTAGATATTCATGATCATAAGATCCTAATCTACAGTCATATAAAAAGTATTTATCTCTGGTTGCAGTATCTATTATGGAACTTCTCCAGCACTTGTACTAACCAGAAAACAATTAGAATTTTCCAGAAATTAATTATAAATATACTTTGATATGATATCTGGAAATTTCCTTGCTATTTCCAGCTCGGATGTAATCCATTTAGAAATGACTAATTCTCAAATTTTATTTGTATTTTGAAAAAGAAAAATCTTTGAAACACCTGACTGATAATAAAAGTGGGCATTTGAGTTTTGATAGACTGTTATGTGAGGTTTGTCTTCCTATATTTTGCAGTGAATATTGGACAATCTCTTCATGGAAGAAGCAACAGTGATGTGATTTTATTCATGTATATGTTAGGAATAACATAAACAGTGCATGTGAAAAATGTGGATTTATAGGAACTAAAAAGAAACTGCTCAGGGCAATCAGAAAGAGACAGATTTAATTTCTGGGACCCATAATGAGGAAAGCTGGCTTAGTGAATCTAACACTCACAGGGCATATTGCAGGCAAAAGAAGGAAAACAGTGAGTGAACCTATATGAAAAGTTTGAGTAAATTAAGAGTAGAACAAGTGCCATAAAGACAAAGAAGGGTCAGAAAAAAGAAATACAGGAAACTGTGGAGAGCCATGATCACCCATATCTGGCAGAGAGAGTTTAAGTAAAAGTGTGTCAGATTCAATTTCAGTTGAATTAATCCCAGATTCATTTATTTTGTACCCAATTAGCATTAATTTCATTAAAATGTTGGATATAAATTATTAGACCAAAAACAAAATGTATCTTTTTGCTCTTGTAACAAATTATCAGAAAAGCATTTTGCTCTGTTGTTTTTTTTTTTACCAAATGTATTTATTATGTGTTTATTCAGAATCAAGTGAAAACCTTTCTTTTATGCAAATGGAATGTTTAATTCTTCTTCATTAAAATGGAAATATTATGTATACAACTGATATTTAGGGAAAATGAGTCTTCATTTTTTTTTTTTTTTTGCTTATCTGAATGAGAAAAATCATTTATTTAGAACAATATAACTTTTACTTGATCTTTGAGAATTAATATTTCATCAAATTTCGCAAAGCATTTATGGAAACAGCCAACATGTTACCCATTATCAGTGCTTCTAAGATATTTGTTCTTTTTTTGCCGAAACATAGAACCATTAACTGATAAACTAAGAATCACTGTAAATAGTAGTGAATCATTGTCAATAGTAGTGACTGTTATCATTTGACTAAAATAAATTGGTTTACTGTCTTCTCTGTTTGAGAGGTACTTCAGCATAGAGTAATAGTTAGTGAGTTAGTCTTGATCTTCTGTATAGTGAGCAGTCCTCACTAGGTGACTGATAAATATGGCCTTGTGTCAAACTAAAGTAAAATTAGTGAATATAAATCACTTTTTGGACTTTTGGGTTCTGAAGCAGAAATTAAAACCAAAATCCATTTCCAGGAAGATGTCCACTTAAGCTTCCTTTTCCAAATTGTATTGGGAGAGACTTGGTTAATTTTTGATGCCAATCATAACTTCAAAAGGCAAGTGGCAAGGGGACAGTGCAATTTCTGGCATCACCTGCATGTGGGGGCCCATGTTGGCAAATATTTAGATGAGTTGCATTCCATAATTCCACTAGTTCAGATCTACACAGCTAGCCCTATCATAGCCATCCTTTGTATTCCATTGATAAGGAGGAAGTTCTCCTCAAACAGCTTCTTCTTCAGACACCCGAGATGATACTTTCCCATTTACAATGTTAACCTCTTCATGTCAAGGGTCAACTGTTATCTATCCTACATATCCCCATAATATGCATGTTTTACTTTTTCCATTTATGTACTGAGAAGAACCTCATTCAGAAACTATCTATATTGAGTGGCTCTTGGGACTTGTATTGAGTGGACAATTGTATAAAAAATAGAAACCTAATCATTGTTAGTATTTTCTGAAATAATCTGCTTGAGAAAATGTTTCAAACTGGTATTCAAATATTTTCAGTGTTGATTGAAATTAGAATGGACATTTATAGATTATAACTAGACAAGATATCCTCAGATATGCCCAATGGCATGAGAACTATCTATCCCTGTAGATTAAAATAAAGGGTTCAGTTTGTAATTCCCTGAGGTTACTAAGATCGACAAGCACCTGATGAAGGCCAGTGGGCACAAAGGACGAAACACTGTGATAACAACAACAACGAAGATGAGGAAAATAGTCCATGTGTTTATAATGTAAACAGAGAAGATTAATATCAGTCAATCAAATTTTCTTTGGATTCTTTCATTATAATAAGACGTTCAGTAAAGAAAGTTCTTATATCAACTGCTTTAATCAAATGAATACATAATTTGAATATGTTTACGTTTCTCTCTGTTTCAATCTGCAAATGTCCTTTTGTCTCAACACTCAACAAGAAAATGAATCTTATGCTAATTACAACAAAATTTAAGAAAAGAAATTGTTGTCATTTTGACTTTGAATGGGAATTATTGGAAAAACAAGCATTTAAAATATTGTCTACAATATTCACTAAGTTGATATAGTGATTTTCCAAGCGTAGCTTAGATGTGGCACAAGGCCGAAAGTAGGGGGCACCCAGCGAGGATCGAACTCACTACTCAGTTGTAATTGTTCTAGCGAACCAAGCTTGCTAACCATTACACCACCTCGAAAGTTGATATAGCCAGGTAACAGGTTTTGACCAATCAGTAAGAAGACTTGTTTAGACATTGTTTTTTAACAGGTGTTTTTGTTGGGTTGAAAAATATGGTTACTATGGATCAAAATAAAAAAAAACAGAACCAAAAAAAGGCAGACACAGGTAAATGTGTCATTTGCAAACAAAAAACAGTCAAGAGCAAGATTCAGAGACTTTACAAGAAAAAAGCAAATTTTCTACATAATATTTGGCAAGATGATTAAATTTGTAAATACATGAAAACATTTAAGTTGTTTTCATAAAGATTCTCAAATCTGACTGAATTCCCCCGAAAAAGACAATATTCAAGATCAGGACATTTGATATGATGCCAACATTTTATCCTCCCATTTTATATATATATATATATATATATATATATATATATTTTAAGACATTTTTTATGTTTATACATTCTTTTTTTTATAGATACAAATATTTAAGTAAATGCTCAGTTTATAATAAACAGTATTAACAACATTTACTGACCTGAATGTCCGAGAAATGTAAATGTTGTTAATACTGTTTATCATAAACAGAGCAATTACTTAAATATTTGTATCTATAAAAAAAAAGGTTGCATAAACATAAAAAATGTCTTAAAATAATTGTTGGACTTTGTCCATTTCCTAACACACACACACACACACATATATATATATATATATATATATATATATAAAGAAATATAGTCTTAAGGTGTGCTATATTTATGGAATAAAGTGCTCAATATCAGAGATAGAGCGTGTGTAAATATAAAAGTGAACATAGAAGTCAACACTTAGAGGCGACAGTCTGTTTCATGCTATATGCAATCGTCAGGCCACCTGACGATTGCATATAGCATGAAACAGACTGTCGCCTCTAAGTGTTGACTTCTATGTTCACTTTTATATTTATATATATATATATATATATATATATATATATATATATATATATATATTGAAATATGATAAAATATAGTTTTTAGAATATGGTATATTATTATGAGAGAAAATGTGGGTTGTGTATTATGTATAATAATAGCTACTTGTTTTTGAATTTTTCCATGCATTGATTGCTGTAGATTATTTTGATATTGTCCACTAATATATGTCTTACATTGATCGTTGCATTTTGATTATTTCTGATGTGCTGTTCAGTTGTTCAATATGTGCATCAATGGCATTGAATTTTGACAAGAGACAAGTTAACTCAAAGTATGGTGTATACATGACCAATGTAAGAATTTAATGGTGTTTTTTTTTTTATTCTTGATCTTGTAGATGCCATCTCCAAAAGACATGAGAATTCATAGACAACATTATTTTTAAATAAGGGAGACTTTTTTTTAAATTCTGAGTTATTGGTAATAATTGGTTTAGATATATTGAACATTTTATGGCAAATGATAAATCTAATCTAAGTTGTTTGTTGTGGCCATTAATATATATATATATATATATATATATATATATATATATATATATATATAGTGTGTGTGTGTGTGTGTGTGTGTGTGTGTGTGTGCATTGTAATAAAAAGAAAGAACAATAAGGTATATAATCCGGTGTTCTTATTGATATTTTTGTTTTACAAAACAGTGTTCGATTTAAATTTACAGAGCATAAATATTATAAATTAACGGATTTGAAATATGATTCCTTTGCTACACAGGAATTACCATGTTTCAAAAACCGAAGCTAAAACTTCAAATTTAATTAAACAATTAAATTAAAAGCATTAGTTTTGTTTCATCTTCAAGCGAATTTTGGAATAACATATTTTTAAATTTACTGAGTTTTAAATGCACATACAATTCATAAATTTTTGTTTCCAAGGATACAGAGAAATCCACTCATTTAGACAGAGGAGGTAGTGTGTTCATTTTTATTAACTATTATTGTATCAATTATGAGTTACGTTCGAAAAAGAGGTTAAGTCTAGGTTTGGTAGGGGTGCATTTTTCAACAAATTTTGACATCTGTTCAATGCATGTTGTCTGGTTTTCTATATCAACAAGAAAAAGTTTTTTGGCATTTTTTTTCCATTGGATTCGTACTTGGAAACATAAAGATTTTTTCTAAAAGGGGGGGGGTGTTTGGGTTAGAATACGTTATATTGAACTACAATTTTAATATATTGTTTTTACTCTTAATTACTAATAGACTATGTTTCTTTTTAAAACAAATAAATGTAATAGAATTACTTAAATTATTTAAAAAAATTATTATTACATATTAAATATAAGTATGTATATCACCATCTCCCAATTTTTTTAAAAAATTTTTTAATTATTTTATTTTATTTTTAAATATTATTTAAGGAAAATTTTTGACAATGTCAGCAAAGAATAGTTATTTCATTTCTTTGATTCAGTAAACTTTTATTTTTTATAAACTTAGTAATATATAGTTTCTTATATATGCACAAAGGACATGGGTCATTTAATGACCTACATATTTTAACTTTTTTTATTAATTTCCATTTTACTGTAGGTGTTTTATTGGTTTCTTTTAAGTGCCAAAAATATTTCGATATGGATGTCTGATTTTGGTATTTATTTATCCTAAATGAACTTTGATGTTGATTGAATCTCTTTTTGAACTCATGGCTTGTGCAACTTATATAGATTTTTATGTTTTTGGGATTCTCAAAAGATGAGATATTGGTATACTAATGATTATGTGCAACATTTATTTTGTAGGGGACAGTTATGAGGATTTCTACAGTTATATAATTTTTGTTTATCTTCATCTCTTTTTATTTTTATATTGTCTAAATTTCTTTAGTTTTGTTCTAAGTGCTTATTCAATATATTAGTATTATGTAATAATTTTCTCTAAATTTTCAGTACAGTTGTAACTTAATTTTAGTGTATTTTTATTGAAAATAGTACTTAGTTTAGGAAAATGCTTAACGATTAATGCAAGGAAGTTTTGTCCTAATTTATTCTTTACTATTTGGTTGTATGGGGGTGTATACCAAATTATTTTTCTACTTCTGTTTTTTCTATGCTTTCCATTTTCCTTTTTTATATAAGTTAGTTTTTGGTTTTTGTAGCCACTGTCTTTTAGAACTTTATTATAGAAATTAATATGTTCATAGAAAATTTTCTCATTTGCTGAATTTGTACTTATTCTTTTTTCGATAGATAAAGGTATATGTTAATTATAGATGGAGGGTGATTAGATTTAGGGTATATATATATATATATATATATATATATATATATATATATATATATATATATATATACATATATATATATATATATATATATATATATATATAAAGTATAGGATTGGTGTATATGGAATAAATTCCAATAACCAAAAATACTATTCTTATAAGAGTGCTCAATATAGCATAGAGCAAATATAATTTATTCAAAAATTATAAGATAAACATGTTGTAAAATCACTACAAAAATAGCCATTTTGTTTCAACACTTCTGGTGTCTTATTTAGTGATGGTGTTGAATGTAGAAAAAAGTGTTTTAAAAGGTTCAAATCAACCCTTGATAGGGGAAACAATTTGATTTGAACCTTTTAAACTCTTTATTCAACACCATCACTTGATAAGACAGCAGAAGTGTTGAAACAAAATGTCTATTTTTGTAGTGATTTTATGACATGCTTATGTTATAATTTTTGAATAAATTATATATATATATATATATGTGTGTGTGTGTGTATATATATATATATATATATATATACACACACACACACACACATATATATATATATATACATACATATATACACACAAAGACACACACACACACACACACACACATATATATATATATATATATATATATATATATATATAAATATAATAGCTGGCCACTTGTATTCGAGGATACCCAACTATTAGGGTGGCTAGTCAATCCCTTTTGCAGACGCTCGCTCAGGCACATTTTTTTCCCATCCCCCACAAAACCAACCTGTGGTTTATACTGCAACTATGCTGAGCAGACTTTAGTTACAATTTCTGGGAGAGAGCATATTATCTAGAGTGATCAACAATCTGAACAAGGCCCACACGATGAAACCCTCAGTCAATCACAATGATGTGCTAGCAAAACTATCGACAGCCCCGAAGGGTTCTGTCTACCGAGTTTCACTCACAAGGCTTGGATCAGCCCATGATACAGTTTTCAGGCACTTTCCAAATATTTGTGCTGCATCCTGGGATCAACCCCTCCAGTCTGATAACATCAGGAAGTCTCCTTCCTGACAAATCAAGCATGCTGAGATTCAAAGCCAGGTCTCAGAAAGTGAATGTTCTAACCACTCAGCCATGTGCCCATATATTATTCATATATATATATATATATATATATATATATACATATATATATATATACATATATATATATATATATATTAGGTTGGTGCAAAAATAATGACGTAATAATGTCGTTTTTTTACGTATTTTCTAACGTCAAAAAACGACATTATTACGTCATTATTTTTGCACCAACCTGATATATATATATATATATATATATATATATGTATATATGTGTGTGTGTGTGTATATATATGTGTGTGTGTGTATATATATATATACATATATATATATATATATATAAGTACATTGAGGTCACCACCCAGCCTCCTTTTTGGCTTCCTCACCAGCTGGTTTAGATATCAATTATCTGTCCATGTGGTAAGTTGTACTGGGTTACATGTTAACCAGTAGCAGGCTGAAGCTTGATCTGACCTGACTTGAGAACAGGTTTGATGAACAAAAATTTAAGTTTGAGTTGGTTAAGAAAATAGACAAACAAGGGATGGTAACAAAATGAGATGTAAATTTTTATTCTATCAGGAACCTTTTTTATAGAGAATGTTTAAGGTCATTTCTGAAAGAAATTGTAAATTCAAGGAATGATCTTATGATAGCCTCTGTAATAAATAAAGAAATGGTTGAACTTACTCTGTTGATGAGTTATAGAGTGAGTGAGATGTCTTGTCTGAGTCATGTGCATCTGTTTTGAATTGCTAAATTTAGCATCCTACCCCACCCTAGCATGGTGTGAAAAGAGGACAAGACTTTTGGGATTTGGCATGTCGCATATTCTACAGACCTGTCCTCCTCAGGTGATGAATTGACATGCACCATAAATCATTCCTTGGCAGTTGAGCATTTCTGTTCAGTATGAGATGTCAAAGAATTCCTTGAAGATTTTATCAAATCAAAACTGTAGTCATTCTTTTATGTCCAAATACCCAATTTAGCTGCAGATTTCATAGAAAGCTAGAGAAGACTCTATTAATGGCACAATGAATTTATATGAACCAACAGAGGCACTAAAAATTTCTTGCATCTACTCTATGTATTCAAAGGTGTACTGAAATATTTTTGGAGCTGACCAAGAAGGAAACTTTAAAAATTCGGAGATTTTGTGGTTTAATCAAGTGGAAGTGGGTTAGACTAAGAACACTTTAGCACCCACTTCATTTATATATAATTTTAATTTAATTATCTGCCCTTGATTCATCTCTAATTTATGTAAAGGTCAAAGGGTAGGACAGTCTAGTCAGATGTACAATATATAAGTTACCTGGCAGGTGAAATCAATCCGTCAACGCAACATCAAGTCTATTGCAAATATCTGTTACCTCTCATTTTTTAAGCTGAGATCACATTGAAGTTTTTACAGCCATCCCTTATCAAGTGAGTTGCTAAATGCAATTGTTCATGTAAAATCTTTGTGTTATATTTTGGTAATTCTCACTGTACTTCAATATTCCAAACATCTTCATTATTATTATTATTGTTTTGACTTTGCTTTGTGTAGTACAAGCTGACCAGAGACTTCAAATGAAAACAAGTTTTTTTGTATCAGAAAATGCAAACAGATGAGGTGCCATGCAATAAAAAATGTACATGGTCATTGTATAGAGAGAATTTCTTTTTAATCTTTTCACCCCAAGCAAGGCAGGAGTGCCACTAGCATGCAAAGGGTTACAGAGAATTGGGAGCAAGAGTAAAGAAGTATTGATAGAGAAAAGGATGAAGGACTAAAATTTGAAGACAAAAAAAATAGGAGAAATTCTGATGAGTGTGATTTTTTAAAATTCACATATTTTAGGATTATCAGGAATCTCATTCATAAGTTTTTGCTTGTTATATTATTCCCAAAGACCCAAGGAAATGGTTGAAATTTCTTAGCGACATAATGAGAAAGGAGGGATTGGAAAATCTTATACTCACAGGAAAGAAGGTGATGTAATGGAATAACCTGTCACTCCCATGCGTGACTACACTATCTGTAAGTCAACGGACTACAGAGTCTAGCTGAGATCTGTTACTCAGACCGTAGCTGTTGTCAAACTCTCTACCTTCGGGCAGAGAGGAACCTGGTCAAGGCTATGTCAAAGGGCAGAATCTCGTCCAGAGATGTAGACCCAAACCTGTTTATGTGGGGTTACAGAGAATTTTTGGCTGAGCCTATGGGCTCTGATTGCCCCACATTAAATTTGGCCTTGTGCCACATCCTACCTCATGGGGAGGTTAGTAAATATTGCCTAGCTGGAATCTGTTGAGTACGACTCAGGTTTACTCATGAACTACCGACCTTCCAATAGTAGCACTCACTACTGGACTGACTTGCGATAACCTTGTGCATAACTGTTACCTTTATTTTTATTGTACTGATTTTTTACAATAAATCTTTACTTATTCTATCCACCTTGTTTTTCAAGTATATATTTCTGTTAGCACAGAATATGATCGAGGGACAGAGGAAAACAGTGTTTGACATACATGATGAGCTTGAGTAAATGGATGGTAGAACAGGAGAAAAAACAAAAAAGACAAAGCTTATTAAGAGCTACAAAAGATAGGAAGATGTGGAGGGCCATGATCGTCTACGGCATGAAGGAACATGGTACATAAAAGAAGTTGTTATCTTGAGATGTCACATTCTATTGATTTCTTAAGGGCCTTTTATTTTCTTAATTTCTCAAGCATTTTCAAAGAGATGTTTTTATCAGTTGATGCAACCATTATTATTATTATTATTATTATCATGAATCCTTCAGTTTTGAGCTTCCTTGTTCTGTTAGTATGAAGGTAGCAATTGGTTAATTTTTAATTATTATCATTATTATTATTAGTATCATTATTATTATTATTATTATTATTAAATTAGGCCAATTATAATAGCAGAATGACCTCTCAGCATTCACATGAAGAGTTACACATTTCTTATTTTAAACTAAAGGCTAGAAAGGATTAAGCCTAGAGTACATACTCACAGTAAGGTATTTTTTAATTAGCATATGTCCATTGTTTTTTATAGACCTCATGCTATGGCAGACTTAATAGGCTACCATATGGTGTAAACATAACTTTTATATGTAGTGTGGAACAAAAAATATGATCATATAACTAACTCATTCTATTGTAGGGGTCTGGAACAGAGCTTGCAATATCTCCAAAGTAAATTTTTATTCAGTTTCTTTTGCTTTCATACAAGTAAATGAATAGTTGTTTTAAGACTATGCAGGGATTGTTGGTAGTTTTACATTGGTACTAGCACACTTTTGTCTATTCTATGGTCATCGTCAGGTACAAAATAATTGGTGTTATTTGTCAGAAGATGTGATTTTCAACTTAAACTGATATTGTATTGGTGCTTCATTAAAGAATTTAAATTAAAAACATTTAAAAAAGAATTTATCTAGATGATTTTGTGGCAATTATTATGTTTTTCCATGCCCACATTTTATTTGCCTGTGATTGGCTAATAAATAACTACTACTTTTATATAGAACAATTTAGCCATCACAGTTGTTTCTATGAATCCTTTGGTTTTGAGCTTGCTTGCTTGTTCTGTTAGTATGAATGTAGTGATTGGTTAATTTTTAACCAATCACATATTTTAGTGCAAGATTAAGTTTTCCCGCATTGCCGTGGGAGCCTACCCTTTTTCCATAAAAGAGGCAACTTTTTCACGAGTCGTCAGTAAGAGCCAGTAAAATTCACCTGTCCATACAGGTTCACAATCTTGCTCATAACATTTCAAATGCACGCACACACAGAATTTTGTAATATAAACTTACATTTCTCTCTGTGACTTAGCCAAGCTCAATCAAGCAGGACTCTGTTGATTTCAAACCATTCTATAACACAACACATTTTTGATCAATTGTATTTTCGTGTTATCTAATCTAACAAACAGACCATTGTTCTAATATTGATTCCTGGACATTTTTCTCTCAAGAGAACTTTCTTCGAACAATCAATTACAAATCAAAATACAATTAAAGGGGAACAACTTCTTTCCCTTAATCTATACCTTGAATACAATTTTATTGCATGTTTTGTCCTTGTATGTTATTTCAATATATACTTGTTGATTCACAGTTTGGAGTTTTTGTTGTTTACTTGAATCCTGTACGTTGAAAGTATAATAATATAAATAGTAATGTTCTATCTACAAATGGACACCTTTACAATTGGTAACCCCAATATTCCAAATATTTTCTACTTTGTCATACATTTTTCTCCAATACTGTTCCTTATATATAAAAATATATATCATTATCTCATAAAGCCAACACCCACTTAATAAAAAATTTTGAATTTTCATTCCCCCACCAACTTAAACTATATAATGCTATTTGGCTTATAAATAGAGGAAACCATTTCTTTTGTAAGTTATTCAGCATTGCTTGAAAATGCAACTGAACTTCAAATTATAAGTTTAATTTAAGACGTAAATTTTCGTTTCAAAACATGGTAATTTCTGAGTAGCGATGAACACATATTTTTAAAAAATAATTACAATATTATGCTATATTATGTATCGAGTAATGTTTTTAAAAGTAAATGATAAAAACCTCTGGATTATAAAACTGACTGTTCTTTATTTTTATTTTGATATATATATATAATTAGAAATATTGGATTAAAAATCCATTAATTTTATAAAAATGACTTTGTTTATGTTTCAGATACAAAAATAAAGTTAGCATATATTGGCTCTGAAAGATCTTAATAGGAGATGTGCTTTTCTTCATAAGGTTAACTGAGCCTTGATTTGCCATAAAGTCTTTCATGGCTGAGTCATCAGAAAGGATGTGATCAATACAATGAGTTCTTCTCTATAAAGATAAGGAAGATGCAGATTTGAACCCTGCTGAAGTGAACATCTTCTCTATTAAAGAATCTCAAAACCCAAGCTGGTAGACATCATTTAATCTGTATAAAAAATAAAGATGTCTAATCAAGCATGTGTATCCACTAAATATAACATTTATAGTAATGTGAAATATATATATATATATATATATATATTTATATATTCTTGATATGTTCTTGATATCAAGGATAGAGCGTATGTAAATATAATGGTTTGATGATTGTATTTAAGCATGAAACAAACTGTAGCCGCAGATTGTTGACCTCAGTGTCCACTTTTATATATATTAGGTTGGTACAAAAATAATGACGTAATAATGTTGTTTTTGACGTTAAAAAATACGTCAAAAAATGACATTATTACGTCATTATTTTTGCACCAACCTAATATATATATATATATATATATATATATATATATATATATATATATATATATGTATATATATATATATATATATATATATATATATATATATATATATATATATATATATATATGTGTTTAGGCTTCATTCAAGGAATAATCACTGTCAGTATGGAAACCAACAATGTAAAAACATTACCACAAATATATTTACATGTACTAAGGAGCCTACAAAATAAGGAAATCTAAATTTCAACTGCAGACAAGGTGGGGTGGTTTGGAATTGGCATAAGGAATAATAGCTCTTACGATAAAAAATAAACTTATTACCAAACAATACTGACACAAAATAGGCATATCCCTATGTGCCCAATGATTTCAGGAATAGGCAATGTCCCCCACAAAATAGCTAAAGCAATAGCAAAAATTTAAACACTCTACTTGGAAGAAAAATCCATCACATATAAAATATTCAGGCAATCTTGTTGAAAAACTAAGGGAAAAAGTCTCATTGCCAATCTAGATATAAAATCACTTTAAACTAATGTCATGGTTGAAAAATGCTGAAATCTGTTAAAAAAAGTATCTAACACTATCAAAGATAAACCTCTCCCTACCAATAGCTAAAAGATTAAAAATCTGTCGTCTCATCACAAATCAATGCTAGTTAACATTTAATAATAACTTTGACAAAAAAATTTGGATTACCAATGGGATTGCCTCTTAGTAGAGTGATAGTATGTATCTTCATAGAATTTCTCAAATCTGGCCCTTTCCAAAATATTTTATCTAAACAATCAACTTACTTCCGATATATTGATAATGCTTTATCATATATATCCCCTGTGATACTTACTTACTGGATCTTGTAGATAAACTAAACAAAGCTGAACATACAATAGAATTACATATGAAATGGAAGAAAACAATACTTTACCTTTCTTAGACATCATGTTCCACTGCATTGACAGCATCTTAAAACTTAGTGTCCACTGAAAAGCAACTAATGACCTATTAAATTTTTAATCCCATCATAAATGTAAAATAAAATTCAGAGTGATCATTGGATTCTACTTAAGAGCACACAGAATTTGCAGCCCTCATTATTTACATGAAGAGGAGAAATATATTGAAAATACTTTCAAGACCTTTCAGTACCCTGTTTTATATGTGATGTGAAACAAAAGGCTCATAAAATATTCCAAAATAGAAAAGTGGTCCCTCCTGACAAGCCCAATGAATCAAAAAAGTATATTGTTCTACTCACTAACACCATCACAACTACAACTGAAAAGAATTCATCTAAACTCAACATAAAATTTGTCACTACTCCATCTAAAACAATAAAAGACTTAATCAATACAAAAAAAACAGCAAACCAAAATTTGAAGGAGGAATTTACTCTATCAATTGCCAGAAAGAATACATTGGAGAAACCTCAAGAAGTTTAAACAAAAGACTATATGAACACAAAAGAGACATTTTAAAAAACAACATACAAAAATGCATTTGTTGTTCACCATAATGAAACTGACCACAATTTTGACATAAAAAAAATGCCATTTAAGTTAAAAGAGAACATAATTCACTTAAACAAAAATGTCTAGAAAGTGCTTTAACTGCTAGTTCATCCACAATAAATTTATGTCCAGTTTTTTATGTTTCACCACTTTTTTACAAATTTTCTGTCATCACAATGTGGGATATTTGAAAACAAAGATGATAGAAATAAAAAGAACATAGATAAATTCAGTTAGATAAAAAAAAAAATCTTTCAAGAAAAGAAAAAAATTTTTTTTTAAATTTTGAAACTACCAGCATCTCTCGTTCATGTGTATATGTAGTCACAACATCAACAAACCCAGTCTGATGACATCCTAATGAATGAAACACACCAAAATACTTTTTCCAATTTTTCATACAACTTTTCTTTCACTTACATTATTCAGACTGTTATCCCTATCTTAATTGCCATATTCACAATGTTTCAGCCATTGTATGCTCCAGCCTTCTTCAGCCGATTAGAATTTTGAACTGAATCTTTTATATCTTACTTATACTTTTACCTGAGAGAACTTTGCAGACTGTTTTAAAAATTGGAAGAATCTAGAATATGTGTATGAGTTTTCAAGAGGAATACTTTGAAATGTACCAAGGTGTCATTGCCCTAATTAGGTTTCTTGTTTTTTTTTTGCAAATATTAAATGGTTGGGGATTTTTCAAACATAACTCATATGTATGTGTGTCTTAATATATTAAGCAAAAATAATTTCTTAATCAGTTGAATGGAAAATCTTAATTCATGAGTAAAGTAGTATATAATACAAATGGGAGAGTGCTTGGAAAGAGACAATATTTCCAGTTGCCTTGTTATAGGCATTAATATATATGTGATATACTAACAATTTAACACCATAGAAAAGAACCAGAATAGCTGAAAGAAGGAAATGTATATACCTATCATTGTTTATCCCATACAGAGAAAATATAACATGTATGGATGAAACAAGCAGTGTGAATGGTTGAATATTCAAATTGTAATATTTCCTGAAGGGAAAATGGCCACATCATTGGTGTCATTTGTGTTTCTTGTTGGAACCATGCGGTTTCCTCTGTTCTTTTAACTGCCATGGGCAAACATGTCTTGTTTCTTTGTAGTTTACAAAGCAATTGTGGTACATCACCCCACAAACTGATGTCATCCACCAGCCATCACATGACCCTTGTGAATTCATCTTAGCCAGGAGGACATAACTGCCTTCTGCATTCCTACAACACCTTTAGTTTTTATCTTTTTTAACTATTCTCAAAGACAGATAAGTAAATTTCTAGGTTATTCACTATTCCCTCTGTCTCTCTTGCCTTTAATATGTCCTGTGAATGTAACATTTTCCAAGCCTTCTTTCCTCATTATGTGCCCTAGAAATTTCCTTTGCCACTTTCTAATTCCAAGTACATATGTCCTTTCTCTTTCCATTTTCCTTAAAATTTCCTCATTGCTCACATGTTCAATCCAAGAGATTCTCAGCATCCTTCTGTAGAACCACAATTTTGTTGCCTCCACTTTCTTCATCATTAACATTCACTGCCATATAGGAGGACTGATATTACTGTTCAGTATTCTTTTCTTTGTTTCTAACAAATTTTTCTTGTTTCTTAATACTTTGCTTAGATTCGGGAAAGCATTTTTCACTATTCCAATATGTCTTTGGATTTCAGTGTCACATTTTACATCCTCTGTTAAAACACTTCCCAGATATTTAAACTTTTGTAATTGCTTGATTTAACCAGGCATTAATTTTTAAGTGTGAATACGAGAATAAAACTTGAATACTGTTTTGATTCAAATTTTTTAAATTCTTCCTTTATGTGCTGTGCACTTTCCGGACGTGGGCTATCGTGGCTCTCCACTACTTCCTTTGTAGTTCTTAGTTTTGTCTTTTTGTTATCCCACCTAATCCCTGTTCTACCAACCATTTACACAAACTTGTGAGGCATGTTATTTACTGTTTCCCTCTCCCTCACTTTCTTTCAATATGTCCTGTGAGTGTCTAATTTTCCAAGCCCTCTTTCCTTATTATGTACCCTAGAAATTTCATTAATCACCTTCTGATTCTAAGTATGTGTCCTTTTTTCTTTCTATTTTTCATAAAACATTTTAATGGTTTACAAATTCACTTTATGGTATTCTCAACATCCTTCTGCAGAACAACATTTCTGTTGTCTCAAGTTTTTTTTTTTCATCTGTGATGACATTGTCCAGCATTCACTGCCATTTTAGAGGACCAATACTACATAAGAGTTCAGTATTCTTTTCTTCATTTCTAGCAACATTTCCCTGTTTCTTAATATATTGCTTAGCTTTGGGAAAGCATTTTTCACTCTTCTAATTTGTCTTTGGATTTCAGTGTCACATTTTACATCCTCTGTTAAAACACTTCCCAGAGTTTTAAAGTTTTGGACTTGCTTGATTTTGGTATCTCCAATTCTTAGTTCATGTCTTGGATTGTTCTCTTTGCTGACAACTATCCATTCTGTTGACTTACAATTGATGTTTAGTCCTTTCTTCTCACTTTCCCTTACTACTTTTTGTGGGAGTTTCTCTTGTTCTCTTTCTGTATCTGCTATCAACATTGTGTCTACTGTATATCTTATATTGTTAGGATTGTAATAAAAAATAATGACTCCTGATAGGATATCTAATTCTTTCAAGATTACTTTACTGTTATGTCTGAATATGTCTATAGAAAGATGAATACAAACATTTCAGTGAATAATGCAGTCTTATAATGAACAAGCAGATTATAAATAAGTCATCGGTGAAACTGTTTCAACTCTGAAGGGTTGATATCTGAGAAAAACAAAAAAATGCCATAAAAGATTCACTGGTTGCGTATGATGCAGAGAAAGAAAAATCAAAATGAGAAAAAACTTTACAAAAAGTCACAAAAGTGAAGCATGTGCCTCTTATTCATTTCCCAGTATTATAGCTAAAAATATTCTAAATTCTATGATTTTTATTTCAACCTCACAGTTGGAGAAAATGACAAAGAAGTGGAGTAAGAATATAGGAAGGAGAAAGGAGAAATGTGATAGAATTTTTAGAAATTGAGAGAAAGTGAGTAATTATGGTGGTGATGGTGGGTGAACGAGAATGGGTAGAAAGAAGCTGTGCAGATTATGAGGGGGAAGATATAGAGACAAGAAGAAAGAGTAGAAAGAAATAAAGGTAGAAAGGATAAATACAGAAAGAGAGTGGGAATGTGAAATAGAAGAGAGAAAGGAAAAAAGATGAAGAAAATGGAAAAAGAAAAGAAAAAAAAGAAGAAAGCAAAATAAAATTAAAAAAAAGATGGATGTTATGTGAGAAAAATGGAATGAAGGAAAGAAAAAGGTAAGGATAGTAAGAAAAGTAGTGAGAGAAAATAGTGGGAGAAAGAAAAGAAGAAAATGAGAAAAATGAAGGGTAAGAAATAAGGTAAGAAAAAATAGAAAAGAGAAGAAAAGGAAAAAAAAGAATGGTAAACAGGAAGGATACAATGTGAGAAAAGGAGAATGGGGGGGAATGAAAAAGAAGTGATAGTAAACAAAGGGAGTGTTAAGGGGAAAAACGAAGAAAAGAAGTGTAAAAAGAAAAGGAAGAGAAGAAGAAGAAAAAGATAGTGAATGAAGTGAGAGGGTGGGTTAATTTGTTTGAGAGAGAGTGCATTAAATGAAACTAAACTGTGAGGGGTAAATTAAGTGGGCGAACTGCTCTAAGATTTCTAGGTGGCCTTTCAGACTCTGACATCTTGAAACTATTGCAGAATAACATGATGCTGTGAAGATGGTGGTCAGAGAATAAGAGTGGGTTAAGAGAACTGGGTGGGGAAATTGGCTTCAGGGAAGAGAATAGCAGTTTTAAATTACTTAATATATTTATTTTGTCTCAAGAAATTACCAAAAATAAGATTCTTTCATACAATCATTTCTCCCTTTCACATTGCCTCCATTTAACTATCTAAGGTATAAATGCATATGGAGGTGTGGAACATACAAGATGCACCAGGTAAATGAGAACAAAGAATAATGCAATGATTTTCAGCAAAAAAGTCAGTATATTTTCAAAAGAAATTATACATAACATTGAAAAACAGAAAAATGCAACTACTATGGCAGTTTTAAAATTAACTTCAGTGCCAAACCATGTGGCTTGTTAATTTTAATGCCTCCCAAAACAAAATTGGTTTATTTTAATCATTTGAGAGAGATCTTTCTACCTTTCTGCATGGCTGATGCTAACGTCCAGGAGAGTGATTTGTGTCTTCTCAGGCTAATGTTCTTTGCTGACATTAAGTTGAAAGATTATATTGAATCATTTGTTAGGTCTGCTGCTAGGAAAGTTGTAATAGACAATGTTTCACTCCAGAATCTACCTTACATATTTATAAGTCTACTATTCATCGTTGCTTTTGAATTTTGTTGCCACATCTGGTCTTGTGTTCCTACTATATATTTAGAGATTCTTGATAAAATCCAAAAAAGAATCTGAAATGTTATTATATCCTAGTTTTAGTCACGTTTTCACCATTGTAATGTAGTCTTTTCTATAAATACTTTCTTGCCACCAATCTAGTACCACTTTTAAATCCACAAAGTAAAGTTTATCAGAACAATAAACTTTGCCTTATGGATTTAAAAGTGGTACTAGATTGGTGGCAAGGTCTCATCCATCTACAGTTGAAGATGTAACCATAAGCTCTAGTTGTATAATGGATGTCAGTTATCAGTTATCCCCTGTTAATTTCCCTTTTAAAATTCTCCACTGACTTAACCAGGTATTGAACTCACACTCTTAAATATGGCACGTGGAACTAGAACAGTCTACCCCAGTGAGCAAAATAAAGGGTTAAGTTCAACATTCCAACCACCTGAAGAAGGCTGGAGCATACAATGGCTGAAATGTTGTAATAAATATGGCGACAAAGATGAGGACAATAGTCCGAATAATGTAAATAGTGATCCAAATAGTAATCCATATAGTGATCAGAAGAGAGAAATAGTATAGAGATAGAGGCTAGTGTAGAAAGAGTGATCCATATAATAATAGAGGATGGTGATCAACTAAACGACACATTAATTCTCATATATACATTTCCTTTACCATCACATGATCTACTTATTAGAAATGGAATCACCTGTGTTTGCTCCAGTGTCAACAATGACATTTTATTCATATAAGGATTCATGCTTTCACTGGAAAAAAGTTCATCCATTCTTATTACTGATATAGATAGACTTAACCTGCTAACGTACCACGTTTCCATATCCATATATACCAATATTTCACACTGTAAAACTTACCAGAGTGCCATAGACATTTTGGATGGAATTTTTGTGAACAGACGAAACATTAATCTTTGCCCAGCATGTATTAGCAACTACACACCAATCCCCTGAGGAGGAGTTAGAACAGTCCATAAGTGCTTAAAAATCTTAATTCAAGGCTGCGACTTTCAAGTGACAACAGCAGATCAGGCAAAGGACAAATTTATTAGAAACTCCTTTATAAATGGATTAGAATGGAACTATATCCATCAAAGATTGCCGGAAAATAAACAATTAGACTTAGATACTGCTTGCAAGCAGGAACTTACCTTGGAGATGGCAGAAAAGCAATCTTTACAAACAAGTATTGCAGAGGCTGCACTAAGTACTCACACTCTTACTAGTCCACCAGTGCAAATGACCCAAAAAAGGAAAAAAAAGACTGTCTTCTATGACAGACTTCCTCACTTCTGCCCCTGCCCCCATCAGTTCAAAGACTTTTCTCTGCAGAAAACACTGCATACATTGCTAGTGCTGCAGCCAGATGAAAATGTTATTATTGTGGTCTCAAACTATACGCCACGTTGTGTTGCCCAGCCAGAGAAACTAAATGTCACAAGGGCAGAAAGAAGGGACATTTCTCTAAGGTTTGTCAATCAAGATTTTTTCACCTAGTTGGAATGCTTCTATTGCAACTAGTATTGTATCATCTGCAAACCCTAAATGTCTTTTAAAGGCTATATTAATAGTAAAGATAAATGGGGTAAAAATGAATGCTGTAGTTGACACAGGAAGTTCAGAGAGTTTTATTAGCACTGATATTGCAAAAAGAAACAGATTTAAAATCATACATTGTAATAGTCAGGTGACTATGGCAAGCACTTCACTACCTTCACAGGTTAGAGGATATATTTTGGCCAGCCTAGAGTTGAATCAAACTAACTACACTAACACCAAATTTTCCACAATGTCAAATCTATACTGCAATGTCATATTGATTTCCTTAAACAGCATTCTAGTATTAATTTCCATTTTAGGGCTTCTAAACTGGTATTGAATATCTATGGCTTGGCTGCTATAAATGTACAATGCCCCTCTCTTTTTAAAAAATAACCAAAAACTGTAAACCAGTGTCCACCAAATGTCAAAAATATTCTCTTTAAGACAAAATGTCTATTCAAGAAATAAGAAGAATGTTAAGAGAAGGAATAATCAAAGAAAGCAGATTGGTGGGGATGGTACAAGTATTAATAATGTCCTCTGATAATAATAAAAAAGATGGTCATAGACTACTTCCAAACTATAAATAGGTATACCCTATACTCCATATTGAAGAAATGATAAATGAGATTGTCAAATACAGTTAGCATGTTAGACCGAAGGAGTACTTACCACCAAATAGCTGTAGACCCTAAAGATAAGCCTTAAACAGATTTTGAAGCCTGTAGATGACTTTATCAGTTCTGATGGATTCTGTTTGGACTCAGTAACAGGGTTTTCAGGTTTCGAAGGGTCATCGATGAAATAATTCTTGAAGGAAAACGACAATGAACCTTTGCCTGCATAGATAATGTGTCAGTGTGCGGCCATGACTGTGCTGATCACAATTGCAACCTAAAACAATTTTTGATGACTGTCAAGAAATATAGTCTTATAGATCAACAACCATCAGACTAATTGGATATATTGTGGGTAAAGGAATCATGAAGCTAAACCCTGATTGGTTAAAAACACTTCTAAAACTACCTATTCGCAACACCATAAGCGCCTTGTGATGAACCAGGGACATGTTCACTCATTACTCATTATTCTCAATGGATACCTTCCTTTTCTGAAAAAAAACATCCACTTATGAAAATTACTAAATTTCCTTTACTTTCTTCTGCCATTAAAAGCCTTTAAGGATTTAAAAAGAGATATTGACAATTCAGTAATCACTTCGGTAAATCCTGTCATTCCCCTAGAAGTAGAGACCAACACTTCTGACCCTAGCATAGCTGCCACGTTAATGCAATCCGGGTACCCTGTAGCATTTTTCTCCAGAACATTGTCAAAATCTGAGTGCATTCAGCTGTCAAAAAAGAGGCATATGCCATAGTCAAGTTGCTAAAAAATTGGCGACATTTCTTAATTGGTCACTGCTTTAAATTAATTACTGATCAAAAATCAGTCTCTTTTATGTTTAATCCCAAGATATCAAGCAAAATAAAAAATGAAAAGATAGCGAGATGGAGGGTAGAGAGCTTTTCTGTTTTCTGTTTGACATTTTCTATCAGTCTGGGGAAGGAAAATGCAATGGGCAGACACACTGTCAAGAGGGTGTGGATCAATAAACAGCACCAAAGATCTACAAAAAATGTTCATAATGAACTCTGTCATCCAGGCATCAGAGGGACAATGCATGTGCGTTTGAAACTGGAATTTGCCTTTTTCAGTTGAGGATGTGAAACGATTTGTACTCAAATAAAACCAAGTTTCTATAAACCCAAACTGGGAACCTTAGTAAAAGTTACGCAGTCATTTGAGAAGCTGAGCGTGAAATTTAAGGGCCCTCTTCCATCTAAATCCTGAAACAAATATCTACTATCTGTCATTGACGAGTACTCGTGATTCTCTTTTGTCTTTTCCTATCCAGATGTAAGTGAGTGAATATTGCATTAAAACCTTTTTGCAGATATCAATGAGTTTTCCAGATAAGACCTTACTATTTATCCCATATCTAGGGGAGAGAAGAGAGTAAACTAAATTTTCATGGGATGAATCAAATATTTATCTTTTTCAGTCAAGATTTGAAAATTGGTTCACTATCTTTGGCATTTCTTCAGACTTAAAATTATTCTTGAAAAACAATCAAAATAAATCTTAAAAATAAATTGAGCTTGGGAAATACATTGGGTATCAAGAAGTTTTATTTATTGAAAGATGAATCGAGAGAAGTTAAAAGAAACATGGATAAAACTATTCAGTTGTAGACACTTACACTTGCACTTATTCATTATTCTTGAAGCTCTCCAAACAAATAAGTTTCTTTTTGGGGGGGGGGTTGATTTAATCTCAGAATAGAGAAAAGCAAGGAAAGAAGAATCAAAATAAAAGAAAAGATGAAAAAAAAAATATAAAAATTATGCATTCAAGATATAATAAAAAATAAAGCAAAATTGAAATAAACTCATATTTTTTTATCTTCTTTTTATTATTGCTTGCTGTTTAACATAATTTGTTGTCAATAACTTAATTTGACAAGTAAAACCTTCTGTCCTGAACCTCTGATTATTCTAAAACGATTTCCTTTATTTGTAGCTTTTATTTTCATTTTGTATTTTGTCGATTTTGTGTTTGCTGCTTGATGGAATCAGCTGCGTTTGAATGTGGTTTGTTTCAAGAGAAGAGGGAAGATGTAAAGAAATGTTTGATGTGTGTTAGGGTCCCATTAGGGGTAATGAAATGGTAATTGACTGGCAATATTTTTGTGAGTAAAAGATGATTGACAATTTTCATGAAACTGTGAACTGTACAAGTTGAAATAATTTGCAGGAGCAATTATATTTGACTTCACTCAGTACAGCGGGTGCAGGAAGAGAAAGAAAAGAAAAAAAAAAAAACAACAAACAGGAAATAAGAAAAAAAAAAATTCCCCCATCATTATTCATGAATAAATATACAAAAAAAATAACATAGTGTAAAAACACAAGTGAAAACACTAACTAAATTTTATGATTTTATAAACAGATGCACACTTTAAACACTTACATACACACACACACACACACAAGCATATATAAATATATATATATATACAAATGCAAGAAATAACAGATGGAGTAAACTTCCACTGTTCATAGCATTTACTTTTAAAATAGTGCTCAATACAAAGTAGAGCAATATATTATTACTATTTTTATTATAAGAGATTATAATAAAAACATGTTACAGTTTCTGTCTATATTTCTGAGATGAGATGTTATGTACACTATTTACATTATTTGGACTATTGTCCCCTTCTTTGTCGTCATGGTTATCACAACGTTTCATCCGTTGTACGCTCCTGCCTTCTTTAGGTGGTTGGAATGTTGAACTGAATGCCTTAACCAGGTATTGAACTCACACTCTTTGGGTCCTGTCACTGGATCTAACTAACGCATTTATCCACTGTGCCATATGTCCTTGAGGACACTGTGAGTTCAATACCTGGTTAAGGCAGTGGAGAACTTTCAGAGGGAAATTAACAGGAGATAACTGATAACTGACATCCATTAAACATGGCACGTGGAACTAGAACAGTCTGCCCCAGTAAGTGAAATAAAGGGTTCAATTTGATATTCCAACCACCTGAGGAAGGCTGGATCGCACAATGGCCGAAATGTTGTGATAAGCATGGCAACAAAGATGAAGACAATAGTCTAAATAATGTAAATAATGTTACGGTTTATCAAGACATGAAAAAATAATTCACCCACCTCTACCCCCTCTGAGCTTAGTTTTCTATTTAGCACAGGTCTGACATTTAATTGGTTAATCAAAACATACCCACAAGTCTATTTTTAATTCTGACCTTATGTCCCCACCACACTTTAACTTTAGGAAAAGAGGTAACACTTAGTTTTTAAATTTCCTTAAAAATCATTTCATCACTTGAAGAAATACAATCAAAGTACTGAAACATGAAAGCTTTTGTGTAGTGATTTTAACATGTTTTTATAATGTAACCTCTTATAATGAAAATAATATATATATATATATATATATATATATATGAGGGAGAGTTAGAGTTAGAGAGAGAGAGAGAGAGGGGGGTTATATGTGTGTATAATGCAGTAATATGTGTTTGTGTAGATACACTGATGTGCCAAAAGTCATGTTAGATGTGTGTAATAGTATGTAGAAGCCCTTTAGCCTGGTGAAGTGCTACAAATTGCCATGGCCTCAATTCCACAAGTGGTAAGAGAACATTTATAGAGATATTTAGCCATGCCATTCTTGATAGTTGTTCCTGATATTTCTGTAGAAATACAGAATAACAATTTCTAAATAAATTATATATAAATAAATTATTAATAAATCTACTTTTCCTCCCTATCTTGTGTGGTGCACCAGCGGCATATCTCAAGATTCTTGACAAAAATCAAATAAGGGTCTGCAATGTAATTGATCATGTCTTCAGTCACTTTCTCACTAACATAATATGGCTTCCCTCTGTCTTTTCTACAAATAGTTTTGGGGTAACTGTTATGATGAATTTTTTTCCTTTGTGCTTCGACTGCATGAATTTATTCATGTTACTAGATTAGCAACTATGTCTGTTTTAATGTTGAATGAGCTAGATACAAACACCTATTCTTTTCTCATCTGTGGAATTCATTTGCAATTTCTTACATCTCTGCTACAATCGCATTCTTGGTTATGATGGTAAACTACATCCACGTCCTGAGTAAGACAATAAACTATGTCCAACAGCAAGGCCTTTGATCAGGAGGTTTTGATGCATGTGGAACCACCTCTTAATTGTTGATGTTCCCAGGTCTACCCTGACCTGGGGTGGTAGCACCTATTAGGGTCCTAGCTATGGGCAAATACTTAACCCACAAATTCTGAACTACATCCACGTACTGGGTATGATGATAAACTACATCTGCATCCTGGGTATGACGATAAGCTACATCTTCGTCCTGGGTATGATGATAAACTACATCCGTGTCCTGGGTAAGATGATAAACTACGTTCAACAGCAAGGCCTCTGATCAGGTGGTTTTGAGGAGCATGGAAGCAGGTCCACCCTGACCTGGGGTGGTAGCACCTGTTAGGGTCCCAACTATGGGCAAATAGTTAATCCCAAAACTGAGGTAAAAAGCATTATAAAGTGTAAAAACAGGTTTTAATACCAGAAATACTTTGTAAAAAATTATTACCAGAAATAAATTTAAAAAAAACTATTACCAACAATACGTTTTTGAAAAAAACTATTACCAGCAATATGGTTTTGAAAATAATATTACCAGCTATACAATTTTGAGGAAAAATATTTCCAGAAAGATTTTTGACAAAACAAAAATATTACCAGGAAAAAAAAAGTTGTCAGCATTAAATGACCCATTGAGGTTGATATGCCATAAAACAAAACAAACCAAACCAAACCTGCTACAATCTTCAAAACTTCAAATGCAACATCAATTGTCATCTTCTGTTGTCCTGAATCCTGTTCATTTATTGTCCTTTCCTAAATTCTTCTCATTCTCTTTCACTTCCTGTAACCTCCTAAATCTTGCTTGAAATCAAATGACAAAAATAAATAAAAAGAAAAAGGGTTACATTTTGTTATTTTTATTGTGGCAGCAAACATATCTTGCACTTTACGTATTAAATGTTATATTTTCCATTTAAAATATAATTATTGAAGAATAATGATTCAGAATTGCCCAGAAGAATAGATAATTTAAAATATTAAAAAACATCTAGCAATTAAATGAGTAAAAATAATTTTTATCCTAACCCAAACACTGCTTAAGAAGCTAGGTGCAAGTTAGTTGAATTCCATCATATAATCAGTCTAATAAGTTGCAAGACAAGCAGATTCTGTACTGACGCTGAGCAAAGATATGCACCCATAGAAGGTGAAGCAGCAGCTATCAGCTGGGCACTTGAAAAGTGCCGCATGTTCATACTAGGTTGCCCAAACGTTATAGTCGTGACCGACCATGAACCACTCAAAGGACTTTTTGGTGATCGAGATCTCAGCAAAATTCACAACCCTCGCCTATTCCGACTCAAAGAGAAAAGCTTGAGATATCGTTTCACCATGCAACACTGCCCTGGAAAATGGCACAGAGCCTCTGATGCTATTTCCCACAATCCAGTCACTACAGTACAAAGCCTACTTGATACATTCTCCATAGAACCCTCCCTTATAGAAATTGATGAATCAGATGAGACTTGTGCAACAATGAGATTGACAGCCCTCACATCAATATCTCAATTAGATGATAATCCTGCCAAAACCTATGCTGAATCGTTTGTGAAAGAGAATATTACTAAGGATAGCCTCTCTATGATAGACCGGGAAATCCTTAAAGAACTAGTTGTCACAACCATGGGACATGCCCTAGCTATCCTTAAGCTATCAAAGGAGCAACCTTTGACATCAGACAGCTACACAATAGCCCCTGCAGCCAAACTCCCCCAGCTCCATTCAGAGATGACATCACAGCAATTCCGAAAGTTCAGAATTGACTGGGAGGTATTTGTGCAAATGACAAACATGCCCCCTACACAGACCAACATCCATTTATACAACTGTGCTGATGAGACTGTCCAAACGTCGATCATCAATACATACCCCAAATTTTTCTCGGAAAAAACAAACAGAAGGAGGCAGCCATGTTGGCAGGTAAGTCACTTGACTTCTACAGGAGGTGGTCAAAAGAAATTAGCAACTCTGTTTTGGGACACCATTTCAGATTGGGTGTTTCGTCTCTCTACACTGATTTCTTGTATTTATTGTTGTTCTCTTCCCTGTATCAGTTTCGTTGTTTGTTCTTCCTGTCACAACTGTACGTACAGTATGATTTACCCCCAACAGAGCCATCTCTCATCTCTGCAATGGTCTACTTATAATGGGGAATCACCACTCACTCGCCCGGATGATAGACATACTAGACATATGGACACCTCAGACTGGAACACTAACACACCCGGATGTTCGTCCTCAATTCCGTCCAACCACACTAATATTATACATAGTTACTAATAAACCAATTTTTTGTGGGGGCAACAAAGAAGAAGGATCTCTTTTGATGGAACAATGTACACGCCTTCTCTCAAATCAAAGTCCAGACAAAGACAAACTTTCTTTTGTTGAGAATAAGGCAAGTCCTGTTCACCATTTTTGCAATAGGGTAAGAACAATCTGCTACCAAAGATTACATAAAGTTTCAGTCTGAAATTCCCTGATGGTTACTCTGATTGACAAACACCTGATGAAAGCCAGAGAGCACAATGGTCGAAACATAGTGATAACAACAACAAAGATGGGAACAATAATCTGAGTGTAAATAATGTAAATAATGATAACTCTTTATTCCAGAAATTCAGATAGAAAGTAAAATGGAATCTAATATGACAATTAATGTCACATGGAGTTTGTTTTTTTTTTTTAAAATAAACGTGAAGCAACTTGTCATAATGTCAGTGCATTTGCAGGAAAAGCAAATCTGGAAAACGCATACAGATCATGCCATCGACCTGTAGATAGCATGCAAAATAATATCTGATTTGCTAATGCAAATTTTGATGCTATTATTAAGGTAAGTACTATCTCTTGATATATTTAATAATTGATTTTCTAAAAGTACGTTGTGGAGTGAATTTTGCAGGGAGGTGGCCTGTCAATAGGTCAGGGTACCTGGCAGAATGGATCTGATGTTGCAATACCCAAAATTTGTAATGAAACCAGGGTGACATCACTGATGACCTCCACTGTTTCATTTAATAAATGTATTTTAAGAATAATCTACAAAAATAGATTACCCAATTAGTATTTGGAAAGATTTATAAACCACTAAGATTCTGCCGTCAGTCTTAAGGTGAACATCTATCTGAACTCAAGTGATCATAAAATATGGAAACTTAAAGAGAGACACTTTGTTCAGTTCATTTCTGCTTATTGTAGACAAGAAGGATATTTGACTTTTTGTATAGAAGTTTTGAACTTGGTTCTCAAAGGAAAGAAAAAAACAGATTTGACACAGCAAATATAAAATAATTTCTCTTGCTTCAATTTGGTTTTCCTGAACACATTAGAAGTATTTTTTGATAGAAAATCCTAATAATTAGAGATGAAAGGTATGTGTGTTTTTCTTCTTTCCTTTTTCAGCAGTTTCTATGACCACTGCATAAAAATAAATTACTCTTTTTCTTGAGTGCTTTGTCAAGAATCTATTTACCTTTCTATCAATGCTGACTCATTTCTGTATAAGTCAATTTATATATGCCCATGATTAGCTGTATCTTTGTTCTCTCTCTCTTTCTTACTCTATTTCTCTCTAAGTCTGTTCATATCTACCTATCTGAACCTGTTCATATCTATCTATCTATCTGAACCTGTTCATATCTATCTATCTATCTGAACCTGTTCATATCTATCTATCTATCTATCTATCTATCTATCTATCTATCTATCTATCTGAACTTGTTCATATCTATCTGAACCAGTATAGGAGAATGTCCTACTACTTAGCCCATAACTGGGGGAAGATGAAGAGATCAATTCATATCTTTCCCAAGTGAATAAAATGAACTCAACTGGAATTCGAACTCAGCTCTCAAATTTTTCATCATTACACCACCTGCACATACATCTATCTATCTATCTATCTATCTATCTATCTATCTATCTATCTATCTATCTATCTATCTATCTATCTATCTATCTATCTTATATTTATACAAATGTGATCTGAATATGTCTTCTATTTTATTATAAGGGTTCATCATATCGAAGTTGTCAGGTGGTAGAATTCCAGTAGAGCTTGAACATTCCCAACAATAACTCATTATTTATTTTACAGTCTGGCAAAATGGAATCTGACAAGAAAATAATTATTAAGCAGAGGTATGTCAATGAATTCCTTCATAAGGGAAAACAATTTCAACCATTGACATTCATCAATATTTGATTAAATATTTTATGAAGACCATACAATGGATGTAAGCACAGTTGGGAAATGAATAATATAGCAGGGGTGAAATTTATCTGTGTGTGACAAGCCATTGAATGTCAACATAGGCACTTCCATTTCAAAGCTATATCATGCTCAATTACCAAAGTAGTTTGCTAATATATTAATATATTAATATATTAAATGAGGATAATTAAAAAATCATCTAAAGTGTCATCATTTAAATATCTGTTTCAACATGTGTTTATTTATATATACTTTATATCTATAAAGCATATATATTTAAAATTAATAAAAAATTAGCATAAGGAAGAACACCTTAGACGTTTTCAAATTCATTGACATATTATTTATATAACTGTTTCACTTTTGAAAACTTTTGGCAAAGTCCTCTTTCAGGGTTGCCATCACTTACTCAGTCACATTCTCTGTAATCTCGTCCACTAGGTTTCAAAGGGTATTTTAGCTTTAATAAAAGATAGTAGTTCTTGTAAACCAAATTGTGATCTGAGTGGTGCTGCAATATATAGGTGATGGCATGTTTGACCAAAACACTCTACATAAGAAAAGAAGAATCCATTCATTATACATTACACATAACTCATTCCCTCATTAGCATCTCACTGCTGATTAAGTGGAGCCTTTGAGAAAATTTCCATTTATGCATGTGCAATAAGGTCTGAGTTGAAGAGTTGCTAAGTCACATCAAAGACACACCACCAGTTATCAAGATATTAAAAATGGCCGAATAGTTTCTGGACAGATCTTATATACACTGTAGGTTAAAACTTTTGGGACGCCTTCTTTATGATTAGTAAATTTCATATCTTCTTTGATTTAATTAACACTTAATAAGCTAGGATGCTGAAATCATTTAACTCCTTAGTTCATTAAATCCTAATTTTGAGAGAGAGGTTAATTTGTTTATTATTACGGTGGAGTAATGGATGGCAGTTTGGATTGAGGAATCAAGAAGCTGAGTTTGAATTCCAATTGAATCCAGTACATTCACTTATGTACTAATAGCCTTGGGAAAGGTATGAATCCTCTTCTTCTCCCCCCAGCTATGGGTAAATAGGAGAACAGACCAGGTTCTATAGCCTTGAATGGTAACTGGTCTACCACAGAAAGAAACGGCAACCTACTACAGGAAAAAAATCTGCCTTGTCAGTCATGTATCGAGAGATACATGATCACCTGAGCATGTATCATACATAGCACATAACTGACTGACTGATTACAGAATATATAATAAAACGATTCAAGAAGAAGTTGTTCCTTTGTGGCCTGAAGTAAGTTAGTAAATTAGTTTGGAAAAGGGCATGAAACTATCAATTTTTAGAAGATTTTTCAAAATTCAAAAGATGGTGACAAACTTTTCAACTATAGTGTGCATAAAAGTCTACCATTCATTCATGTGTAGAATATTGTTACCATATATGGTCCAGTGCCACTGCTATCTATTTAGAGCTCCTTGATAAAGTCCAAAGAAGAATTAGGAATATTATTGGCCCAGATCTGGTGTTTTGGCTTTAGTCACTTTCCAACCACTGTAAGTTTGACTTCCTTTGCCTTTTCTTTAAATATTTTTATGGTAATTGTTTGAATGAGCTCTGTGCTATGGTGCCTAGAACCTTTGAATTTAAATGTAGTACTAGATTAGCAACAAGAACTCACCAATTTACAGTTCAACAGGCTAGATGTAACCAAAAATTCTATGCTAGCATTTTTTTCTCACACTTCTCGCTTGTGGAACTCCCTTTTAGCTTCATACTTTCTAACCAACTTTGATCTTAAAAATTTTAAATGCAATGTCAATCACTATCTTCTGTCCTCTTGATAACTCTTGCTCTATTCTTGCTCTTTAGCAATGTTCCTGTTTCTCTCTTCCACACCCAGTAACCCACTTGCATTTCTGTGGCTTTACTGCCTTGCTTGGGGTGAACTTGATTAATATATATATATATATATATATATATATATATATAATAATAATAATAATAATAATGGACACTCCCATCGGTTTTGACATATGAGGATCTGCCAGCTTATTGATTCAGTTATGAAAGTTTATGCGATAATCTTAGGTGGCATTTAAGACCCGCTAGTGATTTACAAAGGAGGCAACATATGGAGCAGGTGTGAGAATTGTGAGATGAGATCACTGTTAGATTGGGTGACCTTTTAGATCTTGCTCTCGCTTCTTGAAGATGATTCAGACAAGCAGATTGAAAATTGCTGAGTCCACTAAAACATGTTGATCTCCATTCCACCTGCTCCAAAGCTAAGCACTCAACGGTGTTATGTGGTATATTAACTGCTGACAAGTTGCTTTTCAGCTTGTCTTTGTATCTTAGCCATGGGCATCCTACATTCCTGTAGCCCTATATATATATATATATCTTTTTGTATATCTAATTAGCTAACTCAATTTGTTCTCATCTTTGTATATTTGTTGATATCTATTAAGCTCTCTTTGCCAATTACCATATTAATCTATTGGTTATACTTGCAAATACTTGGAAATATTTTCTTCCCTGTAGAAAAACTGAAAAAGTTTTGTGCAAAATATTCTTTCCATAAAATACTAACAAAACTTCTGCAGAGGTTAACAACTAAAATTATTCATTATCTTCTCTGGTCTTCTCTCACACTTTATCTGTATCTTCTCATTCTCTCCCTTATCCTTTGTAATAAAACTCAGATTATCTGTTATTTCATGCCTCTTCTTTTCTCTCACCCTTTGCCTGCATCTCTTTCTTTCCTTTATCCCTTTCAATGCCAATAAGATTATCCATTATCTCATCAATCTACTCTCTTTCTGTATCTTCTCATTCTCTACCTTATCCCTTCCAACAAAAAATCATGCATAATTGTATGACTCTAGACTTTACTCACAATTTGCCTGTATCTTCCCATTCTCTCCCTGATCCCTTTCAATGCAAATAAGATTATCCATTATCTCATGCCTCTGCTTGTGCTGCAGTGTTTGTCTGTATCTTCTCATTCTTTCCCTTAACCCTTACAATTTTACATTCAGTCCTGCTCAAATTGGCAATATTTCACTATTTTACTATTAGCAAGCATTAATTAATTTTCAATGAATATGCAGACACATCCATCTACGAGAATAGATCAATAAATCTGCAACCTTTTCTTTCTCTAAAACAATGACAGTTGGTACATAAGACCTCATCTTAAAGATTATGTCTCTCTCTCTCTCTCACTCTGCATATATATATATATTATATATATAGAATTAATACGTGAAAGGTTTTTCACTTAGTTGATTGATGTTATCTTCAGCATCCTGAATCCAGAGTTTCATAGACAGGCCCTCTAGGAATCACACTGTCCACTCATTAGTGGGTATCAGCAATTGACTATATATCTATATTTAGTGATATTCCATCCTTACTAAGTAGATCCAGGACTTTCACTAATCATGATGAATGGGAGCCTCTGTGCATTTAGTGTATATTATTACTTAATCTCAACCCAGATCTCAATTGAAACTCACACATACTAAAGATGCTGGAAAAATGGTAACTTCCCTTTACCATTCCAGTAAGTACATGACTCTTGCTGCTATCATATATGTCCTGGTTAAGATGTTAAACTACATCCGTGCCCTGGGTAAGACGTTAAACTACATCTGCATCCTGGGTAAGACATTAAACTACGTCCAGCAGCAAGGCCGCTGATCAGGAGGTTTTGAGGAGCGTAGAACCACATCTTAATTGCTGGTGCTCCCAGGTCCACCCTGACCCAGGGTGGCAGCACCTGTTAGGGTCCCAGCTATGGGCAAATATTTAACTATTACCAGTAATACTTTTTTGAAAAAATTATTACCAGCAATACAATTTTGAAGGAAATATATTACTAGAAACAGATTTTTGACAAAACAAAATATTACCAGCAATAAAAATTTTTGTCAGCATTAAATAACCCATTGAGGTTGATATGCCATAAAACAAAATAAACCAAACCAATCTAAACCAAAGAATACATATTCTATTCATATGAATCTATCCTAAAAATGATGTTGGCATTAAATAACCCATTGAGATTGATATACCTTAAAACAAAAAAAAAAACAAACCAATCTAAACCAAAGAATACATATTCTATTCATATGAATCTATCCTAAAAATGATGTTGGCATTAAATAACCCATTGAGATTGATATACCATAAAACAAAATAAACCCAACCAATCTAAACCAAATAATACATACTCTATTCATATGAATCTATCCTAAAAATGTTGTCGGTATTAAATAACCCATTGAGGTTGATATGCTGCAAAACAAAATAAGCCAAACAAACCAAACTGTTATCGTATACCCTTACAAAAAACAAATGAAGTCAAAAATGGAATACTGCTGCCATAAATGAGCAAGAGCTACCCAGTCTTAACTTTCCACTCTTGATAGAATTCAAAAGTGTCTTCCTGTCCTTGTGGGTGATGAATTATTTTCCACTCTACAGCCTCTTTCTCGAAGATGAAATCTTACAAACCTCTTGCTTCTATTTCCATGGAGAGTGTTCAAACTACATTCCTTACTTCCACCAGGTCTGGAATTCCTGGCTAAGACCCGTCATTCCATGAACATTGTAGTGAACCACACTCATTCCCTTCATACCCCCCACCCTGTTCAAGCAGCTTCTTTTGTACAAATTACTAACTTTGATCACTGCAATCTTATTTGCCTTCTCATGAAACGCATTTTTAAAAAATTATTTTTAAATGTACCAAAAAACTGTCCTGCACCTAACAGAGCTGTATTACAAATGGGGAATGACTAGGTGCCTTACCAGTTGTACAAATGCAGAATTATGCTTGTATCATGTGAGTGAGGCTAACTTAAAGTAATATATTTAGGTGTCCAGTAAAAGGATTTTATGCTTTTGTGAAAGACTTGTCCTCCCAGTCTGGATTAGGGCAGAATAGAATTGTTTTTTTTTCTGTTCAAGTAGTTTAATTTAGCTAGAAAATGTATAGTAAGAAATGTATGCTCATTTTTTCTTTTCCAAATTTCCATTTTTCAGTAACCCCTTGTTTCCCAATTAGATGTCTCCAGGAACTGTGAATATTTTGCTTGCTTGTTTATTTTTCATTTTTTTTTTTATCTCTACATTACCCACATCATTTCTTAACTGCTTAGTATGCTTTCTCCCATATTAGACTGCGATGCGGACATATATTAAATAATGTTTGTAAATGTATTTTATTTTATTTAAGTTATTCAGAGAAATATTTTAAAATTGCAGTACATTCAATAAACCAAAACTAGTTCAAGTGATTTATCTGGTTGACCAAGTTGAGATTTTCACTTCAGAATGTTCATGTTTGAGATTTTGTGAAGAAAAAGAAAAAAAAAATTTGAAATCATGTGTAATGTTATTACTTTTAATGACAGTAATCCATTTCATCATGAACCATGTTTTTTCTCTTCTTCTCATTCTTTTTCACTCGTTACATGAGTCTCTTTCTTTCTTCTGTCTCCAGAAACATTGTCAGTAGTCAAAAGTCATTCAACCCACCAACAAATTTATAGCCTTTATATATATATATATATATTTTGAATTTTCATGGACATCTATTGATAGTTATATCAGGCATGCCAATCTGTGCATGCACTTTTTTCAAATTGCTAATTACAGACTAACAATGCAAAGCATCCTGGCAAGTGCTTTGAATGTTTGTCACAGTTTGACAAATCTTGAGTTGATCAATCAGATATGTCACTTGAAATTTTCTCAATTTATTGAATATTTATAATTCTAGTTATATTTTTCTTTTCTTTTTTTTTTAATAATTTCACCCCAAGCAAGGAAATAATGCCATGAAGATGCAAGGGGCTACTGGGAGTAAAAGTGAATGAGAAGAATTTAGATGGAACCAGAAACCCAACTCTAAAAAGGAAACAATGGATAAACCTCTATTCCTGTTCAGGAGACTGGGGAGGAGTGTGAACCGGATGACTGAGTGATTTTAGTTGTAATTCTGCTAACATAAACAATATTAAATTCTTGCAATTATCCCATTTTTTTTCAGTTTTATTATCAGCATTATTATTATTATTATTATTATTATTATTATTATTATTATTATCAAATCTAGTACATAATTTTTTTTATCCTCACACCCTAAATTAGAATTAGAATTTTTGGTGATTGAAAAATATAAAATAAATGCAATATTATGCTGAAAGGAACAATGCAATGGTTGTGTCAGTAAATGCAACAAGCTAGATTAATGTTGGTAATGGTAATATTAACTGTTTCCTTATAAGGAAACGTTTGACATTAAATAACTGATTAGCCAGTACTGCTTTTGCTTGCAATTTATAAAATCTTTCTATTAAAATAATTTTCAGGAAAATAAGTTTCTCAAATTCAGTAGCTGTTATTACTCTTTCAAGTATTGATGGGAGTTTCTTTCCTAACCTTTTATTTAAAGTAGTGTGGAATATTAACATTTTGTCAGTATTTTCTCTTCAAGTTACATATGCTGTCTATTTTAGTTGTTGCTACTGCTGGTAGTCCTCAAGTGATGTGTTTTATGTTTTTTGGTACCATTCTTTCTTTGTGATTCTGTATTACAATGTTCAAAGCAGGGTGATCTTTGCCAAAACCCTCCATCTTCATTTGTTCAAAGCCTTTTTAACCATTGTTTTTAGAAAGCAGATGTATATAGCTGACAGTTTTGATATTTCTGAATGGGTTTGGTGCCACACCTGACATCCATAGGAAAGTCTCAATCTGATGAGGCTAGTCAAGAACATGCCTAAGTTTTCAGGTTTTTTTGGTTTCATAGCAATTTGGAGTCTTTGTCATGGGTTAATCTCTGTTCAATTTCTTTTTTCCTATACTAAATTTGTTATAACTGATCCATACACTAAGTTATTTGCATATGTTTAGTATTTACTAATTCCACATTCTGATGTATTCAGGCTATGTGCCATCACTGCTTTTATTCCAAATCATAGTTTCTGTTTGGAAAGGTTTATCTTGTGTCCTTTTTTTTAATAGCTTCACTCTAAGCAAGGTGGTAATGCCAATAGAATGCAGGGTGGGGGTTACAATGGGTGAATGAGAATGTGAAAATAGAAAATAGGAAGGATTAAGGAAAGGCCCAAAAAGGAACAAGGTTCAAGAAGGCAAGATGGTAGTTGGCTTTTATCTAAATTTCCAAAGATTCTAGTTATTAGTGAATCAATAAATTAGAAGAAAGTTCTACAAGCAGGAAATATGAGAAAATAAACTGTTAGAGTAGAATTGGCAGCAAAATTGTGAAACCTACTTGCCAATATAGTAGCACGTCTTAATTTACGTGGTTGGGGTACCAGTGAAAAAAATTTCATCCCAGCATGAAAATGTTTATAGGACACAGAGAATGTCACATCATATTGATGAGAAAGTGACTGGAGACAAGATGCCTGGTTAGGACCGATTATATTGCAGACCCTTCTCTGGATTTTGCCAACAAAGAGGACCAGATCAGATATGGCAACAGTATTCAATACACAGTCAAATGGTAGGTTTATAAACGTGCAAGATGGATTCTGACAAGTAAAACTTTTTGGCATGATACAGTGACTTGATATAGTCACTCCACTTCATGTCAGTGTAAAACATGAAGTGAAGAAGTCATAGAATGTTGCTCTTCTGGATTTTAGCATCAGCCCTCCTGATAATTGTAGAAAAGGTTATCTGCAGTGATTAAATGAAAATAGTTTTATTTTGGAGGTGTTGAAATTTATAGGCCATTTCTTGCTCCAGTTAACTACTGATTACAAGTCTTTTTCAAGAGTAGTTGCCAAGTTGTCGAATCAGGAGTAAATGGTAATGTCATCTGCATAAATAGCTAGATGGGAACTGATGACATAAAAGAAATCATTGATGAAGATCAGAAACAGATTTCCTGGGAGGCCCCCACGTTAGTATGAAATTACCTGAAAATCTGTCCATTCAACATGAACTTCATTACTTGATTGGTTCAGAATGATTAAGTTAAATATATGGCAAGTTTGCATAGAAGGCCAACATACCAACCTCAAATGTCTGTTAAATCTCTGAGATGAGGTATTATGTACATTATTTACATTATTCAGACTATTATCCTCATCTTTGTCGCCATATTTTGGTCGGAATGCCAAATTGAACACTTTATTTCGCTCACTGTTCTAGTGCCATGTTTAATGGATGTCAGTCATCTGTTAATTTCCCTCTCCACTGCCTTAACTGGGTATTGAACTCACACTCTTTGGGTCCTGTCACTAGATCTAACTAACGTCTTTATCCACTGTGCCTTGAGGATATTTATGTATGAATTTCTGGGTATTATAAACCTAATGTCTCAGCAAACATTTTTACCAGTACTCATATTGCAATTTTTTTGCTGTTATCATTCCATGTTTTTACCAGAGCTCATATTGCAAATCTTTTTGTTATTATTGATTTTCTCTGACACTCCTTATTACTGGTTCCCATATTGTATTCATTTCTATGCTAGGTCGGCTCAGGAGATTTTTGTGGCCTAGCATATGTGCTGATTCCTTAAGTGAGTGAAATAAAGGGTTAAGTTCAACATTCCAACCACCTGAAGAAGGCTGGAGCGTACAGCAGCCGAAACATTGTAATAAATATGGCAACAAAGATGAGGACAATAGTCCGAATAATGTAAATACTGTCAAATGTCTTTGAGATATTTAGAAACACCCACTAAACTTCACCATTCTTATCTAAAGCTTTGTAGATAACTTCAGAGATGACCATTAATATGTCAGTGGTAGACCTGATGAAAGAGAAGCCATATTGTTAGTCCAAAAGGAGGTTATGTGAAATAAGATGCTTAACCAATTTGGCATTGATTAATACTTTACAGAAAAGATGTAAAAAACGAAAAGGGTGATAAATTGAGGGGTCAGTGGATTCACAAGATTTCATAATAACAGGAACTACAGAGGAGGATTTCCATCAATCTGGAAAACAGTAAGCAGTGAGGATAAAGTTTGGAGAGAACAGGAGACAACTCAGGAGCAAATTCTTTAGGATGATGGCAAGGATCCCTTCACATCTGCTTGCCTTGTGGGGGTCTAATTCAAAGATGATGCTAGAAACCAGTGACAGGGTTGTGTGGATGTTACTCAGTATAGACTCTTTTCTAGAAGACAAATCTGGCAGAAGTACTCCAGACGAGTGCAGTTGGAAGATAAATTCTGGACTAATGGTGAGAGGAGTAAAATCTGGCAGAAGTACTCCAGATGAGTGCAGTTGGAAGAGAACTTCTGGACTAATGGTGAGAGGAGTAAAATCTGGCAGAAGTACTCCAGATTAGTGCAGTAGGGAGAGAACTTCTGGACTAATGGTGAGAGGAGAAAAATATGGCAGAAGTACTCCAGATGAGTTCAGTTGGAAGAGAACTTCTGGACTAATGGAGAGAGGAGAAAAATCGGGCAGAAGTACTCCAGATGAGTGCAGTTGGGAGAGAAATTCTGGACTAATGGTGAGAGGAGAAAAATCTGGCAGAAGTACTCCAGATGAGTGCAGCTGGAAGAGAACTTCTGGACTAATGGTGAGAGGAGAAAAATCTAGCAGAAGTACTCCAGATGAGTGCTGTTGGGAGAGAACTTCTGGACTAATGGTGAGAGAGGAAAAATCTGTCAGAAGTACTTCAGATGAGTGCAGTTGGGAGAGAACTTCTGGACTAATGGTGAGAGAGGAAAAATCTGTCAGAAGTACTTCAGATGAGTGCAGTTGGGAGAGAACTTCTGGACTAATCAAGAGAGGAGGAAACCTTACTTGTATTTTTGTGTGGTAAATGTAACTTTTATAAATGAGTCATGAAAGATTTCTAATAAATCAAATGCTATTTTGAAAGGAACAATGAAGAATGGTGTAGTGAAAGAGATAATCAGGTACCCCGAAAAAAAGTTTGTGTTTTGTGTGCAATCTGCCGAAGAAAAATTACTAAAGAGTAGTCAGCAAAAATGTACATCAATGACTAGATATTAATGTTCTTCCCTCCCCTGAATGGTGTGACCAATCAGAAAATTCTCTCGGTGAACAGAAGTTGTTGTTTTTCGGAGATGATTTTTCTTGATCTGTGAGATGAACATGTGTTGTTGTTGGCGAGAAGTGATGGTTGGATTTGTGACCCCATTTTGTAGTCTCTATGGTGTGTGTTGAACTGTTACGTCAGACTATCGTGTGAACTGCAATTTGGCTACATAGTTGCGTCCGAGAAACAAGAAATCTATTGCTGTTGCTACGATCAGTTGACTCTTTTCTTTACCCCAACAAATGGTTGGTTCATTAAGTGCTGGATAGGGAAGAATAATTGGCTCTCTTCTTGCAATTTTTTCAGTTTGGTGAATTTTTGGGTGTCGATTTTTATCTTTCATACAGTTAGCTTGGATCTTCTCTTCTATGTGCCATGACCCTTCAGGACGCTAATGATTATCGCTCTCCACAACGTCCTCTCCTTTGTAGCTCTTAGTAAATTTTGTGTTTTTCTTCTCTCATAAATCTTCTGCCATCCATTTACTCAAACTCACTAGATAGCTTATGCATTGTTTTCCTTTGTTCCTCTTGCCTTCAATCTGTTTTGTGAGTATCAGATTT
>OZ010585.1:7487885-7702885 GCA_963932145.1 Acanthosepion lycidas | reverse complement strand
TCCATAGCAGAAACACCAGATCAGATGTGGCAGCAATATATAATGCTTCGATGAAGGGGATTAAAGATAGATTTATAATCATATAAAATTTTCATATTGAGTTTTTGTGTTCAATGACATTTCATCATCAAAATTATATTATATCATGAATGTTTATAATTTCCTTGAAAAGTGATTTTATATACATATATACATACATACACACATACATGTGTGTGTGTATATATATATATATATATATATATATATATATATATGTACACACATATATGTATGCACACATGTATGTATACATATGCAAATATTTGGCATTATATTCTGTTATTTTAGGAAAAACTATGTTAATTTAAATATCAAGGAAATGTTTTAACAGAAACCCAAAAAAACAACACTGAGATAGAAAGTTGTATTTGGATACCCGAGGAAGCATCCTAAAAGCTAAGCAGAGTACTGTGAAACAGGAATATTTAACAAGAAACAAGGAAAAGAGGACTAAACTGCTATGTGATATCTGTCCTTCTGTATGGCAGTGAGTGCAGTACAATGTCCTCAAAGATGAAAAAGAGATCAGAAGCAACAGAAATGTACTTCTACAGAAGGATGCTGACGATACTGTGGCCTGAATATGTGAGTAATGATAAAGTTTTGGAGAAAATGAAAACAAAAGGAAACTAATACTTAACATCAGTAAGAGAAAGTTGAAGTTTCTGGGGCATATAATGAGGAAGAAAGGCTTAGAAAATCTAATACTCAAAGAGGGTAAGAGGAACAAAGGAAAACAATGCATATATACTTAATGAGCTTGAGTAAATGGATGACAGAACAGGGCTTAGGGGAAATAAACAGAAAGACAAAGTTTATTAAGAGTTACATGTAACAGGAAATTGTGGAGAGCCATGATTGCCTTTGTACTGAAGGGACATGGCACATAAAGAAAAAGATAACAATTTAGGACTTCATCAGACTAAAGTGATGTTTCCATTAATGTGATTACAAGGAGAGAACATACTAAAATATAAATGTAAGTCTCATGAATATTCTATAACGATTCTTTCTATAGCAACGAAATAAAATCTGGAATAATCGCAGAGTTCTATTTAAGAGCACTCAGAATTTATAACGTCCAATATTTACATGAAGAGAAGAAATACATGGAAAATTCTTTTAAGCTCCTCAAGTACTCTAATTATTTCAAATTCACTGTGAAACAAAAGGCTTGTAAAATATTTAAAAAGACTCGGCCATTCTGACAAACCTAATGAATGATAATATTTTATTCTACCCACCAATTCTGTCACAAATATTATTGGAAAGAATTTATCTAAGCTTAACATAAAATTTGTTAAAACTAATTCTAAAACAATAAAAGACTTAATTAATACAAATAAAATAATAATAAACATTTGAAAAGGGAATTTATTCTATCAGCTTTAATAATTACTATAAGAGCTACTATGGGGAAACCTCTAGATGTTGAAATGAATTTATTATCTGTCTATATCTCTAAAGTGAGGTATTATGATTAATAGAAAAATCAGGTGTAGCTGACCACATATGGAGGGAAAAGGGAAATCACCCACCCCCCACTATTGGGATATGGTTGAAATAATACCGAGAACATCATTTGGAAATATGAAAACTTAAGGAATCAGCATATATGCTAAGCCACAAAAATCTTCTTTGTCAACCAAGCATAAAAATAAATACAATATGGGAACTAGTAATAAGAATTGCTAGAGAAAAGAAATGAATAACAGCAATAATTGCAAATATAAGCTCTGGTAAATGAAAAAAATGGAAAAAAAAGATGCTTATACATAGAATCAGAAAGAAATAGGTGAAATTTCTAGGAGACATAATGAGGAAAGAGGGCTTTGAGTATTTGATACTCACACAACATATTGAAGGTGGCAGAGGAAAATATTTAGTAATCTACCAACAAGCTTGTGTAAATGGATGACAGGACAGGGATTAGGAGAGATGGTGAAGAGACAAATCTTACTAACAGCTACAAAGTATAGGAAGTTGTGGAGAGCTATGATAGCCCACATCCTGAATGAACACAGCACATGAAGAAAGAATTTTAAAAATTTGAATCAAAACAATATTTTTGAGCTTCCTGAAGAGACATGTATCTGTGTGCCGTGAATGGTGAAAAGTTCTTTTGGACATATCTCAGATAAAGAATATATAAAGGATGTTTCAATTTGAATATGTGGAAGAAATATTGCCGGTTCCTATAATGAGAGGCCAACACAGATGCAAAGTGGGGGGGGCGGTGTCACAAACATTTTTGATGATATCTGTCTATATTTCTGAGATGAAGTATTATGTACATTAATTACATTATTCGGACTATTGGCCTCATCTTTGTCGCCATATTTATTGCAATGTTTCGGCTGTTGTATGCTCTGACCTTCTTCAGGTGGTTGGAATGTCGAATTGAACCCTTTATTTCGCTCACTGGGGTAGACTGTTCTAGTTCCACGTGCCATGTTTAATGGATGTCAGTTATTAGTTATCTCCTGTTAATTTCCCTCTGAAAGTTCTCCACTGCCTTAACCAGGTATTGAACTCACACTGTTTGGGTCCTGTCACTGGATCCAACCAACACCCTTATCCACTGTGCCATGTGTACTTGACATTCCAACCACCTGAAGAAGGCCAGAGCATACAACGGCTGAAACATTGTAATAAATATGGCATCAAAGATGAGAACAATAGTCCGAATAATGTAAATAATTTCAGAAATAAAGTATTTCACACCTATTTAATTATTTCACATCATCATCTAAATTTCCCTTGAACAAATATGATGATTTTCTAAGCATAGTTTAGGTGTGGCACAAGGCCAAAAGCATGAGGTACTCAGTGAAGACTGAACTCACCGTTGAACATATATATATATATATATATATATATATATACTATTTACTAATATACTAATATACTTTGTGTCTTATCTGTACTGGTGCTATAAAAAGAAAACTACAACACATATTAATTCAGTATTTAATCTCCTTCAAATTAGTCCTCTTCTGAAGCCACTTACTTTACCCAGCATCTTTTCCATTAATGGAAGCATTCCAGGAATTGCTTTTTGGGGATAGCAAGCAGCTACCTTGTCACATTCTTTTGGATCTCCTAGATGTCTTGAAATCTTGTTCCTTTTGAGTGTCATTTGATTTTTGAAAAGGAAAATGTTGCAAGGGTGAGATCTGGGGAATATGGTGGTTGTTGGATCTGGGCCATGTTTTACTTGGCCCAAAACTGCTGTATAAGCCATGGTCACTGATGGAACATCTGAGGTGTGGTGAGATGATCTCACTCTATGCATTTTTCTTCCAAGCACTGATATAAAAAAACAAAGTAACTGGATTACTTCAACCAATGCTTTTATTCTCCAAGGATATGTGACTCAGTGGATGAAAACATTGATTGAAGTAATCCAAAAGTGATTTCACCCAAAGAGTTGTGAGTTCAATACTTGGTCACAGCAGAGGTGAAGAAAAACTTGGAGAGTTGAGTTACTAAAAGAAAATAAGAGAAATTGAGACATTAAGAAGAAGAATAACATATGGAACTAGAACAATCTAGTTCTGTGGACAAAATAAAGGGTTTGGTTTGAAATTCCAGTCACCTGAAGACGGCTGGAGTGTACAATGGCCAAAACATTGTGAATATGACAACAAAGATGAGGACAACAGTCTGTAAATAGTTTAAATAGTTCTTGTAACATGTTCAGTTATAGTGTTCTCAGTATTTACCAAAAAATTCACATCACTCTTGCTTTAAGTTTCTTCTGAGATTGTCTTGAATTTGATGCCATATTAAAGATTAGATATTATATTACAGTTCAGCACCCATTTTTTTGTTTCTAAGGACATTTTCCTGTCTCTTAATAAACTGATTAGTTTCTGGAAGGCATCTCTCATTATTCCTGTATGCCTTTGAACCTTCTTAAAAGTACCAAAATGTTGAAACTATTGTAAAGAATTACCTAGAATGTGATAACCGTGAAATCAGCAGGAAGTTGCAGTTGCATTTTCTTTGAATGATTTCTCAAGAGGCTGATCTATTTTCTAACAAATACAATTATTAAATCTTCTGACTCCAGCTGCAATGCCAAAACATCATAATTTGCTTGGATTTCTGAAAAAAAAAAAAAAAAAAAAAAAAAAAAATTGTGGAAGAAAAAAACTTCTAAAATTGAAATTGTCATTAACTGTATCTACCAAGCAGGGTGTCATTGTAACATTTTTCATTCATTCTTCCTCCTCAGATGACAGTCACAAAAAGTGGAGGCAAGAATAACTGACATTTATTTTTTATTCCTTTCTCTACAGATAGAAAGGAGGATTTTTCACAAAGCATCAGGTAATTCAAGTTTATATACATGTATTCATAGATATTTTTACATGGCCGGTAGTAAGACCTGACAATAAAGAGATTTCTGATAAAGAAAAAATGTTGTATATATTTAAAAAAAATATAATCCCAAGATTAAAAGAAAGGATTTGACTGCAAAGAAAAATACATTTTATTCACATTTCCCTTTGAGCTACTGCTAGAAAATGTGTCTATTCATGACTGTTAAATGGCTGTTTTTGCCCTATGATTCTTTCTTTCTCTCTTTCCTTTAAACAGGGATTTTATGGCTTGACCACTAATCCATAGATATTTACTGTATGGCAGTCATAAACTGGTCATGATTCTCAGAAGAAATTTATTATCTGAAGAGAAATTGCATTTCCTCATGAATACTTTGAGCCAGGTAGATCAAAGTATAAGATATATATATATATATATATATATATATATATATATATATATATATATATATATAAGAAATAAAAGAATAATGGTTCTACTTTTATTAACAACAGTCTTAGAATCATCTGTCTATAACTCTTTCAGCATTTATGCACAGATGTATATGACTGGGAAATGCCACCTTTATTTCTTTTCACTATTAAGTTGTAAGACAGTCGTCTTAATGGACTTGCTTGAATAGATGTGAATAGAGTCTATTGTTTGTTAGTCATCAAAAATATGTAACACCATGTGACTTAACAGCATATTATTATTATCATTATTATTGTGTTTTGCTTTGCTTAGTACAAGTTTGTTCCCAAGTCTCGACCAGAGACTCTAAGAGACAACAAGTTTTTTGATAGATACAAACAGATGAGATGCCATGTAATCAAAGAGAGAAAAAAATATGAAATGGTGGTCACTGCATATAGAGAAAATGTTGTGGAGTAAACAAGATAAGTAACACAAATGAACTAGGCAAGATGTTTTAAATAAAGATTTCAAATTGAATCAGGAGGAGATCATTGGGGTCAGCTGGGGAAAATTCTAATGCTGTCAGTTGCCTAAGCATGACATAATATTATAACTACTAGGAGTGACTTATAACAGAAAACTATGCAAGTTTTGAGAATTACCCATGAGTATGAATTTTTTCAATTTATACATTTTAGGGCTATCGGAAATTTGATCCACACATATTTTTACTCCTTTTTATATCATAGCCAACACCCTAAAGTCATCAGCTGTTGTTGTTGTTGCCTATTGGTTTCTATGTCAAGGTACTTGTATTTATATAGGTTCTCAAATGATTTCTGTGTTTTTTTGTCAATGGATGTATTCTGTCATTTGGGGCTGCAACGTCTATTGGAAGACAAGTGTTTTCAACATGATTTTTCATAAATTATCTGATCAATTTGCTTGGATTTTACTATCAGTTTGAATATTAACATTCCATTTAATCTGTATGACTTTTTGATCTGTATTTGTTTTAAAATCCCATTCTGGGTCATAACCAATGACCTCAGACAAGCAAAGGGTCTGCTTTTTTGTTTTCTTAGCTTAAACAAAAGACAGCTATTAATAAAAAACACTTAAATAGACAAAGTTCCTTACAGGATAATGAACTCTGCATATGTGAACTATTTTTTTGGATTTCTTGGACAGATACGTCACCAGCAATTTGTTTTTATTTGTTCTTGAGTTTCATTCTTTATGAGACACAAAGCTCCAACCACAGCAAAAAATGTTTTAGTTTTCATTATTATTATTATTATTTAGCAGACAAATTTGATTTCACATATTTTCTCAAATAGTCAGAAATTATTGTTAATTTTTATAGGTATTTATAAAAATTTAAATATATAAATAAAAGAATTCCTCATTTTTATTGATTGGCTATTGATCTCATTATCAGCAGAGTTAATATTATCTATCAATTTATTCCAAAACCATTTTTAAATCTTAATACTATTTATGAACAAATTCAAAGCAGATTAAATATCTTTGTCGATGATGTCTGCATGACACAAGACAATGGTAATATTTGCCATTTCCATACATTGTGAAATTTTGCATTAATTGACCGAGCAGCCAGTATGACTTTCAGTTGAAATTCATAAAAATTTCTCTTAAAACAATTTTTCAGGAAAATAGGTTTCTAGCTGTTATCATTCTTTCCAGTATTGATTGGGGGTTTCCTTCCTAACCTTTTATTTGAAGTAGTGTGGAATGTCAGCATCTTGATTACATCATTATTTTCTTTGCGAGTTACATGTACTATCTATTCTAGTTGTTGCTAGTCATCAAGTGATCTGGTTTCTGTTATTTGGTACAGTTCTCTGTTTGTGATTCTGTAGCACCAGACCATAGTTCAAAGAAGGATGATATTTGCAAAGACTGCCAGGCTTCATTCACTCAAAGCCTTTTTTAACTATTGATTTTAGAAAGCATTTTCCTATAGCTGACAGTTTTGATAATTCTGAACAGGTTTAGCACCATGCATGACATGCATATGATAGTCTCAATCTGACGAGGTTATTTATGAACATTGAGTTTTGCTTTTATACCAATTTCTGATGTTGGGCAAAATTACCTGCGGTACAGCATATTCTATGTTCAATTTTCTTTTACCTATACTAAATCTGGTATAAGTGATCCACAAACCAAGGCATTTTAAGAATTTAGTATTTACTAATTCCACATCCTGTTGGATTCAGGGTATCAGTGCCATCTTGCTGCTTTCATTCCAAATTCGAGATCTCATAGTATCTGTTTTCGAAAGATTCATCTTGTCCCCTATTTCTTGGAACATTTAGTACAAGATGTCTTTTTCTGTTCAAAATCATATTTATTCGAACTATAGATACTTATGTCATCAGTATAAACTCTCTCATCATCAGTATACTGACCTCAGGATTGAAATCAGAATTGTTGTCTTCTATTGGTAGATTCAATGTGGGAAGAAATGCATAAGTGGTCAGTGCCCCTCTCATCACATCTGAGCAGAGTCTAGAAAAATATTAAATAAATTGGAGCTCTCGTTTTCTTTTTGTCATACTCCTGATAATGGTTTGAAATCTTTCTGTAGTGTAGTCCTCTCCAGACATGTAAGATTATGTAGACTGATACAGTTCCTCTATTCAAAAAAAATCTTAATTAGCCCTTAAATAGTGAACATTGTCAACTCCTATTTCATTTGAGATCTGTGGATATCATTAATTGCTGATTATAAACCTTTTCCAATGATACAGGCATAACTCATTCAGTATTTGAGTCTTAATGATTAATTGGAAACTCTGAGATTCTTGGAGTATTTGCCTGCAAATAAAACTGGAAGAACTGGGCTATGTCAACTGGGATATTCTTGAAGAGAAAAAGACATAAATAGTGACAACTTGGTACAATGAATGTCCCATTGTGCTTCAAATACTTCAAGTATTATACTGTTCAAGTATTTTTACTTATTAGTACTTATAATTACTAGTACTTATACTTATTAGAATTATACTTATTAGTACTTATACTTATTTAAGTAGTATTATTTAGAAATTTAACATTTGTTTCATTATCATTTTTTGTTTATTTAAAACATCAGAAAGAAAAAGTTGAAATTTCTAGGCTACATAATGAGGAAAGAGGGCTTAGAAAATTTGGTAAACACAGGATATAATGAAGGCACAAGGGACAAGTTTTTGTTCACCACTGCTGTGGTCTGGTATTGAACTCACAACTCTTTGGGTCTAGTCACTGGATCTAACCACCATCTTGGCCCAGTGGATAAAGATGACAGTTAAATCCAGTGACTAAACCCAAAGAGTTGAGTTAAAAAGAAATAACTGAGATATCTGGAAGAGGGATGGCAAGTGGAACTAGAACAATTTAAACTGGTGACAAAAAAATGGGTTTGGTTTGAAATTCCAATCACCTGAAGAAGGCCGGTGTGTACAACGCCTGAAACGTTATCAATATGGCCATGAAGATGAGGAGAACAGTCCGAATAATGTAAATAATGCAAGTATTGGTCGCATGTCTAATGTCTTTGATTAATTAACCTAATTCCATTTTAACATGCTTAATTTTGTTTTATTAGCACAGTAACACTCATATTTATTCAACCTCTAAAAAAAGAGTCATGAAACATGGATGTATTTTCTCTCAATATTTATTTAACCTTTACGGCAATGCTATTCTAAGGGAACTAGAGAGACCCTAACAGGATTAATTATTGGTGGGCATAATCTTAACAATATAAGATATGCAGATGACACTGTGTTGATGGCTGACTCAGAAAGAAATCTACAGGGTTTGCTAGACAGAGAAGAAAGGCGAGAAAAAAGTATTAACCATCGACAACATGAAGACATGGTCATCTGCAAGTATCGCCAGATCTGTAAGAGAAAAAGTGCAAAATATGAGTTAGAGATTAAAGATATAAATATCAAGCAGCTATATCTGTTTTAACTCAGGATAGAAAATGCAACACCAAGGTCGAAACATGCACTGGATTAGTGAAAGAAGCATTCCAAAAGTTAAGAAAGATTCTGAGAAATAGAAACAGAAAAATTTCATTAGAAACAAAGAAAAGAGTGTTGGATTACTATGTGTTATTTTTAGTCTCATATGGCAGTGAATACTTGACAATTTCCTCCCCTGGATGAGGAGAAAACTAGAAGCAGCAGAAATATAGTTCTACAGAAGGATACTGAAAATTCTGTGAACAAAGGGATATGTCCTGGAAAGGGATATATTTGTTCGAAGTATCTAATTTGTTGTTCACTACTGTAACTGGTCAGGACAATCTAGCAGGTAACTGTAATGGACTGGTCCTCGTCGTAGTGGTAGGCAATAGGCGTAGGCAATAGGTGAAGACAATAAGCATAGCCAATAGGCATCCTCCTGTGCCTCCATATCAGTCTGTATTTATGGCTGACACCAGCCAATTATATTACTGTGAGGGGGAACCCAGGTGTATGCATATTCAAACATCACAAAGCAAGTAAGCAAAAAGGAAGTCTTAAAGAAAATGGCAACAGAAAGAACACTTATACTCAGAATCAGGAAAAAAACAGCTGAAATTCTTTGAATATATAATGAGGAAGAAAATTTAATCCTTAGGAAGCTAAGGAAAGGCAGTGAGTCATTTACCTGATGAACTTGTGTGACTGGATACCGTAACAGTGGGAGTCTTAGCAAAAGGAACTGTTAAAAGTCATTAAAGATAGGAAGTTGTGGACAACCATGATCGTTTATAGAAGAAGAAGAAACTAACTTTGATGAACCTGAAATTGATTCTAAGATCATAATTTCATCATAAATTTCAGGAGATAAGCTGTTATTCATACAAATCTGATGATTTCTCTAACAATGATTATCTATGTAGGGATTGCAAACACAGTTTTATATTAAAGGTTCAACCAATTACTACATAGTCTCACAGGGTGATATTGTCTTGTATGAACATTTTTTTTACTGAAATTGTTGTATTTAAACTGATGTTATTGCTAACTTCCTCAGCTTTGCAATAAAATTCCAGTTTGAGGATTAATGATCTTGTCTCATTATTGCTAAGGTTGTGTTCCTAATTTTGTTTGTAATTGTTGTTAAATAGATGTATTTAGGGAAGTGAAGTTCTTCAATCAATGAAACTACATTCTCTCCTTGCAAATGGCAAAAATTCCCTGTAGACCCTGCATACACAAGGTTGGGCGGCTCTCTACCTCCCCAGATGAGCCTACTTGTAGGCATAGCCTCATCTGGGTTCCTCTATGCCAGAAGGCAGAAAGTTCAACAAGCTGAGCCAGGCAGCAGACTGCCTGACTCTTTTTAGCTTTAATATACTTGGTATTTACCTGAGCTCTCCACAGAGCAGGATCTGGCACAAGACTGGCTTGATGTTGTTTTTTTTTTTCCTGTAGATCCCGTATACTCATGTTCTGGTAGCTGTCTACCTCCCGAGATGAGACTCAGCCTTTGACATAGGCTTGTCTCAGTTCCTCCCTACCCAAAGGAAGAGGAGTCAACATGCAGTATATTTCAAACTCTAATATACTCAGTATTTACCCAAGCTCTTGACAAGGTGGGATGTGGCACAAATTCGTTCTTTTACATGGGGCTTTCCAAGCCTCTAGGCTCAGGAAAATTTCCCTATAGATCTTGTAATAATGGGGTTGGGTAGCAGTCTGCCTCCCCAGATGAGATTTTGCCCTTTGGCATAGCTTCATCTGGCTTCCTCTTTGACGAAAGGCAGAGAGGTTGACAAGCAGTTTATTCCAAATTCAGAGGTTTAGGATAGTCTGCATATCAGCAGAGTTTTTCTCCTCCTGAATATGTGTGTTTAGGACAGATCCATTAATGGGAGATGGATCATACCACACAATTGAAGGATTTTTCTATTTGGAACACAAGATGCTTTGACTGGCATCAGATGTCTGCATATATAACAATGTTAATATCAACCTGGATATGAAATTAAGATAAAAACTGCTACAGGTTCTTATTCTTTCACTTAAATCACAGCACTCACATCCTCTACTTGTATATTATAGTTAGTAGTTGAAAAGAGAACTTAACTTCTCTTTGTTTACCCTGGGTATGATAATAAACTACATATGGCAGTAAGGCATCAGATTGGGAGATTGGAGCTTTTAAGGAGTGTGGAACCACCTCTTAAGTGTTGTTCTTTCCAGGTTCACCCTGACTTTGTGAAGTAGCACCTGTTAGGGTCCTAGCTATGGGCAAATAGTGAACCCCCCCACAAACAAAAATCAACAGTATATTTTTATAATAAAATGACTAACAATGCATTTTATAGCAAAATGCCAATTAATGCAACACTAAAAAAATATAAAAATATATTTTCATAGTAAAATTACTAAGAATACATTTTATGATCTACAAAATATATAAGAAAAAACATACCCTGAAAGTATAGAATTATGCACAAAATATCTGTAGTTGAAAGCATAAAATTATGTACAATACATGTAGATTTTAGCATTAAATGACCCATAAGTTGCCAAAGAAAATCTACCAAACAATTTTGTTCTGTCAAATTCCTGTGTAATTAAGATGTACCATTTCTCTCTGTTTTGCAAACTATGGACGCCCTATGACCCAGAGTATTACTTTATACCTATTACAGTGGGAGTTAAATCTACATTCTTGCATTGGATTCCAGATTTGAGAAATTAAAAACACCAATGCTGTTTTGTTTAAAGTTATGAATTAGGTTTGGTTTAGGTTCATTTGAAATGACTTATTTAACAACATATATCTGACATGTGTATAAAAGGTAGATTCCTTTTGTATCTGTTTTCTCTGAAATTCTCTTGACAGGGGAGAATCTTGGTAGAAAAGAAAATATTAACATCAATCAAGAGAAATCATAAGTAAAGTTAAAAAGCAGAAAAATGGCATGGAATAGAACAATAACCTTTGGTTTTATTTTACTTGGATGTTAATAGGTTTAATGCACTTGTCGTTCTTATTGCAGAAAATAGAGTTCAGATATCTGGTTAAAAGTTCTAGACTTTGATGTGAAGCATAAGTTGTTGATATTCTTGATGAGTTATTATTGCTTTGAACTTAGCTGTAAGTTCAGCTGAGTTCCTAAGTTGTGTATTATTGATGAAGTGTTGAATGTGTTATGACATACAAATGAAGTTGTAAAGTAATAATTTGTGAGTGACAGAATGTATCTATCTCACTGGTAGGAAAATGTGCTTGCCACTTGTGTACTTGTATGGTTGTATGAGTCATGTTGGTATAAGTAAATGAAGAATGTATGATGAAAAGATCTCAGGGACTACAGCTGCCATGTCTAAATGGTGCCAGGCAAATATGTGTCATTTATTAAAGAAATAAATAAGTTAATATAATCTGTTTCCTTATAAGGAAACACTTGGCATCCATTGATCAAGCAGCCAATAGTACCATCATCTGAAATTTATAAAATCTTTCTATTAAAATAGTTTTTCAGGAAAATAGCTTTCTCAAGTCCAGTAACTATCACGACTCTTCCCAGTATTGATGGGGGTTTCCTTCTTCACATTTTGCTTGAAGTAGTGTGGAATGTTAACATCTAGATTGTCATTAATCACATGTGCTATCCATTTTAGTTGTTGCTACTTTTGAAAGTCCTAAATTGATGTAGCTTGTTTTTTGATACTGTTCTTTTTTTATGATTCTGTAGTGTCAGTCTATGGAGTTTGAAGAAGATTAATCCTCTCTAAGACCCACAGGCTTCATTCACTGGAAGTCATTTTTAATCAGCGATCGGTAAAAGCTGCTGCATACAGCTCACAATTTAGATATTTCTGAACAATTGTACCAAGTAGATTCAAAAATATTTTTTTTCAAATAGGTCTCAAGAACCTCTTTGGTTAAAAAATGAAGAATTAGATTTTAGTGCTATTATTGCTAAAACTTCAGTTCATGCTTTAGTTCTTGGAATCTTCCTGGCTGTGTCAAGTCTGTAAATTGTATGTTGCATTGGTGATGGAATTCTTTGCTTGATTCTTGTTTTTTTCATCAGTTGTTCTATAAGAGATGGGCTGAATGTCTGTTTAGGGGTGATTGTTCCATCTTGAAATCCAGCCGGTTCTTCAATAACAGTTTCTTCTGTTTGTGGCATCAGTCTATTTTGGGTGATTTTTCAATGTCACTGAGTAGACTAGGAAATAACTCATAGAAACCCAAACTTTGGAACACAACCGAGACATATGAAAGGAGCTAGTCAGTTGTTCATCTGTGCAGCAACCCTACAACCACACCTAGTCATGGGAACAATGATGAAGATGAAGATGATGAGGAGAAAGACAGTGATGATGATGATGATGATGATGATGATGATGATGATGATGATGATGATGATGATGATGATGATGATGATAGGCTGCTGTTGAAGGAGAAACCATTTTTTATCAATGCAAAAATTTGTAACAACACAACACTCAGTTTGGTCAGATGCATATATGTTGAATGCCCTAGCAGTACTGATCTTTCAACTTTTGGGCATGTATAAAAAACAAAACCTTTGAGCATGCATAACACAAATCCAAAGATAGTCCTATTTTATATCATGCCACAGATGAGGTAGGATATGAAAGTCAGCATGCCTAGGACACATGAATGGTTTAGAGAAGTCACTTTTTAACTCACCAACAAAGTAAATTTAACTATGCTTCCATTTCTCTCTTTTTCTTTCCAGAGACTCTTATAAGAACATTTCTTATATTTACATACTCCTTCAGGAACTCTTCTTGAACATTCTTCATACTACAATTTTCCCAGTAGAATAAAAATTTCCATCTTATTTTATTCATTTTATGGTGGTATATTTCTTTCAACCAATTAAATTTGTGGTTTTTGTTCAACACACAGCACCTTAATAACAAACTAAAAATAACAAATTATATATAGAATACTTACAACATTTGACTTAGAGTTTTTATGGTGTGAAGACATTTGTTCCAAACAAAAATTATAAAGAAATGTTCAGTTAAATATCACAAAATTGAAGGATTTTTCTATTTGGAACACAAGTTTTCCACACAAAATATGTACACTGTCTTGTTTCTTCTACTCTTTCTTATTGTAACAGAAGATTCTTAAGACTAAAAGATTTAATATTGTCCAGTAAATCCCAACTGCAAAAGGAAGGAGTAACATTCTCTCTTGAATTTCTCCTAACATTTCTAGCCAATCAACTCCATATCTTATGATATTTCACTCTTCTTTTTCACAGTCAAAGAAAACTAACATTTTGGTAGAGGGTTGCCCTACATGACCATGTGATATATGTCTTTTTCACTTTTCCTCTGAACTACAAAGTCAGAGTCTTTAAGGGCAGATTTGTTACAACTCTGTTTGATCAAAATATGTTTGGTAATGAAGTCTCTCAAAGTAATAGCTTTTTTTCAATGAATGATTTTGGCAATTAAGCCTTACAGTCCTTAAGACCTTTGCATATGTGACTGATTCTGAACTCTTCATGCCTTGATCACAGATTCATTTGCAATGAACAGAAAGCATTATTCACAATTAGTCTCTCTCTCAACATATATATATATATATATATATATATATATATATATATATATATATAAAATCAGATGTTGACATCAGTTTCCATATTTCTATTTGTCTTTCTCACACACACACACATACATATACATATATATATATATATATATATATATATATATATACATATACTTAAATATATATATATATATATATATATATATATATATATATATATATATATATATATGATTAATGCAAATATAATATGTCATTTAGTTGATTGATATTATATTCAGCACCTCAACTGTGGAGTTCGGTAGAAAAACCTTTTTTTGTAATTTTTCAGTTTACTCATCAGGTGGTTTCAGAAACTGATTACTGTTTTTTGCATATTTCATTATCTTTATACTAAGTTTGATGTACTTAATTTATGTGCTAGCTGGGAAGCTATTATTACAGGTGTTAAGTTGATAGTTTTCTTTCTTAGTATGTGAGTGTGTGTGCATATGTGTATGTGCATATCTGTCAAATGTCAGGCTTATTATATGTATTTTTATATTTATATATATATATATATATATTCATTCATTTAGCCCATTTTGTGCCGCTGTTGTCACCACTCCCCTTCATCCCACAATTGTGGTTCATGGTTACATTCAAGAGCAATGACTTGCCAGTTCCTTTTGTGTCAGAGATGTCAAGGGTACCCCATCCTTCTTCTGAGAAGTTAAAGAGGCAAGACCTACAAGGAATCAGGTGGTTTGAATTCAAATCTTTTCTTCTCCAAAACTGGCTATGGTATATGGAGCATGTTCACTGCCCAGACTATATGGTTCCCTTCTTGATTGTACTGACAAGATCCAAAGAGATACAGGGCATAACATTTGGAAATGACTTGCTTTCAGGAATTGCCAGAAAGTTTTCATGGTTGACAGCCAACTGCCTTCTGGCTGGATTTACTTCCATAGACTTTTCTTTGTTTTGGATATGACTGCAATGCAGCAGAGGTTTAAAATCAGAGCTTTACTTCTCCTAGAGGTCTTCTTGGGCTGTCAAGCTTCATCAACCTGAAGCAGCTGTCAGTTTTCTACCTTTGCCCATTCTCCAGCTTGGAGCTGGATTTAGTTGTCAGAAGCTATTTGAGACATATACCATGGAAGCATTTTATAGACGGTGGTAGCTTGTCTCCACTATCATTCCCAGCTATGATAATCTTTGAAATATATACAATACAGTGTAACCCGGATAAAGAGACCCCGTTTATAAGAGAAACTTGAATATAAGAGAGATTATCTCTGGTCCCAAATTAGAGCCATACTTACCTAAACAAAATAGACCAAATCCGGATATAAGAAAAACCAGGATATAAGAAACTTCTCCGGTCCCAACAGCTATCTTATATCCGGGTTACACTGTATATGAATATAAATAATTACATACATTATATGTTTTAGAAGCTCAGAAAAAATTAACAGATTTTATATAAAAGATTAGGTAAACAAAAACACTAGAAAGCAAGACAAATTATGAAATAGTCGTAAACAAACACTAATATTGAAAAGTTTCTTTTAATTTTAGAAAAAGATAGCAGAAAAAATTAAGATATAAATCTGGATTTAAGTCTAAAATACTAGGAGATTATTAAGTCATTATTTATAACATAAAATAATTTATACTATCTTTTTGACAGTTACTAACAAATAGATTATCAATTGATAAAAAATGAATGAGAGTAGAAAATGCAAAGCTGACAAATATAATTTTAAATAAATAAAACAGAAAATAAAAATAAGAAAATTGATCTTCAGGTTAGTTGTTTGTTGTACAAAAACAAATAAATACAAATACAGGAAAACCTGGTAACTGTGGAAAAAGTTGAAAGAAATAATAATAAATGATATAACTTCAAATATAATAATCATGATATATATAAATAAATGAAATAAAATAAATAATAATGGAAAATTATATTAAATTATTATATTACATTACAAAAAAACGATATTTACGTCTTTCAGTCAAACTTTAAAATCCATTAATTTTTGATATCTACAAAAAAAACACATCATGTTTCCTTATATATATATATATATATATATATATATATATATATATATATGAAACAATAAAATAGGTTGCAACTGAAATGCATTCACCTCCTTGGTATAGAAAATAGAATGTCATGAATAATACTGAATAATTCTGAAATTTTAAAACATGATAACTGTAAGGGCATAAAAATTGGGTTCATTGTTGGTTGAGGCACTTTTAAAATACTATTTTATTGTTATATGAAAGTTCTGTCTTGTAATATTGAGCACTTGCTTTTTTTTACAGTTTTTAACCTTTTTTATAGTAATCTCTCTCTCTCTCTCTCTCTCTATATATATATATATATATATATATATATATATATATATATATATACACACACACACACATATATATATATATATAGAGAGAGAGAGATAAAGTCTGATTAAAAAAGTATCAGGATTGGTGCTATAAAAAGAAAACTACAACACATATCACTTTCATACTTAATCTCTTTTAAAGTAGTCCTTTTCTAAAGCCATACACTTTATCCAGCATTATTTCCATTGATGGAAACATTCCTGGAACTCCTTTTCAGATGCCTTGCCTCTTTCAAGTTGGATTTGATTTTTAAAGAGAAAAAAGCTGCAAGGGATGACATCTGAGAAATAATTGTGGTTGTCAGACCTGGAAAATGTCATCCTTGTCATCTAACCTGAATCCCCACAAAGCTGGTGTTATCCCTGTAATAGTCCCTTAAGAAATGTGCTCCCAAACTGGCTCCTGTTCTCTCTAAACTATATAATTGATGTCTCGCAGCCTCTTGCTTTCCTGCTTGTTAGAAATCCTCATTTGTTGTTCCAGTCTTTAAGATCTCAGGAAAACCATCTGACCCTTCCAACTATCAGCCTATGAGGTTTCTACCATTTTTTGGTCAACTTCTAGCAGCCCTAATCAATGGCGGTTCTTCTTTCAGACAAGCAATATGTTTTCATTTCTTTGGGTTAATTGCTGATGATTATTACTGAAAGAGTCTGTCAAGCTTTGGATAAGAATGTTGAAGTTTGGACTCTTGTTTTGGATATCTTGAAAGCATTCAACAGGGTCTAGCAAACCAGTATTCTTCACAAACTGAAAGGTTATGATGTCTCTGCATGACTTTTTGAACTGATTCAGTCATTTTTATCAAATCACAAAATGAAAGTTATCCTGAATGGCCACTTTTCTAGATCTTTTTGTATTAATGCAGGTGTTCCCCAGGGCTTTATTCTTGGTTCTAGTTTGTTCATACTTTTCATCAATGACCTTTCTGATGGCATCAGCTCTCAGTTTTGTATCTATGCTGATGACACAACCATTTACTCCTGTCTTGATAGCAAGTCTGATTAGTTCAATATGGTCAAATTGGCAGGTGATCTAAAAAATAACCTACAGTATGTTGTTAAAGACAGTAAAGTATGTTGACAAGGAATGATTTCTTAACTTTAATTCCTCAAAAAACAAAACCCCCAAAAAATAGTTCTTAGAGACCCCTTTTTGTTTCCCATCAGCAGGAGAGTGACTTGTTGCCTCTTCTTGGACTAAAGTTCTCAGCTGAGATGCAGTGGAAAGACTATATTGCATCCATTGCTAGTTCTGCTGCCAACAATGTTGGTTCACTGTATCATATTGTATCATTCTTTTTCTCTCTAGAATCTGTCATAAACTTGTAAGTCTGTATCACATATATAACAATCTCTATCATTTGTCCATGCCTTGAATATTGCTGCCACATATGGTCCAGTGCCCTTATTGAGAGATTCTTGATAAAATCTATAGAATTATCAGCAATATTATTGATCCTGACCTAGCATTTCAGATTCAGTTACTTTCTCATTACTGTAAAGTTGATTCTCTGTGCCTTTTCTATAAATACTTTTCTTGGTAATTGTTTGGATGAGTTTTTTGCTATAGTACCTGTACTTTATGAATTTAAGCACAGTACTAGATTGGCAGTTAGGTTTCATAAACACAGTACTAGATAAACAATGAGGTTTCATCAATTCATAGTTGAATTGGCTAGATGTAACACTAAGTTCTATGCTGACACTTTTTTTGCACTTCTCACTTGTAGAACACTCTTCCAGATACATACTTTCCAGTCAAGTTTGATCTTCAAAAAATTTAAATATTGATCGATATCTAGTATCTTTCTGATTACTCTTCTATTGTTCTCACTCCTTATTAATGTTTCTCTTGTATAATTCTTTCACACTCAGCAAACTCCTAATTGGCTTTAGTGCTTTACTCCTTAGTGGTTTTTACTGTCTTACTTGAGGTGAATTTAATTAAAAAAAAAAGTAAGTAAGAATGTTATAACTTAGTGTGCATGTGTGAGAGAGCTCAAGGTTAACAATCGATGCCAAACACCTTTATATACTTTAGTTTCATTACCATAGCTACAAACATGATAGTTTTTGATCAGACTTTGTATATCAAATCTTGTGTGTGTTGGTGTGCTCAAAAATATGTAAATTAATTCAATATACATAAAGTTGTTTATTTGGTTTTACGGCATATCAACACCTATGGGTTATTTAATGCCGAAAAAATTGTTATTGCTGGTATTGTTTTTCTTCAAAAATCTATTTCTGGGAATATTTTTCCTTGAGGAAATCTATAATTGGTCATATTCTTTTAAAAGAATGTATAACTGTTTGTATTGCTGGTATTTTTTTAAAGTACTGCTGATAATTTTTCCTTCAAAAATTATTGCTGGTGATAATTTATTTATTACAAAGTATTTCTGGTATTAAAACCTATTTTTACACAATTTTGGGTGTTAACTATTTGCCCATAGCTGGGACCCTAACAGGTGCTACCACCCAGGGTCAGGGTGTAGCTGGAAACACTAGCAACTAAGAGGCGGTTCCACGCTCCTCAAACCTCCTGATCAGAGGCCTTGCTGTTGGACATAGTTTATCGTCTTACCCTGGATGCGGATGTAGTTTATTGTCATACCCAGGATGTGTAAAGTTGGTTGTCTGTGCACATGTGTGCAAATATCATGTAATGTATATATATATATGTATATATATATATATGTATACATATATATATATGTATAAATATATGTATATATATATATATGTATATATATATATGTATATATATATATATATATATGTATATATATATATATATGTATATATATGTGTGTGTATATACATATGTATATGTATATGCATATATATATGTATATAATGACAAAATATCAAATAACTACAGTTTTAGTTTTAGTTTATTACCTGCATGTTTTTTATACTTCACCCAACTTAAAGGTTGTTGTTGCTTAAGGGAGATAACTATTTCAGCTTTAAAATGCAAATTTAAAAAACAAGTTGTATTGTGTTATTCCTTTTCAATATTGTGATATTTATAAATAAACAATTGTTTTATTGGTGACCTTCAAAACCTGGTTTATGTCAAAGGGTATCCTCCAAACGAGGCTCTGCCGAAGGGCAGAGTCTCATCTCAGGAAACTGACTCTGTTTTTATGTGGTCTATAGGGAGTTTTTGCCCGAGCATATAGGCTCGGATACCCCACTTTAAACTTGGCCTTATGCTACATCTTGCTGCGTGGGGCAGCGGATGAATAATTATTGGTGACCTTTGTAGTTAAATTTTAGAGTTATTCAATTAAACAATTTTCTGCTCAGAAAGTAGTAACCAACTTATTCAGGCTGAAAGAGATGATGCCACACAATCAAACATATACTAGTTGTTTTGGTAATCTAGCATATAATGGGTGCGATTGATTAAAAACTACAGTTCATTTACTCTAATGATTACTGAAATAGTCATAAAAAATCTTTTAAAGTTGGAAAAAAATGAAAAAAATAATTGTTTTTTTTTTTAACACTGGCCACCGACTTTACCACTATTTCACAGATTTCCTGTTTTGTTTTTTGATGGTGCAACAAATTGTCTAATTTTTAGCGTAATATTTCATCAAATTTAGGCATTCAATCTATATTGAATATCAAAATAAAAATAAGATTGGCGGTGATCAAGAATTATTGGAAGTGCTACTGAAAGAAGAAAGCTTATAAGCCAATGACAAAATGATTTTGGATAAAACCATATTTAATGAGAATTCAGAATATTAAAAAGAAATTTAAAAATTAAGGGTTTATTTGGTGAGGGAGCGTGACCCATTAGTAAGTGGCACAGAGAAAGCAATTAGAGAACTAAATTCAAATTCTGGCTTGAAAAAAATTTATTCACTTTGCATTAATGACCTTGAGAAAAACCACTTCTTCCCTAGGATTATTAACAGGACAGTCAAAGCCCTTCAGTAAAAGTAGTGCATCTCAGGCACTCAGCTAACATCCTAACCCTGTAAAAAATACATGTTTACAACAAAACAATGTTTGGGTCGCCATGGATATTTTTATATTTTTATTATGGGATTAATTGTTTGTACAATGAAGTGTTTTTCTTATCCAATAATCCTTAAGCTTCAGAGCTGACACCAAAATAAAACTATGCAAAGAATTTACAACACTTTCAACCTGGTAGCCAAACTGGGACAGACCTCTTAAACTAGGACAACCCTGAGAAAATGGGGACAGACCTCTCAACCTCAGCCCTAGCCAAACTGAGATATGCCCATCAACTTGGGACAGTCTGAACAAAACTGGGACAGACTCCACTCAACCTGGAAACTACTGGACAGACTGAGACAGACGTGTTAAAACTGGGACAGTAATGGAAACTGGGACAAACTACTCAACCTGAAAAACATACAAGCCAAACTTGCACAAAACCCTCAACTTGGGAAGTCCTGGATAAATTGGGACAAACCCCTCAACCTGAGAAGCCCTAGACAAACTGGAGCATACTTGTTAACTTAGAGAGTCCTGGACAAACTGCGACAAACCCCTTAACCTATTGCATCCCCTAGTCAAACTGGGATAAACTTCTCAATTAGGGACTGCCCTGGACAGCGGGATATATGGTAATCCTGTTTATGATTTAGTCAAGATATTAAAATATCTTTGCTTTGTTAAAATAATAAATTGGAATTTATGTATTTCATTGCATCAGAGATAATCTAAATTAAAAACTAAAATGATTTTCAGTATTTTCAGATTCATTTTATGTGGAACTAAATATAACAATTTTGTTTTCAAAAAGTATGTTAACTGATGGATGACAATTGGAAAAGTGTTTTTATTGAGGATCTTTTATAAAGGTAATAATTAGGTTGGTTCCAATTATTGGCAGAAATTTGATCTGAAATGTTCATCTAGGAAGAGAGGACTAAAAAGTTCTTGGCCAGAGCAAAAAAAAAAGATCATTTGGTACATATTTTGAAAATCAGATGAGGTCAAGAAATTTTCAGCACCCACTTTTATAATATTTAGGTTTTTCTGATCTCTAGAGAACTCTTGCTTTTAGATGTATTGCCAAGGAAGGAGATTTTTGAAAAATGACTTGTATAAAATAAATGTTTCTCTTTTTTCATCATTAGGCTATGAGCTTATTGATTTAACCCCTAAAAAGATATACAAATAATGCATACATATGCTTACACCCATGAGTTTTGCCAGCATATAGATATACTAACAATATAGTATTAAGGAATGTTATATTTATAAGTAAAAGTGCTCAATATCAGAGATAGTCTATTTAAATATAAAAGTGGACACAGAATTTAACCCCAAGTGGTAACAGTATTCTTTTACCACAATCTTCAGGCCATGTGTGTTGTGTTTTATATATGCTGGTCAGTGGTGCATTATTGTTAGTAACTTATCTCAAAATGCAGACATGAAAACAAATTTTTACTAAGTTTCATAAAAATTGAAAACTAAAATTGAATATTTTGCAAAATACCACAATTAAAAATGTAAATATACGCAATGCAGATAATGTAACATACTTTAGAAATAGCCAATAATTTGAACTAAATAAAATAATCAAACCTGGAAAATAAAAAAATAAAAAAATCTAAATAAACACATAAGTAAATAATAAACAAACTATAAATTTTTTTATTTTTGTTATCTCATATATATATATATATATATATATATATATAAATATATATACATATACAAGAAATAACTTTGTTTACATTACAGATAGGAAACTGATCAACTTTTGAGAAAATAATCTGGCTGAAAAGTATGTACTTTCTTTTCAGTAAAACAGACTAGATTAAATGGTGGTTTCCTTTAAAAAGTGGAATGCAAGTTCAATCCCTGCCATTTTTCTTTACTAAGATTACTCAAATGCACAGGCTGATAAACAATATACACACTGTTTAATAAGTAAAAATGGGGTGTCTACTTTAAATTATATATATATCAGACATAAAATTTTGTCGAAAAATTACCCTTCTACTAGTGCAGTTTCAACACCTTCAGTGTTTTCATCCAGTAAGCTAAAATTCCTGTCGAGATAGAAGGTTATATTTTTTTATGCCTTAAATTGCCCTGTATTTTCCTGATTTAAAATTGCATTGAGCACTTTTTATTCATATAGCCACATTTTGGCAAATAATTAATTTGTCAGTTTGGTCTTGAATTGAATTATATATATATATATATGTGTGTGTGTGCACGCATATCCAAACATATACATAAGAGGATAATTCTTTTTTTGAAACTAAACTTATTGATAATTGTATTAGTCTCAGAGGAAGATGCATTCCTGATTGACTCTGAAACTTTTTTAGCTGTCACCAAAATGGATTCCATTAATAAAATCCCAGAAGAATTCTCTGGCACTAAACTAAGGAATATAGAACATTATATTTCTGATTAATCAAAAATCCTTATAGATTTGGTAGGTCTTTCTGACCTGAGTGAGAGCAGAATTCTTAGAAATGCTTATTTCTCTATTAAAATGGAAGAATATGATTCCATAAGTTGTCTGTTTGGAAAGTAATTCCAATGTATTAGATTCTGATAATTTTATCAGTTGAGCAATTTTGATCTTTCTAGATGCTCCTCAATTAAGACCTTTTATCAGATTAAACAAAGATTAGTGAATAAACTTTTGTTAATTGTTGAGATCTGCCTGTTGCAGTGGGAGCATTAACAAGCTTATCATTCAGATAAATTTCTAACATTGTGAAGATCATATTCACTGGGTGTACAATGATTGTTACCTTCTGGAGAATAAATTCTTTTTGTAAATGCTTCATATTTTTATATATATTTATAATGAATTACTAAAGAGGGTAAAGAGGCCCAGAGTTGCATGCATTTTTTACAGCACTAAAAAAAAAATAACTTATGTCCAGGGCGAACACAGATTCAGAAACATGTCATGTGCAAACTGTCCAAACAGGAAAATGGAGGTCTTGCAAGTTACATTTAAAATGGATAAATCCCAGAGTTGGATACTATCTTGTGAGTGTATCTTTTCACATATATAAATTTTGGCTATCAATAAGGTCATAAAAAAGGGGCCTAGTGAGACAACAGGGAGATGGATTCTACTGTATTGAGTAGGAGACATGCGTTGTGGAGGAATTGTTAATAAGACAGAGAATAAAGTACACTTTTTACTAAAATATTTATGAAAAAGTTAACTTTTATTTACCATATTTTCCAGATTACAAAATGCTGCAGCTTGGAAGATGCACCCTAATATTGGGAAGAAATTTCTAAGGAAAAATTCATTCTCATACAACAACACATTCACCATGCATTCCTCACATACTGGTGGCATGTATTGTTTAAATTAACTCATCCAATTTTGTTTGTATGTCAGTGACATACTAGTCAAGAGCAGAAAGGATCCTGCCACTGCTAGCAAACAGAGCATGTTTAAGCTTGTGGCTCAGCTCCAGGAAGGTTTATAGTCTTGGAAATACTTGTAACAGCTAAATACTGAGCTTACATCATACAAAAGGCTGAATTAGATAGATCACTAACATTATAGTGTAATGACTCAACATACAAATCAACATGTCCTATCAGTTAAGCCAATTTGGGGACCATCCAAGTTTACTTGAGCTTGGGTGTTGTCTTACACTCATCTTGGAATATGCACATGTGTTTTTCAGGGTATTTTTTATGAAAAAAGTGCATCTTGTAAGCCAGTAAATACAATATTTAATTTTTGTATTTTGTCCTAAATAAACTTTTTACAGTGAAGTAAAGTTAAAGAGTAAAATCATTTAAAATGTTTATAGAAAGAACAGTAAAAGAATTTAAAAGTTGACATTTGACCTTCAATGAAGTGCCTACTTCTTAGAAAGAGGTATTGTGAAGAAGACACATAAAGAAAATCCCTTTCGCCTCTCGACAGAGAAAACCACACCTAAGACTACGAAGAGAATTGTTCAATAAATCAACCACGGAAATACTGACAATAATACAACAAAAACTGAAGCCAAAGATTTTTTTGAGTTTTCTGGAGATTTTTTTGTTATAACATTGACAACAATTGCTTTTTATTTTTGGGATTTAGGACTTAAAAGAAAAAAAAGTTGAAAATGAAAAAAAAAAATGTAAAAGCTGCACTTGGGGAGTCAGTGTCAGTCAATCAAGTTCAAAAGTTTGAGAATCTTTTCTGTTGAATCTACGACAATAAAAAAAAGTGAAAAATGTGATTGTCTGGAGCAGGATATAAAAATACCTCCCAAATAAATCCTTTTTACATCAATGCCATGTTTGAGTGAGTTTACTGGAGCCTTTGTCATTTCAAAGAAAGATTAAGAGAAAGACCAGAAGGAATGGCTCACTTGTGTCAGAAAAAGTCTTTGAGCCAGCAACAAGGAGTGTTTTTGCTTGAGTGCTCTTTGGCTAGCACAGGAATTATTTTACCTCCATTATGATCAGCTTGGGGTGTTTTGAATAATCACTTGTCTCAGACATAACTGCTCACATCACAATACTCCTTCGAGCAAAAGACAGTTTTCTTCTTAGTGGAAATTTTAATTTTTGGAAAATCAGATAGCAGTGGTATTTTTTGTTCTTTTCTCCTCTACACAATGGAATATTTTCATGACTGGAAACTGAAAAGAATTCTTTTGGAATCATCTGATGACATTTCTACACCTGTTTCATTGCTTGTTTGTTTCATTCAATTGATAGATTTGCTTTGAAGTTTAGTTGACTGTTATTATCATCTGTGAAAAGAGATTCTTTTATCTTGTATCAGTCACTACCTAATATTTCCCTCAAAATTCATATTTATTTCTCAGGTTTTTCAACATAAAATTTGCCAATCTATTTAAACAAAATAAATAAAAAATATTTAATAAAAACATTTTATTCAATCATTTTCCCTGAACTTTAATTTTATCTTGACACATATTCATTATCTCAAGGAAAGAAAGAAAAACAGAAATGCGTTCATTGTAAGATTAAAAAAAGATTAAGAATTACTTACTTGAGTTTACTAGTATCTCTTCTTTTCCATTCATTCAATAAGATTTTTTAACTAATTTTATAATTGAATAATTTCTGAAAGGTTCAACAAAATCTTATATTTAGGGTTTAAAAATGTAACATTTTTTTTTATTTTGACTTTATTGCTTAGCCTAGGGTAGGGGTTCTCCAGACTGAGTGGAAGGGAATATATTGTTCCAACGTCTTATTTTAAACAGTTTAATTGTATGTGCGTGTGTGTGTGTGTTAAATGGCAAAAGCACTTATAAGTCACTTAATTGTATGTGTGTGTGTGTTAAATGGTAAAAGCACTTATAAGTCACTTAATTGTATGTGTGTGTGTGTGTTAAATGGCAAAAGCACTTATAAGTCACTTAATTGTATGTGTGTGTGTGTGTTAAATGGCAAAAGCACTTATAAGTCACTTAATTGTATGTGTGTGTGTGTTAAATGGCAAAAGCACTTATAAGTCACTTAATTGTATGTGTATGTGCGTGTTAAATGGCAAAAGCACTTATAAGTCACTCATACTCAAAACAGATGCACACATATACATGGTGTGATGGTAAAATTCTCACCATTTTGTATTTTTAATTTCATGCATGCGCATTGATTTTGTTGACTGTATGGTCAGTTTGGTACCATCTGTGAGAAAAAGAGCATCATTTTCACTCAGTCAGAAATTCGGAAATTTCATACTGTACTGCTTGGCATTCATGCCGGAAACTCCAATACAAACATTTCAGCATGTTTGTAATTGGCCCTGATCTGGCATCTCATCTGCAGTTGCTCTCTCACAGACATGCCATTGCCTTCCTCTGTCTATTTGACAAATATTTTCACAGTAACTGCTTCGATGAGTTACTTTTGCTGGTTCCCAGACTTCATGAATTTAAGCGTTCAACTAGGCTGGCATCTTGCTCTCACCTTTTCACTGTCAAAACTGTTAAATGTAGCCGTCTCTTCTACTCCAATAGCTTCATGTCTCGCACTTCTCACCTGTGGAACTTTCTCCCTTTTTCCTGTTTCCCTGATAGCTATAATCTCCAACTATTCAAATGTAATGTCAATCGATGTCTCCAGATGCCTTGATCTATCCCCTATCCTTCTCTTTATCATTTCCGCTGTCACTCCTATTTGCTCTTGATCCAACTCTCTATAACCCTTTGCATGCTAGTGGCTACCCACCTTGTTTGGGGTGAAATGCTTAAAAAAAATGTTTGGGTGTCAATCTGAGGACAGTGTAGAAGATTCAGAAAGAGATGGATGAGTCTAATAGTGATTACAAAGGTACAGTGACTCAGTAAACTCTCTCTGATTATTCTGATAAGAACTCCCAAATTCGTTGGTCATGGTCTCAGACTTGACATATAAGTTTACATCAAGTCCCTTGAGGAGGTAGGGTTGTCCTTAGTCAGAAGGGTGGCTACTGAAAAACCCTATATCTAGCAGCATCACCCTTTACATCTGGTCACCTACCTCCCCAGATTGCACCTTCTTGATTATAATTTGTTGGTGCAGTTGAGCAAGAGACCGGCAAAACTCCTTGTAACACCAAAGATGAACTGAAGACAAGAATTATGGCAGCATTCACCAACTTAAGCAAGGATGCCATCCAGTAGAGTTGTTGGAGATTCTGAAGTTGTGTGGAGGCCATTGTTGAAGCGAATGATTTATTTGAATAAATTTACTCTTTAGTATTTCAAGATATTTTTGGTAAGTATTTTAAATATAGTTTTTGCATAATTTAGATGACAATTTATGCATCGCACCCTGTATATTATTAAATGTCACATACAGACAGTGTGTGATGGAGAGAGAAGCATCTCTTCTTTTATAATAGAGATTTCATGAACAAATAATACAACATTTCTCAATAAATATAAAGCAATTAAAAATAAACAAATATGGAAAGGACAACTTATAGCAATACTGAGATCCTTTTAACATTCAATACTTACTAAAGCAAACCAGTGTGGTATATAGATGGAAATAAGTATCAAGACAGTCAATCATCAAATGACAAAAAATGGTTTCTGAGTCAGAGGATTCATACATCCTTTTGGTTAATAAATTAATCCTTTGAAAATAAATATCTAACATTGATTGCTTTCCCACCTACAATAAAAAATATACTTTGTGATCCCTTTGAAGATTTTATAAGCAAAGTCACCATGCAATAAAAACCAATACGGAGAAGAAGCAGCAACATACTGCAACAGAGATTGTCTTTTTTTCTCACAGGTAAACACAAAAAAATTGCACTTCTTTTCATCTTAACAAACAACTGCAAACAAGGAACTATAACATTCATAATTGTTGAGAAAAAATCAAGTTGTAAAAACACAAAAATAAAACTAGTTTAAATTTTAATATTTAAAAGCCTTTCTCACTTTTTCTTTGCCATGAATTGATTTGAATCCACAACACCAGTAAAGTTTCCCCATCACTGACCAGACCCAGAATTTTCACCTGTTCTTCTCTCATAGAAGCTCTTTGCTTGGAACATCTATTAAGACTGCCCCCAGTTCCCAAGTGGAACTCATAAAACAAACCATTCAGGCACCTTGGTATTGGGTAATGGTTAACAAGCTTGTCTCGTTAAAATGATTACAACTGAGTAGTGAGTTTGATCCTCACTGGGTATCCCATACTTTGGTTTCCTATATTTTGTGCCAAATCTAAGCTTAGAAAATTGCCATAAGATGAAACATTGCTAAAAAATACTGGAAAAATGGTCAGTTCCTTGAATCACTCCAGTAAGCACCTGACTTCACTTTACAAGAGCCAAATCATATACTAAAAGATTGTGTACTGCCCTCTATATCTTTTTCTAGAGATTGAGAGCTGATCAAGTCCAGTCCCTTAACAGACTTCAGAAGCAATCTCGTTATAGCCTTGTGGGGGAGTGATTAAATATTTTCCACTCTACAACCCCCTCCCTCTTTCACAGATAAGACATTGCATGCTTCTTGTTACTCTATCATTATTTCCATGGCAAATCTATATTCATTAGTTCTGCCAGTTCAGACTTTCACAGCTTACACCCACTGTGCCACATACACTGAGATGAATCATTCCCTTTGTATTCCATTAGTAAGGAGGAAGTTTCATTCAGACAGCTTTTGTCCAAGGACTGCTAATTCATGGAAAAAAAACACCTGAGAGGATGCTGTAATCTTACCTTCTTCAAGACGAGAGTCAATTGTTATCTATCCTATATATCTTCATAATCTGCACTGCTTACCTCCTCCTCCTCTTGTGTTCATACATGTAGCAAAAAGTTTGTAAACTTTTTGTTTCTTCTGGCTTGTAATTAATTTGTGCAATCCGTTTCTTTTAGTCAAATTCTCCATTTCCTGGACCACATGACTCTTGATACAGCAGTAACTGTTCTGCCTTTCCCCTCATTATGCTCTTTTTCATATCCTCAGTGAGAGCCAAAATTTACATATGTGAAAAGAGACTCTCATGAGTGTGTATCCAACTCTGGGATCTATCTTTTTTTTTTAAATGTGTGACTTGTGAATTTGCCATTTTTTCTTTTTGGGTTTACATGCAAGACACGTTCAAATCAGTTTTCAACCTGCAGGTAAGCCATTTTCTCTAGTGTTACATTGACTTTTGCAAAAAAATGCATGCAACTCTGGGCCTCTTTGTCCTCTGCAGTAGTTCACTACAATACAACCTCATTCAGAAACTCTTCACATTGAGGGCCTCTTGGATCTTGCATTTGGTAAATATTTAGTAAAAAAATCAGGTATAGTTGAATCCTTGAATTCTGTTTTTGTGGCAGAGACTTACCTCTCGGCAAATGAAAAGGGCTAGAGTCATGTGTATGTTTTGCAATTGGAGCATGGATGTGACAAATTAGCAAGCTTCGGACTGAAGGTGAATCGGGCAGCACTTCATGTGGACAGAAGTGGTGATGTTGCTTGTAGCCATTTTTATTGGCTGGTTCTGGGCACTCATTGGATGAGTGATGGCCGGATCAGGTGCATAAAAGCATGGTACCCTCATTTAAAAGGAAGTCTTGTTTCTGGAGTGGAGTTGCATACTTGAGATTGAGAAATGGAGATAATTTTAGAATCGATTTGCCAGTTGGACCTATTGGACTTGTATACAGTTTTTTTTTGTTTTTTTTTTTGTATGTGGTTCCGACCAATTCTCACACAGTTACAATACCAAAATATCCCCCTCTGTATCCCCCTCAAGGGAGAGAGTTAGTATAATAAGCATTAACCCTAGACTTGAAGAGGTCAAGATTAGTGATTGGGAAAACATCCTGCTGAGAATGTTCCACAAAACAGTTCTTGTGTAGAAGCTGTCCAAATGGATCTTCTTAATATAGGAATACGAAGAGAGTGGAGATGATTCCCCCTTGTTTACATGACAGGGTGGATCCCAGTTTTAAAGATGAGTGGTTGTGGAACACATGCCGTGGAAATCCTGATAGAGCAGGGAGAGTCTTGCAACATTTTTAGTTTTTAAAATATTTAGTTTTTAAGCTATTTAGGAGAAAAATTTAATTGCTATTATTCATGTTAGCCATAGCAGGCCATACAAAATCCTGTAACTAATATTACTTGTATATTACTGTAGCAGAGACTTACCTTGGTGACCCAAAAGGGCTAGAATCATATGTATGTTTTGCAATGGAGTGTGGAGACGATAACTTGGCAAGCTTCAGACTGAAGGTGAATTAAGTAGTACTTTGTGTGGATAAAAGTGGTGGTGTCGCTTGTAGTCATTTTTATTGGCTGGTTCTGGGCACTCATTGGCTGAGCAATGGCTGGGTCAGATACATAAAAGCATGGTACCCTCATTCAAAAGAAAGTCGTATTTCTGAAGAGGAGTTGCATACTTGAGATTGAGGAACAAATATAATTGTGGAACTGATTTGCTTACTGGACCTATTGGACTTGTATATTTTTTTTGTCTGTGTGCTTCCAACCAATTCCAGTTTTTTTTATTACCCTCTTTGCTTCTTCCACTTTGGTAACCATTTCAATCTTTGTAGCTTTTATCAGTTTGTTTGGAGTGAAATGTAGAAAAAAATTCTTTGTTCTGAATTCTCTTGTTACTGTCTTTCACTTCAATATTATTCTATGCAGCATAAAAATTGTGATAACTAAAAGATAAAGAAGTTCAAAATCTCACATAATCAACTGCTTGTGAGATGTCTTCACTAACCAAGATGTGCAATGGATTCTTATTTCTATTGAAACTATGAAAATGAGAAAATTTCCAAAATGCCATATTATTAATACCTCCATTTGTTTATTTTACACTGAGTAATTTGCTTGATGATTCAATCCTTGGAACTTGGTTATGATTGCAAACAATACAATCTCTGAAATTGTAATTTTATCAAAAGAAAACTTTAATTCTGATAAAGAAATACCCCCACTGAAAACAAAGTAAATGGAAGTAGTTCTTTAAAGAAAGAGGAATAAATGTGGTTTTATGGTCAGGCAATTCACCTATAAGGCTCATATAATGCCATACAGTTTTGGAGTAGGATTTTATGATGTTGTTCCATGAAGATTATGATTAAATAGAACAAGATGATGACCATTTTCAAAGAGGCATCCAAAGAAATGTAAACAGCCAAGCAAAAACTTGAACCCTTTACAAATATTTGGATTTAACTGAGACAATTGGGGAGTCTGCCTGAAAGAGACTGTTGTGAACAACTGGGAAAAGTATAAGGAGGAGGAGAAGAAGGATGATGAGAATAGGTAGGAGGAGAATGATAAGAAGTTGGAGGAGTAGATGAAAGTCGAAGAGAAAAAAAGAGAAGGAAGAAGAAGAAGAAGAAGAAGGAATAGAAGAATGCAAAGACTGAGGAGGAAAGGATGAGGAGTACAATAATTTTGTGGCAGAAGAGTAGAACAGAAAGAGGAGAAAGAGGAGTAGAACAGTTAGGCAAAGAAGGAGAGAAAAAGTTGGGCAGTTATATAAAGGAGTAGACATTGGATAAAGATCTATAACAGGCAGACATTTTTATTTTTATTTTTGTTCAACCAATAAAAGGCCCAAGGTAGAGTTATATTGAATGAAGTTGTTTTAAGAGTACAAGGTAAGATGTTATGATGATAGGTAGGAAAGATAACAGTTAACACTAGTCTTGAAAAGTTTATAATCATAGCAGTCGGGAAAGTATCCTCTCAGGAGTCTGTTCCACAAAAGGTAGTGGTTTTTAGGAAAGAGGTGTTAGAATGGAATTTCCTTCTGACAAATGTAATGCAAATGGAATGAGGATGACTGACCCTAGGGGTATGTGTCATAGCAAGTCTTAGCTGTTAATGTCTGAACTGGTGGAACTAAGAAATGTGCCATGAAAATAGCAAGAGAGTAATGAGAAATTTTCTGATATTTCCTCTGTAGGAAATGTAGACATGGTAGTGTGGAGTATAATTAATCATCCATAAAACTATATAGATGCTTTTGAACTACAAGCAAGTGAGGATTAGGCAACTCCAGACCAGCTATTGTAGTAATACTTCATTTTGGGTCTGATCTGACTCTTGTAAAGATAAAGCATAGCAGGAAGTGTCAGATAATTTCTGAAGTGGTCCAAGTGTGGTAAAAAAGTTGTCAGGCTATCAATGATTCCCCAATAACTTCTTAAAGAACTGATATTGATTGTGAAGATATTTTATTTGCATTATTTACATTATTCAGACTATTATCCTCATCTTCATAATGTTTCAGCTATTATACACTCCAGTCTTCTTCTGGTGATTGGAATTTCAAACCAAAACCTTTATTTCATCCACTGTTCTAGTTCCATCTGCCATGCCTCTTCTGGATGTCTCAGTTATTTCTCTTTAGCTCAACTGTCCAAGTTTTTTTGTTCACCATTGCTGTGGCCTGGTATTGAACTCACAACTCTTTGGGTCTAGTCACTGAATTTAACGTCTTTATCCATTGGGCCATGAGTCCTTGAGAACAAGGACATTTCAGTTTGAAATTCCAATCATCTGAAGAAGTTCAGAACAAACAATGGCCGAAATGTTGTGAATATGGCATTGAAGATGAGGATAACAATCTGAATAATGTAAATAATGCAGATCTTTTTCACTGCTAACCAATCAAACCAGGCAATCAAGAGTTGGCAGATTCCAGTCATCTGCTTTAAAGAACATACAAATCCATTTCACTCCTGTCCAATTCTAAAGCAGACACAATTGAATAGAATGCTTTAAGAACTGCTGATTTTCTAGATGAAAAAAGAAATTTTATGGGCAATTGCTAACAGATGTTTTTGGATGAATGCAATTGGGAAGAGAGTTGAAACTTTCTAACTTTTGATAAAAGAATTCATCCACATCTCAAAGTATTTTAGTGCTTCTTGTAAAACCATCAATAAACTATAAGGTTAAACTCACAGTGGATAAAGGTGTTAGATCAAATGACAAGACCCAAAGAGTGTGAGTTCAATACCCAGTTAAGGCAGTGGAGAACTTTCAGAGGGAAATTAACAGGAGATAACTGATAACTGACATCCATTAAACATGGCATGTGGAACTAGAACAGTCTACCCCAGTGAGTGAAATAAAGGGTTCAGTTTGACATTCCAACCACCTGAAGAAGGCTGCAGTATACAACAGTCAAAACGCTGTAATAAATATGGCAACAAAGATGAGGACAATAGTCTGAATAATGTAAATAATGTAATATAATTTTATTTAAATTGAAATCCACCAAACATATATGAACCACATGACAAGTGGGTACATAATAAAAAACAAATGGGAAAAAGAATATTTGTCCATTAAGGAATTATTAAAGTATTTAGTTATAAGTATTCATTTTGACATTGAAGAAGTTATTTTTTTCAAACAACTTTGCCTCTAGTAATTGATTTCTTAGTATAACAGAAAATGTTTTCTTTGAAAAGAACGATGTCAATAATACAAAGAGCATCATTGCTAATAAAATCTAATTAACCCTACCAAAATACCACAAAAGTAAATGGAAGTGAAGCAAATTATTAGTACAAAGATAATATTAATGTCTATTGAAAATGAAAGATAAATATATTTGTAAGAGGGAAATTAAATTTTAAGAGTAAAAATATTTTAGCTGGGAAAATTCTCAGTTATAAATTATAATTATCAAAATAAAAAATAATAATTTTAAACTTCATTCAATGTTTTTTTATTGCTAGGGTTTGTCTTGCTTTAAATATGGATGACACTGATGAGAAAAAAAATTAAATTAAGAAAATTAAATTTAAAAATATTATTAATCTCTGTTGACTTCTGTTGACGAATCTGTCAGCTTTTGAATACTGACAAAGAAAAGAAATCTTTAACTGTTCTCAAGATATATTCACTTTGGGTAAAAATATAAAGGTTGTAGTCATACAAAGCTTGAAGTCTAAATGTTTTGTTTTTGTAGAACTGAGAATGGTACCGATGAAAATATGCATTCTAATATTATACTGGCAAAATTATATGATAGAAATATTCAATCAATGACTATTCTGAGATTTCATGGCACGACAAATAAAAAATCATATTTGTTTTTATGTCATACCCTCCAGAAAAAAAAGTTTAAATTCAGTTATATAATTATGAATATTGGTAAACAACCCCTTTCCAATCTGTTATCAAAAGATATTCAAGTAGTCCTTGCTAAAATATTCTTCTTCTTCTTCTATATGCCATTTTCCTTCAAGATGTTGCCGATTATGGCTCATTACAAATTTTTATCCTTTGTAGTTCTAAGTTATCTTTGTCTCCTTACTATATCTCCCACTCTCTGTTTTGCCATCTAATAGCACAGGTTACTTCACTATTTTTCTCTGTCTCTTTTGCCTTTAATATATCTTGTGAGTGTTCAATTCTCCAAGCACTCTTTCCTTATTGTATGGCCTAGAATTTAAATTGTCTCTTTCTGATTCTATGTATAATTCTTTTTATTTCCATTTTCTTCAGTCAACAATATTCTCAGTATCCTTCTGTAGAATCATTTCTGTTACCTCAAGTTTCATTTTCATCTATGTGAAGACTCTCCAGCTATTTTTTGCCATATAGGAGGATTGATATTACATAATGGTCCAGCAGTTTTTAAAAAATGTGTTATTATTCCTATTGATTATATATGAGGCAAAATCAAAAAAGTAAATGCAATTTCCATACAACGCCTTTATTTCCACTAATGAAGAATAAATGTATATGTCACTTTTTGAAATAGTCCCCCTCCTGCACAATGACACATTTCTGATATTATTCAATCAGTTTTTTTATTCCTTAGAAAAAAAAGCTTTTCAGTTGCTCACAAAGTCACACCTGCACTGCTTGCTTGCTTGCTTCGGCACCCAACATGTGCAGAAATTTTACAGTAGCTCTAGTCATCATGCACTATAGCCTGTGCACATCCATATCTGATGCACATGATTACCATCACTTCTGCTAATGCGATTTGCTTGTTTTTCCTGATCATGCATCCACACACCGGATGTGTTCATCTGTGTGTGATGTTGATGAAGGACCAGATTGGCTTTCATCCATTATACTTGTTCTTCTCACTTTAAAGTGTTCTCCCATCCTGGGTAAGACGATAAACTAGATCCACATTCTGGGTAAGATGATAAAGTACATCTGACAGCAAAGCCTTTGATCAGAAGGTTTTGAGGTGTGTGAAGTCACTTCCTAAATGCTGGTGTTCCTACGTTCACCCTGACCTGGTATGTCAAGGTCCCAGCTATGGGCAAATAATTAACTGCCCCCAAAAGGGTCAAAACACTATGAAAGTATAAAAATAGGTTTTAATACCAGCAATACTTTTTGAAAATTTTTTACCAGCAATACATTTTTGAAAAAAATTACCAGTAATACATTTTTGAAAAAAAATATTGCCAGCAATACATTTTTGGAAAAAAATATTACCAACAATACATTTTTTGAAAAAAAATATTAATATGATACATTTTTGCAAAAATATTACCAATAATACATTTTTGGAAAAAAATATTACCTGCAATAAAAATCTTGTTGGCATGAAATTGTATGCCGTAAAACAAAAGAAACCAAAACGAACCAAGCTAAAGTGTTCTACTCAGTCATACACCTTTCATAGATTCATGATGCATGTTCCCTATTGCACCAACATCTGGTGATGGATTTCTACTTCTACCCACAAAAAGTGCAATATAGCACTTTGTTTCATGATGATAGAATCACTGAGTGGAAGCATCCATATGTTTGACTTTATTGTTCCCAGCCACTTGGCTGAATGGTTAAATGTTGCATGCATATAGTTAACTGTCATCCCCCCTGATGTGCACATGTGATGTCACATATCAGTGCTTGTTGCTTTTACCATGTACTTACAAAATTGCCTTTACTTTATGATTAACTCTTGTAGATAGTTCCTTACCAGAAAAAAAGTTGGGTGCAGGGCAGTAAACCTTTAGTCTTTCTTTTTCCGATACCAAAAAAAAAAAAAAAAAAATACTTAGCCAGTAAAAGAGATCCTATTGATTTCATATCAAACACATCTTAATTGATGTCACTTCAAGAAAACAATCATCTTTACCCTTAAGGTTAAAATTAGGTCTGAGATGTTTGGCTATAATCATACCACAGTTTTTATTCATGTTGCCCAGTAAATGTCCAGTTGGCAGTTCCATTAGCTCATTTATACAAATTTGATTTACTCTATCAGCCTGACTCATTTCATGGTTCAGGGTCATTTATCAATCCCAGAAATCACTGTCAGTGAAGCTCAGAGTAACGGGTTCTTGAAAAAACAGTTGTTTATTGGCAACTCAGAGTGAATAATCTCAAACTACATAGGAATAAATTAATAAGATTTCTTCCAAACACTGACTCCTATTTTATTTGTATACCATCAAATAAGATTATTAATCTTTGGTGAAAGCTTTAAGGCCTTTATTTTTTCTTCTCAATAGATAATCATAAACTTTTGTAGGAGTTGTAGAGAAAGGAGCTTAGAAGGTCTATGACAATGCACAGCCAACATACACATTTCCCATTCAGATATTATCACGCATATTGTACTTTTTCCATTGCTACCAATTAACAAAGGAGAAATATTCTGACTCACATCTGGAGGGCAAACAGAAAGCCTGGGCAGATGCACAGTCATTAAAACAAATGACACAGAGTTGATCGCAATATACAAAGGAAATCCCATGAGGCTGTCAGAGTTCAATAATTTGAACTGTGAATCTAGGCGAAAAAATGATGGGCTAACAAATCAACTTTATATTTTTACTGCATCTTACAACTTTAAATACAAACATTATATATATATATATATATATATATATATATACCTATATATATATATATATATATATGTGTACCTATATATATATATATATATACCTATATATATATGTACCTATATATATATATATATATATATATACCTATATATATATATATACACACGCACACACACACATATACACACACACACACACACACATATATATATATATATATATATATATATATATATTGCAGAGGGGGCTGTTTGGAGACCTTGTATATATATATATATATATATATATATATATATACCTATATATATATATATATATATATATATATATATACCTATATATATATATATATATATATACCTATATATATATATATATATATATATATATATATATATATATATATATATATATACCTATATATATATATATATATATACCTATATATATATATATATATATATACCTATATATATATATATATATATACCTATATATATATATATATACCTATATATATATATATATATATATATATATATATATATATATATATATATATATATATATACCTATATATATATATATATATATACACGCGCACACACACACACACATATATATATATATATATATATATTGCAGAGGGGGCTGTTTGGAGACCTTGTGGCATACTGTGTATCAGTTATCTGTAGTATTCACCTCTTTTAAAAAGTGTGGTTGATTTTGCACAAAAAATAATAACACTATTTATTTATTTACACTATTTATTGGTATGGTTGGCAAAGCATTAGCTAATTGCCAAACTTTATCAAATGGTAAATAATAAGGATTTCCTTATAATTAGTTCCCTGATTTTAATGATTTAGTAAATGTTTATAAATTTATGATTAAAAATTGGTAATTGATAAATATTGCATTGAAATAGTTCTAATTGTATTAATTCTTAGAATGCTGCAAAAATAAATTTATTCTTGTAAATAAATAATCTAATAAATAAATAATGTTTAATATTTTTCTTGTAAATTTTCAAGAACAAAACAATGTGTATCTTACATTTTCTTTAAGACTCTCAAAAGCACAGGCCTGTAGATGTAATTCAAGGACACATGGCACAGTGGATAAAGACGTTGGTTAGATCCAATGACAGGATCCAAATAGTGTGAGTTCAATACCCGGCTAAGGCAGTGGAGAACTTTCCGAAGGAAATTAACAGGAGATAACTGATCACTTACATCCATTAAACATAGCATGTGGAACTAGAACAGTCTACCCGAGTGAGTGAAATAAAGGGTTCAGTTTGACATTCCAACCATCTGCAGAAGGCTGGAGCATACAACGGCTGAAACGTTGTAATAAATATGGCGACAAAGATGAGGACAATAGTCTGAATAATCTAAATAATGTAATTCAGATGGTTTAAAAAAACACAACAGGGAGTCTACCTAAATGCAAGTATCCCCTAAAATATAAGGTTTAAAGAAATAGATGTGAGTGTACATTTGTGTGTGTGTATATATGCACGTTTTTATGTGCATGTTTTTGTGCATGTTTGTTATGTATGCCTGTGTGTATTTTGTATGCATATGTGTTTGCATGAATGTGTTTTTGTATCTGTGTGTGTTTTTGTCTGTGTGTGTGTACACGTGTGTGTGTGTGTCTATGTGTTTGTGCATGTATGCGTATTTGCGTGTGTAAAGGGCCTGGTGACCCAAATTATTAAGTACTGAAGACAGAGAAATGAATCTAAATCTGACGAAAGAAGAGGAAAAAAAAAAATTGAGATAAAATATTAAATAAAGTCTCATTAGAAAAGAATAAAAGCAAAATTGCTTTGGGAATTAGAGAAAGAAACTTTTCATACAAAGCAGATGCTTAAATGGTTAAAAATAAATCAGTGGATAAATAAATAAATAAATAAACTTGTTCTAAGCAAAATTAAACCGAAAAAGCATCAAAATTGCTGAAATTTGAAAATTCTTGCTTTTTGTTTGATGTGTTTCTCATATTTGTTGCAAAATAATGAGAATTTAAAATATGTTTTTGTTTATTTTCCTTTTACTTGTAAAATCATCCACTAAAAATAATTTTACAAAATTCTTGAAAATGTCAATATTTAAAATGAAAGTAAATTTCTTTCTTTCTCAGAGACTTGTTTCAGAGTGAACTGAAGAAAAATGTAAAAATTCTTATTGTGCTGGAAAGTGAGCCTTTTAACACATACTTATGTCTTTTTGTTCATTTAAATTCTCTTTATATTTATATATATATATATATATATATATATATATATATATATATACTTGCATGAATGTGTGTGATACATGATGCAATTCTGGAGATAACTATCATTTTATATTTGTACATGTAAATTTAAATTTATAGCTAAGGAATAAAATTGTATTTATGACAAATGTTAATGTTTGCTATCTGCTATTTTATTTGTCATTATAACTACCACTCTCAACCCCCGCTATTAAATTACAAAAATTACACTACCCACCAATTTCTAATCCCATTTTTTTTTCTCAATTCATTGTTGGAAGTTTTACCTGATGATCCTGAATCCTTAAAAAAGGATTTAGGTGAAATAAATTATCGTAATGGTACATTAAAGTGGTTTGTTTTTCATTACATATATATATATATATATATATATATATATATATATATATATATATATATATATATGCATATATATATGTGCAGATATATATATAATCAGATTGGATGTATATATAAATATATATTTATGTATATATTTATTTCATAGATATACAGGGTATTTGAAAAGTAACTTCCCATTTTAAAATACTTATAATTTATTTATTAACTATAATTTTTACAAGAAATAAATGTGAGAGAAAAGCGTTTAGCATAAGACTTTATTTAAAATTAATTCTGAGCACCAGTTTTCACTACCATCTTCTTGAGCCACCCAGGAATCATGTCAACTGATTTCACCAAGATCTCTTGTGGTATGGAAGATATAAAGTCTTGGTTTGCTATAGTAGACTTGCTCCTTCAACCAACCCAAAAGAAAAAAAAATCACCAGTTGTTAATTCAGACTTCCTGGCTGGTAGCTCATATATAAAATATGAAGTTACTTTTCAATCGTCCTGTATACATATAATTAATATTGTATATGTGTTATGGATTCATATCTTTTATATATTTCTCTATACATATATATCTATATGCATATTTATAGTCAAATTCTGATACTTTTTTTGCATTTGATATTTTGAATGTTTTAAATATACATACATATACACATACACACACACACACATACATATATATGTGTGTGTGTATGTATATATATATATATATATATATATATATATATATATATATATATAATATAAAAATCTCTTACTATAAAGGTAATTTACATTAACCAGAAACAAAAAAAAAAATCTTACAAGAACATTTTGATTTCATTTTTGCCTTGAAAAAGTCGGAAGACGAAACTCGTCGGCAAAATCTAAGATCTTTTTTCCAATTGTCGTTTTATACCAATCTGTCTTGTCCACAGAATTGATCTCGGAATTTAACTATATATGTAAAGTATATATAAATATATCAAAAGTGTATATATATATATATATATATATATATATATATATATATATATATGTATATAGTGCCACTCAAAAGTGTATATATATATATATATATATATATATATATATAAAAGTGTACATTGAACTCAACACTTAGCGGTGACAGGCTGTTTCATGCTAGACGCAATCGTCAGGCCATGAGTGCTGTTTTTTTTCTCGTCTATTTATACATATACAGGTCAGTGGTGCATTGTGGATAGTCTATTTTGACGGTTATTTTGCTGGAAGTCGTTTATTTGTTTATTTATTTATTTTGGTTAGATTATTTTGCTTGTTTTTATTTATTTTTATTTTTTTTTATTTCTTATATATATATATATATATATATATATATATTTATTTATTTTTATTTTAATCTGTATTTTACTAAAGTAGTAAAAATTTGTTTCGATCACTTATTTAATAGTTTTGTTTAGGTTTGGGAAGATAATTAAAGCTATTTATTCAATTTGGGGGTTGATTGCTGTAGTTTATTCTAATTATTATTTTGCTAGAGTAGTTTTTAATTTGTTTATTACTTCATTTATTTATTTGGATTGATTATCTTTACTTGTTTTTTCTAATGATTAATTTGTCGGCATCGGTTTGTTAGTTTGTTTATGTATTTATTTATCTGCATTAAATTAGATTAATTTATTTTATTTGTTTTTTATTATTTATTTATTATACTGTATATTTTTATTTACTATTTTTTATTTTTCGATTTTTAAGTAATGTAGTATTTTTTTTATCATATAACAATTATAGGTATGTTTTTCGTCTGATTTTTGGTTTGATTTTTATAATCTAACTAATATTTTGGTCATAATGGTTTGCTAATTTGTTTATTATTTACTTTATTTATTTGGGTTCATTGATTTTTTATTTTTTTTTTATTTATTTATTCTATTTCGTCTATTCTAACGAGTGTGATTTGGTAATTTGTTTGGGTTAATTTATTTTACTTATTTTATTGTCATTTTATATTTTATTTTATTTTATTTTATTTCAGTTTTCGATTTTTAATTAACGTAGCAACAATTTGTTTTCATGTCTGCATTTTGAGATGAACTCGGATTGTTTATTTAACAATTTATTTTGATCTGGGAAAGTAATGATAGCTATTTTTTCCTCCAAACAAAGTTTGCAAGTTTTGGATTGGTTGTTGTAGGCTGATGATCTTTTCCTTATTTTCCAAGATATTTTTGGGGTGATGTGCATTTTGTTTTTAATTTCCCAGATATATTTAGAAAACATTGTGCTGTTTGCGTATTTACTATTTGTGAAAGATTTTTTGTGTGCATAATTTCTTTGTTTCCAGTGTTTTTCAGTTACTCCTATGTATACTTTTTCTTCATTATCTGGTGATTTTATCGTAGCTTGGTGTATTTACGTTATCTTGCAAGCAATTACTGTTTAAGGGACATTCGTTCTTTATTCTGCAGTTACATGTGTGTTTAATTTGTTCGTGTGGTTTGTTGATAGTTTTCCTGTTGTGCTTTTTTATTATTTGTGCCATGTTCTCGGTGCAACTGTAGCTGATTGTTTTTGTTGAATATTTTGTATAAGGTGCTTGATTCCGGGAAGTATTTGTGTAAGTATTTGAAGAATATTTTTCCTACATTTTTTTTACGCTTTTGCTGTATGGTGGGTTGAACCATATGATATTTCTTTTCCTGTTGGCCTTTTTTGTGTTCTGTGGTGAGTATGTGAGTGTTGCTGGGAATCCACTATCTTTTACGGCTGTTTCGTAGTCTTTCTTAGCTTTGTATGGTCTTATTGCAATCGATTTTGGTATCTGTTTGATTATAGAAGGCGGGTGGTTGGAAGATGTGTGTATGTACCGTGGTTTATCATTGGGTTTTCTGTATGGTTTATATGTGCCTTTTCTTAAGTTGAAGGTATCATCTAGAAAATCTACTTCGTTTAGGCTAGTTTTTATATCTATGTCAAATCTGTTATTTTTAAAAATCCTTATTATTGCTTTTCTATTTTAGTCTGTGTTTTGTTGTAGTTTCTTAAGATTATGAGACTGTTGTCCCTGTAGAGTCCTGTATCACTTCTATTTATTATTTCGCTTAAATAAATATATAAGATAAGAAATAAAAATAAAAAATAAAAATAAATAAAAACAAGGAAAATAATCTAACCAAAATAAATAAACAAATAAACAATTTCCGGCAAAATAACAGCCAAAATAGACTACCCACAATGCACAACTGACCCATATATATACATAGACGAGAAAAAAACAACACTTCTAGCATGAAACAGCCTGTCGCCTCTAAGTGTGGACTTGAATATAATTGATCTAGACCTCTGCGGAAGAGAACATGGCATTTCAACCGTAACCTTTTTGATCGTGGCCTCTACACGCTGGTAATTTCGTTTTTAGAGATGAGCTAATTACCTTTTAGTTCATTGGTATTACGAACCTAGTCGTAATATACCTCTAAGCATTTTAGACCTTAGTTTTTGCGTAGCAAATCTCAACTCATTTTTAGAGAGATTTTATAGCATTTTGGCTAGACCATTTCTGTTGTTAGTCTCCCTTAGCATAACACAGTGACTTCTCGCCAAATTCTGGGTCGGCGCCTGGTCGTTCGGTACGCAGGTTCCTGGCCTTTTATGGCCAGGACGCCAACCAGGGTTCTGTATTAATTTACGCTCTCAGTTTTATTTTGTCTGCCAACTGGACGCGAGTTGGATCTACCTTTCTTTTGCGCTTTACTTTGCCTCTTTACTTCTGGCTCCTTGCCCATGTTTGACTCTCTCCGTACTGGCTGCCCGCATGTTGTCCCTAAACTTTCCCGTACACTACGGATATGATTATTATGGGAGGTTTCGATATCGGACTTGACCAGTAGACACGCAACTCCAGCACCGGATATTCGATATGCCCAGCAACATCACAACACCAGCTCCTCGTTCAGTCTCCTACTCGTCCAGTTGGAAACCAGACCAGCAGCGATCATCTGCAATGACCAACATCAATCACCTGCGACGACCAACCAACCTTCCCCGTATACTATCACTTGTTATTACTACGGAAGGTTTCGACACCGACCTTGACCAGCAATGCCTGCAGTGCAACGTCCAACCGTCGACACGACCGGAACGTGTGCACCTCGACTCCAACCGTCGACATGACCGGAACGTCTGCATTTCAACTCCAACCGACGACACAACCAATCCAACCTTCGACACGACAAGTCTGACACCATTACCATGATTGGCAGACCAATATACCCCACTGTCTTTTCTTTATAAAATAAAGTTAATCATGCATATCCTCGTTCTGTTGTCCATTTTGTTTCACCTCGTTAGATCTCACGTCTGTAATAGGAAAACGTTAGCAGGCCTCTTGTGACCTCATCACTTATGATACGGGGGCGCTGCGGTTTCATATCCCCCACTTCCAGGAGATCCGCTACACTTCCGTAAACATATTGTTGACAGATGGACTTGGTTATAGGAAAAGATGCCATTGAGTTCAGATGGTATGATGGTTCGTCACTGGAAGACCTGTCATTCCATTCGTCCCCACAAAAGCTCTTGCCATTCTAGAAAGGTAACAAAATGTATGGCAAGAAAAATTTGCAATGAGCCCCGAGTTACACTTAAAGAACTTCAGGGAGGACTAGATGTAAGTGGAGCAAGAGTGAATACAGATACAATTAGTCGTTCACTTTATCGATATGATATCTTTTCAATGACTCCAAGGAAAAAAAAAAACACTTCTTAAGTGAAAACACGTTCTTGCTCGACTGGATATTGCAAACAAGAATTGTATTAAACCTGCAGCATTTTTGGAAAATGTACTTTGGTCAGATGAAACAAAAATTGAACTTTTTGGCAGAAATGCTGTGGCAAAAGTCTGGAGAAAGAAGGTTACTGAATATTTGCCAAAGAATCATCTGGGGTTGCTTTTGTGACCGAGGAGGTGTAGGGAACATTGAAATAATAGAAGGGAGGGTGAATGGAGCATAATTATAGGGATATTTTGGGGAGAAATTTATGTCAGAGTGCACATTCACTGGGCAGTTTGGGTTTTTCAACAAGACAACGACCCTAAACATACTGCAAAGCTTATAAAATCATGGTTAATTTCAAATAGAATAGACATTCTAAAATGGCCAAGTCAATCTCCAGATCTCAGTCTGATTGAAAATTTATGGAGAGAGCTGAAACTGAGAATTCAAAGAAGGAACCCACAAAACTTACATGATCTAAAGAAATTTTGTCATGAAGAATGGAAAAAATATTAGCCAAGAAACATGCAAGAAATTTGTAGGTGACTACTCTAAACACATATATGCTGTAATTAGCAATAACGGGGCGATAAAAGGAGGCCTAAACACTTGCTAACACAGAAACTTGGCACCCTGCTGCAGCTGTCTGGTTATCTAACAATCCAGTCGAAACAGCAAGAAAGATAAAAAGGAATATAAGAAGAATTTTCATTTTTGATCCTGGAATGTTCACATTCTCCAGGACAATAATTCTGTACCACAACGTAAAACAGCTCTTGTGTCTCTCAAGTTGAAGAAAAAATAACATCAACATAGCGGCCATTAGTGAAACACGTCTAACTGGCAATTCTCAGCTTGGGGAAGAATAAGGTGGATACACGTTGTTATGGGCTGGCAAGACTGAGAAATAGCCACACCAATCTGATGCTGGCTTCGCACTCAATCAGACCTTGCTAGCTCACTGTCTTCCTTTCCTAAAGGTGTGCCAGATCGTATAATGACATTATCCCTCAATCTGGTGTGCAACATCCGCGTGACGATGGTTAGATGCTACGGTCCAACCTTAGGTAGTTTAGAACAAGAAAAAGATGACTTTTTATGATCTTCTTTGGGATGTCATCTCCAAAGTCCAACGTAAAGAATAAATTAATCCTTATAGGTGATTTCAATGCTCGTGTTGAAGTGCAAAACTCAGGTTCAATGAGCTCTCAGAGCTATGAAAGAGCATTGGTCGTCTGAAAGGGCCACTGAACTCCAAGAGGCTTCAGACAGAAAGGATGTAAAGGTTTTCTATGCTGCCCTAAGGAGCGTTTTCGGTCCTCAGAAAAGTGGTGTTGTTCTAATCTCCACAGTAGATGGTGAAACCCTCTTGACGGATAAATCAGACATTTTGGATCGCTGGAAAGAGCATTTTGAAACTGTGTTAAACACCACTTCGGTTACTGATGACGAAGCCATCACATCAATTGTGCAAAATTCAGAAATTCCGGAGTTGTCTTTTGAACCTACCTATCAAGAGGTAAGTGACTCCATCAAGCAAATATCACCCGGAAAATACCTACTGTTAAGGATCCTATTCCACCTGAAGGGTATAAACATAGTGACCAAAAGTTGGCAGAAAAGTTCCATCTCCTTTTCGTGGAGATATGAAAGGCAGGCTGTGTCCTACAGGATTATAAAGATACCTCTATCAAACACCTCTACAAAAACAAGAGTATCAGGAGTGTCTGTGATAAACATCAGGGGATATCAATCTTTTCAATTGCAGGAAAAATCCTTGCTAGACTGATTCTAAACAGAATCATTCTACACCTTGATGTCATCATCTATCCTTAATCGCATTGTGGTTCTCGGTCAGGTGGTGGCACCAATGACATGATATTTTCTCTTTATCAAGTTGCAGAGAAGGTTCATGAGAAAGACCAGGGGTTGTAAATGGTGTTTGATAACTTCCAGAAGGGCTTTGACACTGTGAATCGAGAGGCTCTTTGGCTATTCTTGAGGAAACTCGGCATCCCAGAAAACATGCTAAAGGTGATCATCCCATGTCATGAAGGAATGAAAGCTAATATCATGATGTCAGAATCCTTTGATGTCACGAGCGGCACCAAGCAAGGGTGTGTCATGGCCCTTATCCTTTTTGCACTTTTCTTCTCGGTGATGCTGAAATATTCACAGACACATAGAGTGGAGTAAAGTTTCAATTTCGAACAACTGGTGGACTCTTCAATCATCAACACTTCAAAGCCATGACCCACCTTCCTACACAAATTATCCATGATTTGTTGTTTGCTGATGCTGCTGCTTTTGTTATGACATCCTTTGGGGAGACACAACATTTCACTGTACTTTGCCCTATCTATCTTTCCATCGACCCAGTGTAGTTTTCCTGTCCCCTTAGCAGATAAACAGCCCCAAAACATAATGTTTCCACCACCATGTTTAATAGTTGGGATGGTGTTCTTGGGGTCCAAGTCAGCTTTTTTTCCTTCCAAAAACGGTGAGTCAAGTTGATACCAAAAAGCTCAATTTTAGTTTCGGCTGTCTACAGCACTTTCTCCCAACCCTCCTTTGAATCATCCAGATGCTCACTTGCAGACTTCTGATGGGCCTGTACATGTGCCTACTTCACTAGATGTGGTGGTGGTGGTGGGGGGGGGGGTGCGGACACTACATGATTTCAGTTCACTACGACGTAGTGCGTTACTAATGGTCATCTTAGTGACTATGGTCCCAGCTGCCTTGAGATCATCAACAAGTTCTTATTGCATAGTTCTGGGTTGTTTCCTCACCTTTCTCATCATCTTGTTCCACATTGGGAGATCTTGCGTGGAGCTCCAGACCGAGAAAGATTGATAGTCAATTGGTGTTTCTTCCATTTTCTTATTATCGCCCCAACAGTTGACTCCTTCTCACCTAGCTGCTTGCCAATCATCTTGTAGCCCATTCCAGTCTTGTGCAAGTATACAATTTTGTCCCAGATGTCTTTAGACAATTCTTTCGTCTTGCCCATTGTGGAGAGATTAGATTCTGATTCATTGAAGGATTCTGTGAACTAGTGTCTTTTATACAGATAATGAGTACTTGATTAAGAGTAATAATTAAGTAATAGGACTAGTCTATATGCCTCTTGGTCACATAACCTTTCTGTGGGGCCTGAATCATTGCTGGTTGGTAGGGGATGAAATATTTATTTTTTCAGTGAAAAAGAAATATATGTCCAAAAATTGATATAATGTGATTTTCTTTTTTATATTCTATCACTCACTTTCAAGACAAACCTACCCTGAAAATTATAGACCGTTCCTATTTTTGTAAGGTGGCAAACTCAGAAAATCAGCAGGGGATGAAATAATTATTTTTCACACTGTATGTAAAAATTCTATTTAACTATATTTTAAAGTAAACATCATACAATGCCTACAAATTACTGTTAATTCATTTCTCAGATTTAGGAGGACTTTATTTTTAGGAAACTTTATAATGTGCAGCTTTTCATGTAAACACAGAGGGCATGAATTATTTAAGGACTTACAAATTCTTGTTTTTTTTTTAATTATTTTACATTTTACGGTAGGGGTTTTTATTAAATTTGGAACCTTGTTTTCCCCCCCCCCTTTTAACTCCCAGATGAGCAAATCAGATTTGTTTTCTGATTTCCAAAGTATTTCACTTCCATCATTAGTTATCTAACATTGCCTGATGAGGAACAATTTGAAGATTACATAATGAATTATAATCTTTAAAGTTATGAGATTTTAAGATTGTAGATTAAAGAAATTTTAGAATTTAATATTAATACTATTAATTAATTTTAATATTATAAAAAGGAATATAATATTATAATAATAAAAGCTAGTTAAAATGTTATTAGTATGTAAACAAGATAGACCAGAATATTAATATTAGTAATTAAATAATAGAAGAATTAAAATAAATAGATAAGAGCCCCCCAATTTTTTTAAAATATGAGAGAAAAAAAAAATATATATTGATTAAAATCTCTATTCTTTATGTAATTTTTTCCTGTTTGAACAAGAACATTTTAAATAGAGGTCAATGTTAATTTTCAACCGTTTTTAAATTCTGTCTACACTTGTATGTATATCTAGTCTTCCTGTTTCCTTCTCGTTTCCTGTATACCCCCTCACTACTTTCGGTTTTCCTTCCCCCACTTTTTTCTCTCTATCTCCCTTTTAAATGACTTTCCTCTTGCAGTTTTTTCCTCTTTCTTTCTATCTCATATAAGTGTTAATGAAAAAAAACAAAAAACAAAAAAAAAACAAAAAAAAAAACGTTTCGATTCATTTTTTATCAAGCATATTGTATTGACAAGCTCCAGGGAATTTCATTTATACGCAATTCAAGCTCTGTAATAAATATATTAAGATCTCTTTTAAATTTTAATATTTTATATTATTAGGATTCACTTGGATTAATTACCCACGAATTTTTACCTGTACGCATATATATATATATATATTTTCGCTACACAGTAATAACCATGTTTCAAAAATAGAAGCTAAAACCTTTAAATTTAATTATATAATTAGATTAAAAGCATTAGTTCCGTTTCATCTTCAAGCTAATATTGGAGTAACTTGTTTTTAAATTTACTGAGTTTTAAACGCACATATAAATTCATAATTTCCGACAGGGGCGGTAGCGTGTTCGTTTTTATTAACTATTGTTGTATCAGTTATGATTTACGTTCGAAAAAGAGGTTAAATTTAGGGAGGGTAGGGGTGTATTTTTCAACGAATTCTGACATCCGTTAAATACATGCCGTCTGGTTTTTTTATTAACGGCAAAAAGTTTTTCTGCATTTTTTTCTTACTTGTATACTTAATGATTCTTTTTAGGTATGTTTGTGCTAGAATACGTTTTATTTAACTACAATTTTAAAATATTTTTACTATTAATTACTAAATAGGCTATATTTCTTTTTTAAACAAGTAAATGTAATAGAATTACTTACATTATTTAAGATTATTTTTTCATATCAAATATAAGTATGTTTATTACCAGCTCCCATTTTTTAATTTTATTTTTAAATATTATTTAAGGAAAATTTTTGACAATGACGGCAAAAAATAGCGATTTTACTTCTTTGCTTCAGTAAATTTTCTTTTTTTTTATCGAAAAAAACATATTTTCAATCAGTTAATTTATAATATTTATGCTCTGTAAATTTACATTGAGCACTGTTGTAAAAATAAAAATAATAAATGTCAATAATAACACAAGATTATATATCTTACTGCTCTTTCTTCATATATATATATATATATATATATATATATATATAAAGAAAGGTTTGTAAAGTAATAAAATTTCAATTTTGTTGAAAAAACATTCCCAGTTAAAATGTTATTTTGTTTTATTTTTACTACTAGTCAATTTGTTTTATTTATTTAACAACAACATCATAAACAACAACAACAATATAATAATAATAATAAATTTTTCTCTTATACTTTATAATAATTTATACTTTAGTATATATAGTAATATATTGCACATTTATGATAAACTGTTTACTCCGACATCCAGTGTAATATATATATATGTTTATGCGTGTAGGGGCAGTGGGTAGAAGTAGTACCTTTGTTGCTCGGCTGCTGCATCTTATTATTAAGATGGACGGGCAACACTGGTCTTCTCCATGCGCCACACCCTGTAAACTGCTTCAGCAGGCGGGTTAAATCACGTGAAATTTCCACTGAAATGTGCTGCACTCTTCTGTGCACTGGTAGTACCAGAGCGGTATAACTCCGTGATAATAAAATAATAATGTTGGTCATTGTGTTTGTGGCAAATATTTGCACCAACTCCTTGTTATCAGCACTTCCAATAAATGTGGCTGGTTCTACACAAGTCTTCACCACTCTAAACCAATCTTCTGTGTGGATAGTCTGCAATTCAGTTCTGCGTTCCTTCTTTGCTATTCCACCTGAGCAACAAGTCCACTGGCGAGAGAGTTAAGGCGACGGGGACAGGTACAGAATAGTACTGGAAGTATCTAGCTGGCGCTCCCACAGTGGCGACTATTGAGCCATGGCCGTCTTGCATAAAATCTGAGCAATTGTGCTGTTCGTATCCTCCTATGGTGACAAAGCAAGTCTATTTAGACATACCACTGCTTTCCTTAATCCCTAAACATTGCTTGCTCTTAATCAACTTGGCACCCCACTGCAGTTGTCTAGTTATCCAATAACGCAGTCGCAATAATCGATTTAGTAGAAGTAAAACTTGTAAAAGTGTTAATCTCGAGTCTTGGAATGAAAGAACCCTCTAAGATAACGATTCTTCCCCAGAGCGTAAGACAGCCCTCATCGTCGATGCATTAAGCAAGCGCAATATTGACATTGCTGCTTTCAGTGAGACTCGTTTTGCAGGCAACTCTCAATTTGAGGAATTTAGTGCAGGATTTACCTTTTTCTGGGTTGGCAAAAGCGAAATTTTCCGTCTATCAGGTGTACGCTTTGCCAAAAAATCAGACATTGCTAAATCTCTGTCATCTCTTCTGAAAGGAATAAATAATTGCATTGTGACTCTAGTCTTAGAACTCGTCAACAATTCTTCTGCCACTCTTGTGAGCTGTTATGCTCCAACCATGAACACCCCCGTGTCGGAAATTGATGATCACCTACATTCAGTAATTTCCAAAGTTCCCCATAGACAAACTTGTCATTATGGTAGACTTTAATGCACGGGTTAGTACTGAACATCAGACATAGCCTGGTGTTCTTGGTACTCATGGGGTCAAGAGTATGAATTCTAATGGGCTACGACTTCTTTCTCTCTTCCAAGAATTCGATCTCACCATCACTAACACGTTATCAGCAGTCCAATCATCACAAAACAACTTGGATGCATCCCAGATCTTAAGATTGGCATATGATTGATTATATTATCAAGAAACGTGATGTGAAAGACTTCAGTCTCACCTTGTCTTTCCACTACACTTGCTATCTTCCAGACCATTGTTTACTATGCAGCAAAGCATCCTTTCGACTCATACGCAAGAAACCTCTCGTTAGCACTATGGTTCCTAAACGAATCAAAATCTCACCCCTGAATTCTGATATTAAGAAAAAAGAACTTTCTGACACAGTGCATTCGAGGCTTGATTCAGTTGTAATCTCAGAAGATATTGAATTGAATCCTCCTAGAAATCTCTCAGAGATGTCATTTATTCCAGTTTCCTTGAAGTTCTAAGACTTCCCATAAGGAAGCATCAGGACTGGTTCGATGTAAATGATGCTCACGTTCAACTTGTCATCGAGATGATGCACGATTCGTATAAAATATTAATAAACAACAAAAAATGTCCATCAAAAAAGCTCATATATCAGCAATGTATGTGGGAAGTGCAAAAAAAAAATGAAAGAGTCCTGGTAGTCTACTAAAGCTGTAGTAATCCAGGCGGCAGCTGACAGAAATGATCTCAAAGCATTCTATGAAAGCCTTAAAAATGTGTATGGCCTACAAGGCAAATAGAATTTCACCTGTTGTCATCTGACGGTAACACACTCCACAGACAAGAAGGAAATTATATTAGGTTGTCCCAAAAGTTCGTAAACACTTGCGAAAAATTGAATTTTTATGCAACACAATCCAGCACAATCGCGACAAGCGATGGATTCAATAAGGGCAAGAGACACCGTCGGTTCCAAAACAAGATCAATTCGGCAAGAAAGTCATGCTGTGCGTTTGGTGGAACTTTGAAGGAATCGTACATTTTGAGTTGGTTCTGAATGGTCGTGCCATTGGTGCCGAACTTTACTGTCAGCAACTGGAGCGGGTCTACGAAAAGTTGAAGCAAAAGTACCCGGCTCTGATCAACCGAAAGCGCGCTTTGATGCAGCAGGACAATGCCAAGCCACACACCGCCAGGAAGACCAAAGACAAGTTTGAAGAGCTGGACGGCGTTGAGGTTCTGCCACATCCAGCCTACAGTCCTGACTGTGCTCCATCAGATTACGGCCTTTTCCGCTCAATGCAACACTTTTTGAAGGGTCGCCTATTCGACTCGTTTCTTTGATTCGAAACCGGCTGAATGGTACTTTCACCAAATCCGAAAGCTTGCAGATTGATGGCAGAAAGACTTGGAAAATGATTGTCTTTATTTGGAGGAATAAGTTTTGTTGTTTTTGTTATTACTTGGCGAGTAAAATTTCAATTTTTTGCAAGTGTTTACGAACTTTTGGGACAACCTAATATCACAATGGAAAGAACACTTTGAAAGTGACCTTAATTCTACCACTACCATCGATGACAACATCATTGCTTTAATTCATCAGCGACCAGAAATTTCACAGCTGTCTCTTGAGCCATGTCTAATGGAAATTCAGGATTCTATCAAGCAATTGTCCTCGAACAAAGCCCCTGGAAAAGATGCTATTCCTACCTGAAATTTTTAAATATGATGGGAAGACTCTAGTTAAGAAACTCATTGACTTTTCAAAGTTATATGGAATGTTGGTTCTGTTCCACAGGGCTACAAAGATGAGTGTATAAAACATTTGTTCGAGAATAAAGGCAAAAAGGTTGTATGTGATAATTCCTGTAGCACTGCACTTGTAATTATTGCTGGCAAAATTCTAGCTCGTGTTATTCTCAACAAAATGATCAAATATCTCATTGACGACATCTATCCTGAATCTCAGTGTGGTTTTCGTTCAGGTTGGGGAGCCACTGTTTTTTTTACTTTGTCAGGTTGTTGAAAAAGTTCCCAAGAAGAACCATGAACGTTTGATTTCGTTCAATATACGGTTATTCACTGTCTTTATCGATCTGACGAAAGCGTTTGACACTGTAAACAGGAGTGCCCCCTGGAAAGAACTCAAAAAGCTTGGCATACCTGAAAGTATGCTAAATGTCATCATCTTGTTTCACAAAGGAATGAAAGCGTCTGTTCTATCTAATGGAGAATTTTCAGAAACCTTCGATGTAACAGATGGCACAAAACATGGTTATGCCATGGCTCCTGTAGTTTTTGCTCTCTTCTTTTAGGTCATGCTGCACCAATGCTTTTAGTGATCTTGACATTGGTGTGAAATTTGAATTCCGCACAAGTGGCAGCCTCTTTAACCGTCAAAATTTTAAAGCGAAATCATTGACTCAAGCAAGCATTATTCATGATCTCTTTTGTTTACTGATCACGCTGCGATCGTGGCCAACTCAATTGAAGAAGTTCAAACACTTGTCAATCATTTTTCTACCACTTGAAATGCATTCGGATTGACTATAAGTATAAAGAAAACTGAAGTTGTCCATCAACCAAGGCCTACCCCTAAGCAGATCAAGGGTGTAAAAAAAAAAACTATCTGCCCATACCTTTCCAATCGTTCCCATTACTGTTGGCAACAACAACCTGAAGTATGTGAAATCGTTCATGTACTTAGGAAGCAAAGTCAATTCTCTTTGGATGACGAGATATTTAATCGAATATCAAATGCAACCAATGCCTTTGGGAAACTTAAGCATCGCCTATGGGATGTTCATGGGATTTCATTGAAAACGAAAATCAGTGTCTATCGAGCAGTAATTCTCACCACACTTCTTTATGGGTCAGAATCGTGGACGCTATACAGGACGCGCATCAATCAATTTGATGCTTTTCATAAACGATGTCTTCGTTCGATATGAGGTTATAAACGGCAGGACAAAATCTCTAACCCTATAGAGGAGTTCAAATTTGCTGTTGAAACCGAGCAAGCTGAAGAAACTCTGTAACCCTCTACCTCGACTGGGTCTCGGACCTTATAAAGGATAAACCTCACTATATATATATATATATATATATATATATATTACATCCTTGTGCAAATTAATTGAAACAACTGCTTTAGTTTCCTTTCTTTCACTATACGGTCAGTTTTAGACTCACTGGAGTGACAGGGTGTAATCAATTTCTATTTTTTCCTCAGATTAGTCATTTGCTGTGGTGTGAAGTAATATGAATCTATTTTCAGGGTGTGTGATGAAATTTGTTTGGCCATGGAAAATATTGTGTCAGCCATGATTGCATCAGATTTTTGTCACTCCCAGACACTATTGTCTCGACTGTCGATCAGTTGTCTACAATGAACGTTACTCTAACGAAGCATACGAAAATTGTGACGCTGCGTGAATACACAGGCAAGTCTTGCCAGTGATCAAATCAAAGTAATAGACTGACATGAACACTCTAATTAAACCCAGTCAAGAATCTGTGGTCAATCTGTAAGGAATGACTTCATAGAATTGACATATGAAGTACTAACATGTGCACTGGAGCATATTTTATTGGAAAAATATGAAAGAAGAAAATAATAATGGAATTATTTGTTTTGTTTCAATTAATTTGAACAAGGGTGTGTGCATATATATATATATATATATATATATATATATATATATATATATATATATATATATATATATATGTATGTGTGTGTGTGTGTGGATATATATATATAAAGAAAGAACAGTAAGATATATAATCCGGTGTTCTAATTGATATTTTTTACTTTTACAAAACAGTGCTCAATGTGAATTTACAGAGCATAAATAAGTTTATAAAAAATAAAAATTTACTGAATCAGAAAAATGAAAAAGCTATTCTTTGCCGTCATTTTGCAAAATTTTCCTTAAATAATATTTAAAAGAAAAAAAAATGGGAGCTGGTAATTTAGATACTATTACAAATATTAAATAATTTAAGTAATTCTATTACATTTACTTGCTTTAAATAGAAATATAGTCTATTAGTAATTAAAAGTAAAAATACGTATTATAACCCAAACACTCCTAGATAGAATCTTTAAGTATATAAGTAAGAACAAAATGCCGAAAAATTTTTTGTCGTTAAAAAGAATACAAAACAAAAAAAAAAACAAAAAAAAACGCAGATGTCATGCGCTTAACGGATGTCTGAATTCGTTGAAAAATACACCCCATTCCCTCCCTAAAACGTAACTCATAATAGATACAACAATAGTTAAAAAAATGAACAGGCTACTGCCCCTGCCTGAATCCTTGGAAACAGGAAATTATGAATTTATATGTGCGTTTAAACCTTAGTAAATTTTAAAATAAGTTATTCCAAAATTCGCTTGAAGATGAAACAGAACTAATGCTTTTGATTTAATTATATAATTAAATTTGAAGTTTTTAGCTTCAGTTCTTGAAACATGGTTATTACTGTGTAGCGAAAAAACATATTTTTAAATCAGTTAATATATATATATATATATATATATATATATATATATATATATATATATATATATATATATATAATCATGGGAAGATGAAATTAATAAGAAAAATAAATACTTGTAATCAAGATATTAAAAGCCTTTCTAATTTTAAGAGGAATTTCTGGGCCCTTGAGCAATTAGTGGAAGCAGATGCATAGTCATTGAGCAGATATGTTTATCTCTGTATTTGAATAGACAGCAGTCAGTACCGTCGCCAACCTCTTCATGCACCTTTGATAAAGGTTAAGTTCCATCAGACTTTACTTTGTGGAGGAAACTTTGGAGAGAATGCGTCCCTGACAACTACAATCTTCGTCAATCAATATCTATTCTACATATTCTCCTAATATGGATTGTGCTACTTTCAACTCCCCCACCATCCCCTTTCAACAATCTCATTCAGTAACTGGTGTAGGTCTGACTGACCATGAATTGGTTTTCCTGCATGCTATACATGTAATTGTCAGACACTGAAAAAATGTGTGCATAGTGTGCAGGGAACTGACATTCATGGTTGGTTAGATCAACACTGTATGATTAACACAAAGATAAATGCTCTGCTATTGTAGTCTTGAGCACTCTTTAGTAGTCACTTGATTTTGTATGTTTATATATAAGTAATTAATGAATTTTCAAATCACAAAACATTTATTTACTTTTAAAAAAGAAATGTCTTAAATAATTGTCAGACTTTGTCCATTTCATAATGTATGATGTCATTGATTTACTTTTGGATACACATTGAGAAGATATGAATGAATGAGAGAAAATCATGGAGAATTGTGTTTAAAAACAGTAAAATCGACCTTGCTAACCGAATGCTCCTCTGTGGCGCAATTGGTTAAGGCACGTCAGGATGTATATTTTCTATCAAAATTTCTCGGACATTCAGGCCGGTAAATGTTATTAATACTGTTTATTATAAACAGAGCATTTACTTAAATATTTGTATCTATAAATAGAACGTATACACATGAAAAAAATGTCTTAAATAATTACATTTAATTGTAACTAAGTTCTGAGTGTACATGCACACACACTCACACACTCACACATACATAAATATATATATATATGTGGTATATTTAATAATAAAGGTGATGGAAACAAAAAGAAAAAGAATCTAAATGAAATTAACGAGATTATATACCCATAAAAATTAATAATATTTTTTTTAATTTAAATTTCCCATTTTCTGATAAAATTGTCAGTGACAAAATGCATCAGCCATAAAATTTTTCCTCTTTGTTATACTTTATACATTATTATATACTTTATAGTTCTGTTTCACTACATTGAGCACTGTTTTGTCTACACCAAATTTAAATATTTGTTTGCTCATACTAACTGAATAAAAACATTATTTTTATTTACATTGTCTAGACTATTGTTCAAACCATATTCACAATGTTTCGGTCATTGTACACTCCAGCCTATTTCAAGTGATTGGAATTTTGAACCAAACCCTTTATTCCACCCACTGCGGTAGATTGTTCTAGTTCTATGTGCCATACCTCTTCTGGATGTGTCAGTATCAATTATCAATTACATCAACTCCAAGTTTTTCAACTCTGCTGCAGCCAGATATTGAACTCTCAACTGTTTTAGTCAAATCATTGGATTCAACCAATGCTTTTATGGGCCAAGTGTCATTGAGGAGATCAGTGAATGAATTTTGGGGACTTATAAATTTAATGTCTCAGTAATCATTTTTTACCAGAGCTTATATTGCAATTTTTATTGTTATTATTGCTTTTCTCTAGAACTCTATATTACTGGTTCCCATATTTATGTTGATGCTTGGCCGATTCAAGAAATTTTTGTGGCCTAGCATATGTGCTGATTTCTTAAATTTTGTATTTTCTAGTGATGTTCTCTATCTATTATTTCAGCCTCATCCCACAGTGGGTGGTGATCTCCTTTTTCTCTCCATACGTATTCAGCTATGTCTGATTTTACTATTTCCCATCATGCTACAGCTTTACGATGTTCCTGCAGTCTTAAATGGTGGGAGGTGTTTATCCTTTGTATTTCTTACCACAGCAGCAAAGGATGGCATATGTGCAGTTCGTAATCATGTCCTCCTTTATGGAAAGTCTTACTTGGAAGAGGTGTCTGTGAAGTGTTGAAACACTTTTGAAAGTTGTTCTGGTGTTATATAGACCACAAATCTTTTGTATTCTTTCCAATAATCCCTTCACATAGGGTATGGAAATGAAGATGACGTCAATAGTCCAAACAATGTAAATAGAGTAAATAATTACAATATCTCATCTCAGAAATATAGACAGATATTAATTTTATGTTTATTAAAAAGTTATTTAAAAATTTTTTAAAACTGACCATCTTTATATGCATGAGAAAATGAATACACACACACACAATATATATATATATATATATATATGAGTGGTTAAAATGTTCCTTTACTGACCATGAGACCCAGGTTTGGATTGCACCATGGTCAGGAAGAGAAGAAGACTTCCTGATGCTAATTGACTGGAGGGTCTAATCCCAGTGTGTGGCATCTTTGTGAAGTACCTGAAAACCATACCATGGGTTGACCCAAGCCTTGTGAGGGAAATTCGGTAGATAGAATACTTGAAGCCATCGATAGCTGTGCTAGTATGAAACCAGAAGTCATCATGTCCAAGGGTGTTGAGTGTGCTGTTGTTGTTCAGATTGTTGATTATTCGCGATAACATGGCCTCTCCCAGAAAATGTAACTAATGTCTGCTCAGCATAGTTTCAGTATAAACCACAGGTGGGCTTTTTAGGTGTTGAACAAACACAAATGTGCCTGAGTGAGAGTCTGCAACAGGGATTGGCCAGACGCCCTAGTAGATGGGTATCCTCGAATATGAGTGGCCAGCTATTATATGTATATATATATATAAATACAATGTACTCTCTCCCCATATGTTGTTTATGTTTGTATCTGCAGTGTGATACCAATCCCATATTGCTCTTGCAGGATAGCTCCCTGCATGCATCGTAAATTAATTGAATTTGCTATGATTCATTGATTGCATGTCGTTGCCTCAGTTCATTTGTATGATCCATCCAAGATTTCACAAGATTGATTCCAGCAATGTAAGATTTTCTTCACTTTTCGACACTCTCTTTCAAAAATTTTGGTTTCGTTCCAAATAATCTTAAATTATCTTTGAATTTACCTTTGTATCTCAGCAAGTGTCTTCCAACATGACACTGACCATCAAGAAGGTGATTGTACATGAGAATTTTCAGAAGTCTACAATCAGAAATTCTTCTTACAAGACCTGCTTATATTAGCTCAGAATGCATCAAGATGGTCTTCTATGCACATTACATTACATACATAGTAAAATATTCGCAAAAAGAAAATGGCAGCTTTATGAATCATGTATTTTTAAAAAAATGATAAATCTCAAAGTCAGATACTTTTGCAAGACTCTTTCCACCTATGCAAATTTGACGTGTCACTCAATCTATAAAAAGTGTTTAAAGAGGTGACAGAACAGTGTGACTGTGGTTAGTGAACAAGACACACGTGTTGGATTGATTGACTTATGCTACTCTGATGGTTGAAGGAAATGAATTTGGGAATGTTATTACAAGCTAGAAGAAATTTTTATGAAATGATTAACTGCTGAATTCTACTTAATTCCAATAATCTTTGAGGAAATTTCAACAGAAATAACGTGAAGATTGATTTTTCTGTGACATTTTGTTAATGAGTTTTTGTTTCTGAGACGAAAAAATCAAAGTTGTTTGGAGATAATGAATTTTATTTTTAATTTTATCATTCTTGCAAACCCCAGTAGTACCATGGTCTGAAGAATCAGAACTGTTTTTCAAATTCTTAATCCACTTTAAACAGGACTGAAATGTATTAATACCAACATTAACTTTCATGTTTTCATCCCTTTTTATAGTTCCCTGATAATATCCTGCTACTTTTTCCTATTTTGACATTGTAATTCACTAGCACAAGTACATCTATGATTTAGTTGGAAATAAGGAAAGATGGTTCTACTATCAGATTTGATCTTCTAATGAAGACAGTGCAGTTGGTCTGAATATCTCTTGTGTTCTATGATAGCTTCAGCTTTGAATTAACACCATTTATTAATATGATCAAAGTCATGGTGGCTTTATGAATCGTATATTTAAAAAAATTCGATAGATCTCAGAGTCGGATAATTTTGTGAGACTCTCTTTCCACCGATGTGAATGTGTCACTCAGTCTATAAAATGTGGTTAAAGGGGGTGACAGAACAGTGTGACTGTGGTAGTGAACAGGAGATACATGTTGTTGATTGTTTGACTTATGCTACACTGTTGGTTGGAGGAAACAAATTAGATTAGTTTTATTACAAACTAGAAGAAACTGACAACATGTACCCCTATATATGACCTTTATATATGTACACCTATATATTACACAAGCATTATTTGTGAAATGTATCCAATTTGCTGATGTATGACTCTGACATATACAACAAAGTTGGTAGAACTATTGCATGGTAAATATAGAAATTTTGTTTTCAAGATGGCACTCTGTATTCTGGTCTTCAGATTTCCTTTCTATTCCTTTGATTTTGTGTTGCCTTGAGTTGATAAGTTAACTCCAGTGACTTCACAGTCAGGCCAAAAGCTCTTGCATCTAATGAAAAATGGTTTACGGTATTTTGGGCTTATTGAAAAGGTAAAGTAACAAGTGCAGCTGCATCAATAAACAAGAAGTCAATGACCGTCTTGTTCCTGTTTTGGCTTTAAATCCTTGATGACTAAAGAGTCCACCAGTTGTTCTGAATTCAAATTTCACTACCATTTATTGTAATCCTTAGAGACATTCTAATATAACTGAGAAGTACAGAGCAAACAGGAATCAGCCTGTAATAGACCATCATTGATCCATTAATCACATCAAAGGAATCAGGTAAGTTGCCACCTGATATTCCACTGGCTTTTATGTCCTTGTGAAAAGATATGATTACATTCTGTATGTTGCCAGGGATCCCAATTGTCTTCAGTCACTTCCAGATGCTAACCCTATTTCAGTAAATGAAAAAGTTAGATTGAGGAAAACAATGTACAATTCTTTTGTGGTTTTTTTGCACACCTTTCCAGTCACTGGCAATACAGTGTGTGATGGATATCTGTCATCTAAATTATGCAAAAATGCAAATAATACTGATATCTCATTTTATTAGATATATTTACCAGAATTATACAGAAATATATTGACATACTAAAGAGTAAATTTATTCAACAAAATTGCCATTGGCTTTAACCACTGCCACAAGACGAATTCAGAATCTCCTGCAACTCCTTGTTTAAGTTGGTGAATACTATTATAATCCTATATATATATATATATATATAATCCTATATATATATATATATATATATATATATATATATATATATATATGTGTGTGTGTGTGTGTATGTATGTGTGTAGTGGGGGTTAGGTATAATAGTATGCAAAACAAGGAAGATGATGAGACAAAGTGGAAAATTTATTAATGATATGTTTCATCAAAATGTCTGGTCTCTTTCGTTTCCTCAGGTTAGAATGAAGGAAATAGTCTGAGAAAATATGCCTTGGGATCCCTGAGAATAAGTAGCAATCATAAATAAAAAAAATAGATACCTTAACATTTCTAATATCCAGATATAGATATGCCCACCTGTTGTTTATTTGTGCTATCTATATCACAGACATTTGGTGTTGATGGATTTTAAATGCGTCCACCAAAACTAGAGTGTTTTTATTATATATACAGGATATATTAAAAATACTTTTACTTTTGAGGCAGGTTCCTTACACCAAAAGAAGGACAAAAGTTCATATAATCATATGTCCGCAAATCCTTCATTTTTGAGTTATTAAGTTTAAAGTTTACAGTGGATGCTTTTAGATGGCAATCTAAGATACAATCCAAATATACTTTTACAAACTTTGGGGGCGGGTTCCTGACACTAAAACAAGGTAAAATGTCCATATAGACACATGTGTCCAGAAGGTCATCATTCTACCTAAACACAACAACTCATAACAAATGTTCAAAATGTCCTCCTCTTACTTCTACACATGCACGCACCTATCGGATCATTGAGTCAGACTCTTTTAACTATTCCCACACAGTACTGAATAGTTTCACAGGCCCCCATGACAAGCTGATGAAGTATCTCTGCATTCTTAATGTCTGCTGCATAAACCAATTGTTTTAGGTGCCCCCCCCTAAAAATCCAAAGGATTGAGGTTCAGGAAATATAGAGGCCATGTAACCAGTCCTCCCCTACCTATCCATCTTTCATGGTAGATGTCAGCCAATGCATTGTGAATAATGTGACTAAAATGTGCTGAAGCCCCATTATGCATGAACGATATGTGTCTTTATATTAGCCAAGCTACATCCTCTAGCATGTCTGGAAGTGTGTTCAAAATAAAATCCCTGTAGACAGCTCCTGTAAAGGCATACTCAGACAACATATAGACCTACCAGACATTCACCTACATTTCCAGCCCATGCATTAATCATATATTGATGCTGGTATCTAGCCTGTATTGTATCATGGGTATTCCAATTCACCCACAAATGTTGGTTTTATAAATTTGTTATTCCATCACTTCCAAATGCATCTTCAGTAAACAAAACTAAAGAGACAAAAAATGGATTGACAGTTCTGCAATAAACCATTGGCAAAAGTTCTCCTGTGGTGAGTGATCAAAGAGTGAAAAACTCTGCACATGTTGCAATGACATGGATAGAAGAGTTGCTCTTGAAGTACCCTCTATGCATTACTATAAGTTGCATGACATCCTAGGGCCACTTGACATGTACTGATACCTAGATTGTCTCTGACAGCCTGTAGAATGTGTTCTTCATGGCCAGACATACAAGCAGATATTGGTCTTCTTCATTCCATAGTTTGTGGCACCATGGATCCTGTCTCAGCAATGTGATTATAAATAGCAGCAATGGTTGGATGATTTGGCTGCCTTCGGTCTGGAAAGATACAACTGTACAGCCTTGTGTCCATTCACATGGCTGTATGTGAAAATCACATTTACCTGCTCATGATATGAATATCCTGCCATTGTTAAATGGAACACTTCTCAATCAATACTATCCACATTAAACACTGAAGACAGACACACCACAAATGTACATGAATTACAAATGTAACCTTGTCTACATGGCAACACAGCACATCTACCATAAACTTTCTTTAAACTTAATAACTCAAAAATACATATGTTTATAGGGACTTTTGTCCTCATTTTGGTTTGAGGAACCCACCCTCAAAATCATCATTATATATATATATATATATATATATATATATATATACAAATCATCATCATCATCATCATCATCCCCTTTATTTTTGTAATCGTAATGGGGTTCTGAATGAAGAAGCCATACTAAATCTCCTTCACAATGGTCTATCAACAGCAACCATCAGCCATTCTCGTATAGTCACTTCTGTCCTTTTTGTAAGATTTTGAATCATTGTTTTGGAATGAGTCTTCTATCTTTACAAAGTTTGATAAATTCAAGCAACATGGCTAAATCAGATTTTGCATGAAGCTCAGCAAATTTTCCACTGAGGTTTTTCAAGATTTTGGCAAACATTCTACATGTCAAACACAGGTTTTTGAGAAGACATGTGTTTTGAGATAATGAATATTCAAGGCTATACATCAGCACAAACCGAGAATATTTTTCTTTTTTCATCCATAAGGATTGTTGGTCCTTCATTTCTCAGGTCACTCAAATGTTATGAAGTATATTAATGTACTCTAATCTGCAAACATTTCATTCCCACTTTATAAGGTGTATATTTATATAAAAAGAAAAAATATTCAATGATTGCACTGCATCAAGTATGTTAATATGAACAGTGGACAGCTACTAAAGCTTCTAACAGACACCTATGGGGATTGAATGAATTGTAACAAGTGCTAGTGTCTCAATTTTTTTATAACTCTAAACTGCATCTTACTGATAATACTAATAATAATACTTATATATATATATATATATATATATATATATATATATATATATATATATATATATATATATATATATATATATGTGTGTGTGTGTGTGTGTGTGTGTGTGTGTATGTTTGTGTGGAGATGATGAAACAAAATGGAAAAGCTTTTAAACACAGCATTTCCCCAACATGATGCATGTTAGGTTCAGCTTTTTCAGGTTGCAATGAAAGACAAAACTGCATTGGGATTATTGAAGAGGGGAATTAGATTAAATTACCTTATCAGATCTGATGACCAGAAACCAGAAAGTGTTTGATTCTTTATTTTTTATATAAACTACAAGCAAAAAGTTTGGGTCCACTTTAAATTTCTTAAAAAAAACACTTTAAAATGAGATATTTTTGTATTTGGTTGCCCAAACCTTTTTGCCTTTAATCTATATATATTAGAAATGTTGGTATCTTTTGGATTTTAAATCAACCCACTGTGAGTAGATCTTTGTTTTTTTCTTTATTAGTTCATATACCGCAATATGTTAGTATTGCTTTTGTCATGATTGGTGATATTATGTAAAGTTCTGGTCTTAGATTTATTGTTGAGAATTGTGAGATTAGTGTCCTCGCAATGCATTTTCTTAGTGAATATTTTTTTTTCTGATCACATTGGAATTTGTTAAGTTGAAATCATAATCAAATGTATTATGGTGAATCTCTAGTGCCTTTAACATGTTGTTATGCAGCATATCTCTTCTATGCTCATATAGTCCTTTTTTGAAGATTTCTGAATGTTTTGCTGATATACATTTTGTTACTATCTCAGTTGGTACTAACTAGATCTCTCATTGTTTTAGAGATGGTGTTGATGAATTTTAGGCTAAGGTTGGATGTTATTTTTGATGTTGGCTGGGATGGAATTGGTAGGTAGGATTACCTATGGTTGTTGGGATTATTATTAATTCTGGCCTTTTGTATTTTTCTCCTGTGGATTTTGTTGACTTTGCATTTGGCATTGGCCAGGAAATAATTCATGTATTGAAGGATTAATCACTGAGCCATGAAATAGTTGTGTTTGCACAATAGCAATTCACATTGTCTTTTTCTTTTTTCTTTATTGGTAGCTTTGGGATCAAGCTGTGTTCTAGCATCTTTTGGTACCTGAGTGCTGTCAAAGTTTTATTAATAATAATGAGACATCATAAGCCATAGACATATAAACTATCCCAAAAAATAATTCTATCACCAAACCTCTCGCTAATTGTTTTGGTGTTTATCATTGTAGATTTTGTCCCCAAAATAAGCTGTAGTTTATCAGCACCTTTTTTCTGTTGAAATCAGATTCTGTTAATTATGATATATGGCGTCATTGTGGTCTTTTAGTTCAGCTGGCGCCAATACTAAATGGTGTTTACAAGCCAAGATTCTGTGAATAGAAGATTTCAATACTTGCTGTATCTAGTTTATTGTTTGGACAATATTATGAATAATTTTGAATGGATTTTTTATAGCACTGCATACAATTCGTCATCAAATTCTCTGAGAAATCTTCCTTTTTTTTCCACATGTATTTCTGTGCTTCACCAATAAATTAGAATTAAACAATGGCATTATGAAAGAATTTCCAGTCTTTGAGTGTCTACTTTTAGCAGAGGTATATCATCAAATATTTCATTATTCAAAATAATTCTCTGTGACATTTAATTTTGCCTCATGCCACCATTTTTGTTCTCTCCTATTACATTTTAAATTCTCTTCATTCATCATTTCGTCTTTTCTACATTTCCATCTTTCATCCTTTCTTTCTTTTTCCCCACCCTGCCTCATTATCATTTGCGTCAATTTTTCTTTCCTTGTCTTTTTTTCATTCCGAAACTTTAAATGCTTTTGTCTACACAAATGAATTTTTCTTGACAAGTCACTTGTGAATATAATCCTCGAGTAATTATTGCTTGTTGATTCCATGTAATATTTAGGGATTGTCACTGGATGTTGGGATTGTTGCAGATACTTCAAACAAACCTGAGTTCACCAGATTCTTATGAATATATATATGTATATATATATATATATATATATATATATATATATATATATATATACACGCACACACACACATATATATATATATATATATATATATATATAGGTAATATAAATATATATATATTGTGTGTGTGTGTATATATATATATATATATATATATATATATATATATATATATATAGACTATAGTTATATAGATAGATATGCATATATATTGTGTATATATATATATATAGGCAATATAGATATATATATATTGTGTATGTGTATGTATATATATATGTATATATAGACTATAGTTATATAGATACATATGCATATATATTGTATATATATATATATATATATATATATATGATAACTGATAACAAAGATAGTGTGAAGCCAGAAATGCCGTCATTCATTCGAAGTCTGACAGAAAGGGAATTTAAGGCAAGCATTCTTTGCAATAAAGTGTTTGATTTCAGAGATATAGCATTAATAGCATTAATACAAATAGTAACATTTGTCACTTTAGCTGAATGATGTTATTTTTAGCATCTCAAATCTAAAGTCTTGTAGACGGACCCTCCAGCAATTTCTTTGTCCACTCACCAGGAGGTGCCAGCAATTGACTGTTTATTTTCTCATCTTTCTCACTTTTAAATTGAGTTAAAAAATAATTTATGCACTTTTCATTGGTGCAAGGTTGATATTTCTTCTTCATTCATTTTGCACATGCACACATGTATATGGTACATGCCTGCATGTGTGTGATACATGCATGTGCCTGCCTGTATGCATGCCTTATATGCGTACACATCTAAATACTTGTGGTCATTCCTTCTTTTCCTTTGTTTTCTTGTATCTTGATACTCAATCATTATTGGTTTTATATGTTTTTTCTTGCTTTCAACTTTATGTGTTGGAGTCAAATGTAGCAATCAGGTATCTGGTTTAGCAGATAGTCTCTGCACTGTATATATATATATATATATATATATATATATATATATATATATATATATATACACATACATATATATATACACACACACACATATATATATATATATGTGTGTATATAATATTAATGATATATATAGTATAATGATAATAATATTAATAATATTATATAATATTAATAATATATATAATATATATAATATTAATAATTATCACAATCGAGTTAAGTCGGCTCCCCATGAAAGATTACTACCTGTAGAACAACATTTCCACCTAGAAAAAAACAATTTTAAAACCCATTCCAAATTCACTATAATTGGGAGAATAGAAAAGTCCAGAGCAGATAACATTAGAAAGATTTTAGAGTTTCATGAAAATAAGTGGATACAAAGTTTAAAAATGCACTATCCAGACTGGCTTAATCACAAATTTAACAATATAGATAGTATTAATATATAACCCCACAAATCAGGACCTACCCACATTTCTCACCCACACAGACATGTTTACAGAGATCTTGAGGCCTCACACTTATACACACACCCACACAAATATACACACTTACACACATCATACTCACTCACTCCCTAATGAGCCAAATGCTGACACACACCCATAGTAATATACACACTTACACAAATCATACTCACTCACTCCCTAAGAACCAAATAACACACACACTTAACAGAGACAGATCTCCTTTCCAGGAACCAATAAAACTGTCAAAATGACCAAGAGCAGAGCAGCATGACTCAATCCAGCTCTTAACTTAAATAACAGCTTAAAAGAGACTGTTTGATCAACACAAGGACTGACCAAAATTCATGTTAAAAAAATAAAAACAAATGAAAACTACAAACAAAAGTTCATTTTCTCCATCAAGACATTCATTTCTGTAGTTCATTGCTACCAGCAAGCAGAATTTTTTTCTTCTGATGATGGCCATTGTTGGGCAAAACTAGTCAAGGAATTTAAATGAAATAATAAAAATGAAAGAATATTAATATACAATGCAGTGTGTCTGAAGATTTTAATTTTTTAATAATTTTTACTGTTCAATATATATATATATATATATATGGCCAGTATATCTTCATTCAAGCATGTTTGGTTGAATAATCTAGACATATTACGTTTATTTATTTTTATTTTAATCCTCTCAAATTCAAGGATTCATTTTCTTAGTGCTGTTACAAAACTGGGTAAGAAAGATGCCATAGTTTTGGTTATTTCTTTTATGTTCCCAAGAATTTTCAATCTCATCCATGATTATCTTTAGGGCTGAATTGTTAAGACAAAAATGAATGTAATTGATAGGTATGAATATTTTTGTAAATGTGCATAAAAAGGGCTCTGTTGTAGTCAACTTACTTAAAGAATATGTAAGGCAAGTAACTTAATTAAAATTTTTAATACTCACCTGCAATTTAAAAAAAAAAAGTTTAAAGATTTTTTGCAATTTGCGCATCCCAAAAACATTTTATAGATATTTAAAACATTGTTGCTATACACATAAATTTATTTAGTGTATTAAGAAACTGATCCATGAATTTGAGAGGATTAAAATAAAAATAGACAAAATATGTCTAGATTATTCAGCCAAATATATATATATTAACAAGTTTTGTCATTACAATTTTTTATTCACTTTTATCAAATTTTGAATTTGTTTTAAATAATTGGTAAATTTGCAAAAGATTGTTTTTATTTATATTTTATTTTTTGATGGGTACTTTTACATGCTACTACATTTGTTTTAAAGAATTCTGGTTTATATGACTATTTTTTGTTAATCCCTGCCTACCCATATTTGCTGTAACCAATTTCAAATCACTCAAGGAAATGTTATTTAAATGGGCCAACTGGATTTTTTATGTGTATTTCAATTTTTTCTCTCTTTTTTTTTTATACACGCTTCAATGTTTTTGTCAGTTTGTGTGCAAACTCACATATAAAAATATGTTGGATAAGTTGATAGCAAGACAGAAAACTTATTATTGATGGATTTCATTCCAAGAAGGAACTTACTGAAAGAGGCCCAACTTTCAAATCCTGTACAAGAAATTTACATCCAGCATCGTGCAACATTTCCTCCTTTCCTCATGAAATTAAAAATTGAGATAATAAAAATAAAATAACAATGGATACAAACACAAAAGTAATAAAAATTTGAATTTTCTTTAAATTAAATTAAAAAAAAAAAAAATTAATAATTAATTAATTAATTAATCATTAACACATTCCAAAATTTAAGTTAAGATGTTCAGTTTATTTATGAAATTGAAAATCAATTTGTTAGTGATTAAACAAATATTTCTCTTTTATTTTACAACAAAGCAAGTAAATGGCTTATCCTAATCTATGGTATGATTTAACATACCATTAAACTTGCTTCTGATAATATATAAGTGCCTCGTAATGATTAAATAAGAGACATCTTTTTTAACTTCTTTTTGAACAAAGTTCATATTTTTATCACTTTCATTTGTATATTTATTAAGAAAATGCCAGAAAATGTTCTTCTGAGTACTAGAAATTAAATTGATGAATAAAATAATAATAATGAATAATAAAAAAAAAATATACATTTTCCCATGATGCTAAGATTAACTTAAAATGTTATTTTCCCTGATACACGGACATCTAAAATGTCTGTTCCCTTTTCAACGATATCGTTTAAATGTGCCTTACAACCCTATTAATATATAGTAAGTAATTTAGTCATTCCAACCCAGTGTAAAGCTGACTTTAGCTTTTAAACATTGTTATCCTTACTTACCCTAACTTACTTCTAAACTAGAGAAAGTAAAACGAACATACCCAAGAGAACTTTTTTCAGTACGGTCCTCATAGAAAAAGAATAAACCATCTATAATAGAAACTCAAGTGTTTTGTATTCTATCTTCTTTGCTTACATATGAATACACAACCCATATATACTACGCATAAATGCACAAATTCCATACCCTATAATAAACTCAGGGAAAGATTTCTATTAAGATAATTAAAGAAAGCACATAGCAATGAATTGCAAATTCTTTTACAAAAATGAGAAATCCTTTTTCTATTATAATATCAACTCATGTGGTTTCTTCTGCTAAAATCCAAGTCTTGACCAAATGATACACAGTCATGTTGTTCATATCAGAGATGTAAATTCTCGGCAGTCAAATTGTTTGTTTGTTGAAGTGTCTACTGCAAATGAGATGTTGAGGCTGCTTACAGGCTTTTCTTGACATCACAATGTCATCCCAATGACCTCCATTTTAGAATTCAATCACAGATAGATCAGAGGAGGACATGGTATGAACTTGTTTTCCACCTAACAGAAGTCCTTCTCCTGTACCTGCAATAAAAAAATGACCTGATTCATATGGCACCAGTCTTGTCTGCCACTGGCTGTTTACCAGCAGATATGGACTTCTATTTTGAATCTTTGTTTGCAAGATATATATATATATATATATATATATATATATATATATATACTGACTTGAATGGGACATAGACATTTTCATTATTTTTTTTAGGATACTTCAAAAGCAACATTTCTTCAGAAGGAAACCATTGGTATAATTAAAACAAGACACACGATGATGTTCATGGAAAAACAAAAAAATAGTAAATGCAGAGGGGAAACTTAGGGACATGACTAAAAAGAATTTATTAGTAAAATAATTCATAACTAAAACGAATTAAATATTCCAATTTTTAATTTTCTAATGCCCATATTTTTTCTCCTTTCCCTAGTGAGAGAGCCTCTTGATTTTGTTAGAAGACAGAATACAGTGGTCACTCTTATTTATGTGGGTGGATGGGTTCAACTAACATCATTCCTTCTTTTTTGGGGTCATCATCTCCACTCCACCATTTCATTGATAAAATTTATATATATATATATATATATATATATATATATATATATATGTTATTCATAATTGTATATATTGGGATTTTTAACTGAAATAGCATGAATGTTGAAAGCAATGTAGTGGATTTCAACAGATCTCCTAATTTTTAAAGTTCTACATGTTACTTTTAGTTTTCACATGTGTATTGAGCACTTTTTAATACTACTGTTTCCTGGTTTTATGTATTGTATAAATGTCATAAAAGGAAAAAACAGAGGAATTCAAGCAAAATTAAAAGCAGTTTATAGTAGTGTACATTTCATTCATTCTTATGCAATTCAACTTAATTTAATAATGAGAAATGCAGTATTACCCAGAATGTAAGAATATTTTTCTCTAAGATCTTGGCTATTCCAACATTCTTATAAAGATCCCCATAATGTGAACCCATTCTCAAGAAGCAAATAGACATCATTATTCCATGTCCTACTCTGCAAGGTGAAACTTTAACATACAGTGAACAGATTTGCTGAAAATTTGCAACCTTTAAATGCTGCCTTACTGAAATCCAGTTAATATCAAATGCAAATCAAACCATTGCAGAAGCAACAGGAATTTTATAATACCTGAATGATGATAATTTCATGTTTTGGTTAGAGTTTTTCATTGGATTATGCCTCATGTGGAAGTAATTTACGACCAAACATAATCTCAAGAAATTAGTGTGCTTAAAGTCAATGAATATATAACCAATTTCAAAACTGCTACTTTAGAAATAAAAAACTTGAAGTATTGTGACAAAGACACTCATGACAGCAGCAAAGGAAGTGCATGACTTCATATGTGTTGATATAATGGACAGATATTCTTCCACTAAACACTTAGCAACTGCTAAATTGTTCAACAAAAAAAGCTTCATTAGTTTTAAGAAGAGTATTAGGTTGGTGCAAAAATAATTTCGTTTTCTTACATAGTAACATATGTTAGAAAACGAAATTATTTTTGCACCAACCTAATAGAAGAGCTAGTACTGACCACTGAGGCATATCCCATGATTGACAAAGATAAGCTTGAAACTAAACTAAAAATATTCTATTCTTGAACTGATATGCATGAATATTCACATTAATTGAGCTACTGAAGTTTATCTTTGATAATAATCTAGTTGGTGTTCTTAGTAAAATTACGAAACTGCTAAAAATCCTCTTGACAATTCCTATGACTACATCAGAGCCAAAACACTGCTTTTCAACACTGAAAAGAATACAAACTTTTCTAAGGAGCATTATGAATCCTGAAAGACTAAATGCATTTGCAGTTCTTTTAATGGAGAAAAAATTCTTCAACAGTCACCCAGAGATCAAAGAGAAAATTATTAACATTTTCATTCAAAGTAAAACAAGAAGAATGGATTTCATTTTTAAATGAATGGATCAAGCTTCAATTGTAAAAAAAGTAAATAAAAAAATATTTTTTTGTTTAAGATTTTGTCAATTTTATTTATGAATTTTATTTATGAATTTTATTTATGAATTTTATTTATGAATTTTATTTATGAATTTTCTTTTTATGTGTTTGTTCAATTTTGCATAATATTAAAACAATGGCTAAAAGTTTTCTGAAGCAGCACCCCAATGAATTTGAGCCATGAGCCACCACTGCCTCACAACTAAAGTTATGTTTATGTTGATGTCATTACACATGTATATGAAGAAGAGGGGGATGCTAAAATTTTAAATTTAAAAATTTAAAAAAATCGCAACAACATAAACATTACTTTAGTGTAATGAAGTCCGAAAGAGCGAAATGTGTTACATGAAAAGTTTTTCCACTTTGTCATAGATTTTCTTCCACTTTGTCATAAACTATAAATTTTTTTAGTAAATTGATTGTGAATAAAGAAATAGAAAGATGATGATTGGGAACATAATATTTGGTTGGCTTTGGATTACCAAGAATATTATAGGCAGGTGCAAATTTTAATTTACTAAGAAATTTAATAAATGATGACAGGACTTTTAAGATAGTGGACTCTGTGATGGAAACTTAATTAAAAAATGACTGATAAAATAGTAAACATCCAATTCGTAAATAATTGATTATGAGTTGAAAACAGAAGAAGAATGAAATACTTGACACACGACAGGTTTTAGTTTCCTTCTTGACTACAACACTGGAATCATCTGAAATTCTGAGATGAAGTAGTGCCATCTGTTTTTTTTTCACCCCAAGCAAGGCAGTAAAGCCACTAAGACATGAGGGGTTACTGGGCATGGAAGAATTAGCAACAGAAGCATTACTAATGAGTGGGAAGAGAAATGAATAACCCGGGAGGACAATAAACTTTTGCAGATTAAATTTGGCTGGAAAGCATTGAGTTCCTCAAGTGAGAAGTGCAAGAAAATAATTGTATAGAATTCATGATTACATCTAGCCAGCTCAACTATAAATTGATGAGATCTTGATGTCAGTCTAGTACTGTGCCTAAATTAAAAATGTCTAGACACCATAGTGAAGAGCTCATCTAAACAATTAACTGAGAACATATTTATAGAAAAGATATAGTGATGGGGGGAAAGTGACAGAAGCTAGGATGACAGGTCAGGACCTGTAATATTGCTGATTCTTCTTTGGATCCTATCAAGGAGCTCAAAGTAAATAGCAGGGGCACTAGACTATGCGTGGCAGCAATATTCAAAGCATGCAAAAATGGTAGACTTATAGATATATATGATAGATTCTGAAGAGATAAATTGTCTTGAATGACACAGTGAACCACCTTTGTTAACAGCAGCAGATCCTAGCAATAGATTCAATATAGTTTTTCCACTTCATGTCAGCTGAGAGTGTTAGCTCAAGAAGATGCAACTTTCCTGGAGATTAGCATCAGCCATACTGATGGAAACAGAGAAGGGTCTCTCAGATTTTTAATGGAGAGAAGTTTAGTTTTGCAGACATTTAAATTAACAAGACATCACTTGCCCCAGTTAACAACAGACTTGGAGTTGTTTTTGACATTGGCCCCCATTTTGACCTTATTGAACTGATGAGCCATTTTTATCAAAATGTTTTCTTTGACATATCTTTTTGGCTTTCTTTTCTCTGAACATGATTTATTCAAATTTTTCTGTATATTTTGCTTTTATTAAGATGTTGAGAAAGTTATTATGTTTTACCAGAAAGGATATACAAAGAAAGGGAAAATTAAATTTATTTACATATTATTTATAAAAAAATAGTTTGAAAGAAAGTTTTAAACTTTTTTGTTTCTGAATAATGTCCTCATGATAAAAAAAAAGAAAAGAAAATGAAAACCTGGTGAGTATGGAAGATATAGAAAACATTCCATCCTAACGATCTTATCTTTTTGTTTTGTTTGTTTTACAAAGTCTACCCTAACATACTTTTCTTTCCATCAAAACAGGATACTTTTGACATAATTTTTGTTTTTACTTTTCATTAGGAATGAAGCTTTTCTGATTTATAAATTCAAGCAGAAAAATCTTTTGTCTACAAGAAAAACTGTTTTCAATGAAAAAAAATATAACATGAAAACCAGTACATCAACTAATTTTTTATACTGAAGCCTTTAACAGTCAGTTATTATTCTCTATATCTGGTTTCCATATGAAGTTTAATTCTATTTACACTACATCGTTCTGACTATTGTCCTCATCTTTATTCACAATGTTTTGGCCATTGTACCCTGCAGACTACTTCAAGTCATAAACATTAGAATTTTCAAAAGAACTTTATTTTTTCCACTGATAGATTGTTCTAGTTCCACATGCTGTACCTTTTCTGGATATCTTCCTTTAATAACTCAACTCTCCAAGTTTTTGTTCACCTCCTGCTGTGGTCATAACTCTTGGGTCAAATCACTTTTGGATTACTTAAACAAGCACTTTTAACCACTGGGCCATCAATACTTGGTCACAGCAGAGGTGAATCACCTCAAGAAGTCCAGAGTGGCCAAAACGTTGTGAATATGAGAATAAAGATGAGGAAAATAGTCTGAACAATAGTGTAAATAGTTACAATATCTCTCATCGCAGAAATATAGACAGATATTGAAGTTTAATTCCACAATCAAATTAATTATATTCTCGCTTTATCACACATGTTGTGCTCTGTTTATTTCTTTCATTTTCTCTACCATTATTTCCATGCAGACTATTGTCCTCATCCTTGCTACATTCAGCATCATGGCCTCTTAATTGCTTACCCTATTTCCACTGTGTCTATATCTGCACTGCCAGGGATTGAACTCACAATCACTATGCCACTAAATTCACAAACCAATGCTTTAATGCACAAGGCTAATATTGTAAATAATGATAATACCTCATCTGTGAAATTCAGACAGAAGTTTTCCTTTTATGTTTTTTTTGGCTTTTTCATCCTGTTTAAGCTGAAGTATTCTTATGCAAGCAAGCGTTTATTTTGGATTTGTTGTGAAAAATTGTTAGGAAGATAAAAATAGATCTGATTGACATTCTAGGAATTCCAGAGGTACATTTGGAAAAGTGTCAAAAATATTGTAATGAAAGCAAAAGATATGAGTGGTGTGAATCTTTTTTTTAAGCACTTCACCCCAAGGAAAGTAGTAGTGACATAAGCATGTAAACGGTTACAGAGAATGAAAGTAAGAGTAAAGAGGGATGGTCTGAGGAAAGGATATAAAGAAAGAGGGGCATCAGGTTCAAGGTACCACAAGATGTCGATTGACATTACATTTGAATAATATTATTTGAAGATTATAGCTATCAGGGAAGCAAGTAGGAGGAATGTAGTTCTACTGTCAGGAAGAACAAGATAAGAAGCTGTTGGAGTAGAAGAGGTGGTTACATTTAACTGTTTCAACAGTGAAAGGGTGGGACTGAGATGCTAATTTCATGCAGTTGGAGTACAAGTGAAAGTAGCTCGTCAGAGTAGTTGCCATGAAAATATTTGTAGAAAAGACAGAGGGAAGCCACTGCACATCAGTGAGAGAGTGACTGTAGTTGAGATGCCAGATCAGGACCTATCACATTGCATATCCGTCCCTGAATTTTGTCTTGGACCTTGAGATGAACAGCGGGGGAACCAGACCATATATGGCAACAGTATTCAATGCAATGACGAATGGTAAATTTGTAGATTTGAAGGATGGACTCATGTGAGAAAAACCTTCTGGCATGACACTGAGTACTAACTTTCCTTGGGGTAGACAAAGTATTCCTGAGATAACAAAAAAATATCAGCTGAGCTTATAGTTTAAGTTGTTTACAAAAGTTTAAAAAAAAAAAAGGATTATTTTTTTCTCAACCTTTAAGCAAATTCATTTTTATGGCAAAATGTATTTCCCAACAGTTAAAACTAAATGTTAACAAGCTTATGGGTTTTGTGTGTATTTTTTAGATGAAGATGCCTGTTCAATATATAAATAAAGATAGAAGAAGCATACAAAAATAACTTGTGTTTCAAATACAGATGTTTATTCCTTTTTTATTGACTGTATTGAAGCAAAGTTAAATGTCTTTTGAGTATGTCTGTTTTCCTTTTTGGTTCAGAAATTATTTATGGGAAGTAAGGATATGAATGGGTAAACATGGTTGAACTCGAGTCAACCTTGCACTGAGTTGGGAAAACCAAATATGTCTGTTTTTCTTTTTGGTTTTGAAATAATTTATGAGAAGTAAGGATACAAATGAAAAAAAATAATTGAACTCAAGTCAGCCTCACACTGAGTTGGGATGGCCAAATCTCTACTTTATGAGTAGAGCTGCTGAAAACACATCTCAATGATGTTGTTGGTAAGTGAAAACAGTTCAGTTGTCAGTGAAGCAGGGAAACTACTACTGCGCATGTAACCAGAAAGCTTTTCAGGTTTCTTTTTAACTTGCATCATGGGAAAATGAATTTATTTTATTTATTTTTTTATTTGTTGCAATTATTATTATTATTATTATTATTATTATTATTATTATTATTGGTTTTATTTAATTTTCCTCACTAAACCATTGTTTTATTTTTCCACACTAAACCTTTGTTTTAATTTGAATAGTCTTTGATAGAAGACATAATATATAAATCTATATTATGGTGAATGACAAAATGAAAGAAAAATTTCTTATGTGAAGAATTTGGACTAAGAAAAAAAGAATTATGAAGAGTCTTTGAGTTCAGAGGAATGGCTCTATCATTTCAGGAATTCTTTGAACAATTGCTTTCATTCTTCTGTTTGATTTTTTTGTATGATCCATTCAGCAGATCTTCTTCACATGCAGAAGCATTAAGGAAATGATAACTCAGATGCAGTATTTGCTATAGAAAACTCAGATGGAGTATTTGCTATAGAAAACCTCACAAAATGGGTTGTTTGGAGCAATATATTTACTGCAATTTTTTTTCAATCAATTCTCTGACATGAAAAAAATAATTCTACTATTATTTTATACTAATTGTATAAACTGTAGAATGAGACCGAATGGAATTTTGTCTTTATTATTTCTTTTAGTCTCTACTCTGCCATGCATTTATTCAAGCTCACTAAATATGATATGCATTGTTTTCCTATGACCTCTATTTGCCATGTGAGTATCAGATTTTCTAAGCCCATCTTCCTCATTATGTGCCTCAGTAGCCTCAATTATCTTTTCCTGATGTTAAATATTAGTTTCCTTTTGTTTCTATTTTTTCCAAAATTTTGTTGTTGCTCACATGTTTGGTCCATGGTACGCTCAGCATCCCTCGGTAGAACTACATTTCTGTTGCTTCTTCAGCTTTAAGGATATCATCAAGCACACTGCCATAATGGAGGAAAGATATCACAGTAATAGCTGCAACTGTGATCATCCCAAAGAAAATTAGACAAAGGAAAAAAAAATGAATGGATGAAAGACAAAATTCTTGACATTAACATTTAAAAAAATTGTTTTAAGAGAAGAGTACTGGCTGCTTGGTCAATGAATGCCAAATATTTCCTTATAGGGAAATGGCTAATATTACCACTACCTTATTTGGACTATTGTCCTTATCTTTGTTGCCATATATATTACAACGTTTCGGCTGTTGTATGCCCCGACCTTCTTCAAATGGTTGGAATGTCGAACTGAACCCTTTATTTCGCTCACTGAGGTAGACTGTTCCAATTCCCATGTATAATGGATGTCAGTTATCAGTTATCTCCTGTTAATTTCCCTCTGAAAGTTCTCCACTGCCTTAACTGGGTACTGAACTCACACTCACTGGATCTAACTAACACCTTTATCCACTGTGCCATGTGTCCTTGAGGACCTCAGTGTATGAATTTCTGGATATTATAAACCTAATGTTTTCAGCAATCATTTTTTTTACCAGTGTTCATATCGCAAACATGTCATGTGGAACTAGAACAGTCTACCCCAATGAGCAAAATAAAGGGTTCAGTTTGACATTCCAACCACCTGAAGAAGGATGTCCAAAATGTTGTAATAAATATGGTGACAAAGATGAGGACAATAGTCCAAATAATGTAAATGATGTAGATAATACCTCATCTAAGAAATATAGACAGATTACAACTACCCTTATCGTTTTTCTAAATATTCTTGGTTGGTTGATATTTTTAGTGGAATATCAACATCCTTATGGGTCATTTAATGCTGAAATCTAAATAATTTGAACACAATTTTATTGCTTCAACTAAATATATTTTGAATGGAATTGCATCCCTTCAAAAACAGATAAAATGTATTGTTGGTGATTTTACTATCAATATGTATTGTTGGCAATATTTTTATATAAAAATATATTGCTGCTCAGGTACAGTCGGTCTTTTTTTTATCAAAATGAATTGCTGCTATTTTTGCTATTACTATTTTTATATTTTCATAGTGTTTTATTTGTGGGGTTCATTATTTGCCCATAGCTGGAACCCTAACAGGTGCTACCATCCAAGGTCTTGGGAATAAGAGAAATTAAGAGATGGTTGTTCCACGCTCCTCAAAAGATCCGATTCTCCTGATGAGAGGACTTAATGCTAGATGTAGTTTATCGTCACACCCAGGGCTGAATATTCTTAGAATGGAATTTGTTCATTATTTGCATTATTCAGACTATTGTCCTCCTCTTTGTCGCCATATTTATTACAACGTTTCAGCCGTTGTATGCTCTGGCCTTCTTCAGGTGGTTAGAATGTCAAACTGAACCCTTTGTTTTGCTCACTGGGGTAGACTGTTCTAGTTCCACGTGCCATGTTTAATGGATGTCATTTATCAGTTATCTCCTGTTTAAGTTCTCCTTAATTGGTTATTGAACTCACACTCTTTGGGTCCGTCACTGGATCTAACCAATGCATTTATCTACTGTGCCACGTGTCCTTGAGGACATCTGTGTATGAATTTCTGGGTATTATATATTATTATTTTTTACCAGTGCACATATTGCCATTTTTTCTGTTATCATTCCATGTTCTTACCAGAGCTCATATTGCAATTTTTGTTGTTATTGCTTTTCTCTGGCACGCCTTATTACTGGTTCCCATATTGTATTCATTTCTATGCTTTGTCAGCTCAGGATATTTTTGTGGCCTAGCATATGTGCTGATTCCTTAAGTTTACAAATTTTCCAATGGTGTTCTTTGTCTATGATCCCAACCTGATCCCACAGAGCGTGATGATCTCCCTTCTCTCTCCATATGTGGTCAGCCATTTTTGATTTTTTCACTTCCCCTCATGTTACAACTTTCTGGTGTTCTTGAAACCTTACCTTAAGTCGGTGGTCTGTCTCCCCTTTATATTTCTTTCCGCAGCTGCATGGTATAGTGTATACACAGTCTTTAGTCATGTTCTCCTCTATAAATAAAGGGTTCAGTTCGACATTCGAACCACCTGAGGAAGGCTGGAGTGTACAACGGCCAAAACATTGTAATAAATATGGCGACAAAGATGAGGACAATAGTCTGAATAATGTAAATAATGTACATAGTACCTCGTCTCAGAAATATAGACAGATAATGGAATTTGATATTTATATGTAGTGTAAAATAATTCCTGTAATGTCATGTCATCTTGTGTTGTGAATTAAAAGCTGGAATAAAATAGAATGTATAATCTAATCCTTCATTCTGTATTTTTTGTCCCTTCAAAGAGGATTATGCTCTATTTTTGTTGTTGTCTGGCTGATATGAATCAGGGAGTTTGGATCAATACTTTTCTTTAAATGAAGAAGGGAGCCAAGTACTTCTTATGGTTAATGGCTATTCTTCTTCAACGTTACTTTTTTTTTTTTTAGGAGAGTAAAATTATTTTCTGAGCAACTGTGATATTTTTACTAGTTCTATCTTGGTGAATCGAATGGGATTCTGGAGTGTGTCATGGTGTATGAAAAGTGAATACTTTACAGCAGAAGATGCATGAGAGGTGGAGGTCTGTGCACAAGTGGAAAATATTCAGGGCCCTCTCGGAAAGATCAATAATGAACGGAATCAAAAAGTAGAAAGTGTGTTGGTCTATATTGAATTGTTCTCAGCTGGGTGTTCAGCTCTCAGGAGTGTTGGGAGAGGCAGACAGGAGGGGAGAGGGAAAGTGAGAGAAAGAGAGAGAGAGAGGGGGTGAGAGAGAGAGAGAGGGTGGGATAAAACTGATGGAGAGGGAAGGGGAGGGAAATAGAAAAATATGAAGAGAGATTTAAATAGTTTCCTCTGACTATAGAAGAAGCTGAGTTTTATTGATAGCTACTGAGTAATTGTATAATTTTTGTACATACACACAGACAGAGACAGACACATGCACATGCTCATATATATATATATATATATATATATATATATATATATATATATATATATATATATTCAAAGACAGACAAACATGCAAACACATGTATAATCATTATAGTTACTAATAAAATGATAAGTTTAGTGCAAATATATTGGCAAGCAAATGCATAAATACATAAACATATATGTGTAGACTGATGTGGTTTATTGATTGTTTCATATATATATATATATATATATAATAGATAGATAGATAGATATAGATATAGATATTGATAATATTAGTGGTCAATATATATATATATATATATATATATATAAATTCTCAAGCGGATAGAATCCAGGTAGAACTCAATGTCCAGGACAGAGTAAAAATATAATATAAAAGGCTCAAGCACTAATATTCCATGGTTATAATTTATTACATTGGATTGTAATTATGATTCTAATGTAATAAATTATAATCATGGAATATTAGTGTTTGAGCCTTTTATATTATATATATATATATATATATATATATATATGTATAAAACAGTGTTTATATATAAATATATATATATATATATATATATATATATATATATATATATATATATATATATATATATTTATAATAAATAAAAAGTTACTGGCCAGACTTGAATTAGACTAGGACACAGTAAAATTAATAAATGCTAATAAATGTATAAAACAATAAAATTTTAACATGTTGAGCTTTTAAGTACAAAAAATTAGGAGATCAGTCAATTTCGCTACCTTGGTTTCAACCTTTCGGTATCTTCAGGCAATTTCGCTGAACTGATTTCCTAATACTTTATTTTTAAAAATATTAATGAATTCTTTATTATTAAAAAATAAATAAACACATGACATGAAGTGTGATAGAAGTGAGGAAGAACAAGGAGGAGGAAAAAACAAAGGTATTGAAAATTTATCATTGGTGGGGCAGAAATGAAATGTACATACTTTCTTTTCATACTGATTCATATGAACTCAATCAAAAGGAAAATTTTTGTGTGTATGCAACTAGTCATAATTTCTGATCTCTCATTCATGACATGAAAATCCCTTTTCCACGTCGTCAGATCGTAGCAATTCTTTTCTTTCACTTGTGAGCCTCCTCCCTGTTCTCCTCCCATAGAACCCTTAATACTACTAGGAGGATACACTTCTTCAAATTAGACCACGCTTCAATGTCAGCCTGTGTATCTGTCTTTATGATGTTTACCAGAAACTGCAGAGGTGTTCTAAGATCAACTAACCCCCCCCACCCATCACAAGCTTCACTAGTAGTGTCATGTTGGGAGGTATTTGGGTCTTTCACATAGGGTGTTCACCTTCATTGTGAAAATGGATCATGTTCTCTGGCTCTTACAGGCTTTTTGTTGGCTGCTTCACACTGTGTACTGGCTAAGTTCATGACCACTTCCAGCATTTCATTATGACGCTACGTGTACATCTGCAGTGATTGTGGGCATGCATATGACAAGATGATACGGCATAAAGTGCCTTGATCATGTTGACATAATGTGCATGCATCAGTGTACCACAACAGCTTGAGATTGGTCACATTTGGTAGGTGATCAGAGGTAGATTACAGGAGAAATTATAATAATAACTCCATTGTAATCAGGGTATTCCATGATAGCTACAGTGGGTTAATATCGCACCATCTCGTCCATGTACATTATATGGATTGAGAAACAGCAGTAACTGTTTGCTGTTCTTCCTCAAAATTCCTGATTTCTGCAATCACCATATCTTGTTTATCATTGGAGAAAAACTGGTTGCTTATGCTGCTCAGGCCAGCTCCATTGGTGTTTTGGTTACCCCCATAATCTCCTTGGCTTGCAGGCTGTATTCTGCTTCTAGGGTGTCTTCTATTGCTGACCATTTAGTGTCAGTTTTGATATCTGGTCATAACCTGTGGACAAACTCATTGGCTGAGTTCTGGTATTTTTTCCCATGATGCTTTAAAGGTATGCAGTTTTCAGTCATGTGTTATATAAAAGTGTTCCCCACTTCTTGCATTTGTGTTCAAGTCAGAAGGTTGCTTGAGCATGAAACTCTGGTTATGGATAGTGTTATCCTTTCATATAGGAATTAATGTCATCAAGTGTTTTTGCCCTGTCTTGGTAATCTAGGCATCAAACACTTTACTGTGTGGGTAGGTGATTGCCTTTAAGTCTTTTTTCTTATTACTGTAACTGTTTGAGATTTTATCTTGAGGGTGTTTAAGTCTTTTGGTAAGTTGTTCATTGATTCCACTAACAGTTTTGATTTTTCTTTAATTATATATATTTGTACTTTTTAAAGTACAGTAAGTGTGCGACTGAATTTAATGTTGACAGGTTTACTGTTTTGATCCAGTCACAATCTTTATTTCATCTAAAAGTACTAGAGTCACTGCATATCAAGTCTCGCAAACCCTCTCTCTGTAAACAGCATGATTGTTTGCTGGGGCTTGCTATCATTAGTTTCTAGTAAGTCCCCCTGTTTTCTCGGACATTCAGGCCGGTAAATGTTGTTTGATACTGTTTATTATAAACAGAGCATTTACTTAAATATTTGTATCTATAAAAAGAATGTACAAACATAAAAATGTCTTAATATATATATATATATATATATATATATATATATATATATATATATGTTGTGAACAATAAAAATATTGAGAAATGAAAATTTTCAGACATACTTGGTTATATATTAATATTTTCTTGTTTTATTATTTCAATTAGATACTTCGACTAGTTTTGACCAACATGCCCATCATCAGGCGAAAAAAAAATTCTGCTTGTTAGTAGCAGTGACCTACAGGAATGAAAGACTTTCTGAAGAAAATGAACTTGATCTCTAGTTTTCATTTGTTTTGTTATCGTTAATTTTGGTCACTCCTTGGACATTTTGACATATATATATATATATATATATATATATATATATATATATATATATATATAAATAAGTTTTTCGTGGTACAGAATTTAATAATAGATAGGAAAAGACAATATTCAGAAGGCATTTTTAAAAGCAAAAGCTAAAATAAAAACAAGCGGTTTCATCCCAGGATTTATCAAGTTTATTCATTCTGGGAATTTAAAAGCGTGTAAATTAATTTTAATTAACGAATGTAATCGAATGGGGGGAAAAAATTATGAATTTCAAGAGACTAGTGTCCAATAATATTCAGACCCAGAAAGCATTCCCTCTGTTTACAAAGAGAAGGCTCACGAGATCTGATATACAAGGACTCTAGGACCTTGAGGTGAAATGTGGAGTGGGACCTCGATAAAATTATAAATCGGTCACCACTAAAATTTTCCACACATTTCCTTCTATTTATTAAATGTTCAGCAATAGCAGAACCAGAACTGTTAGTCAGTTGGCTATTCCTGGAGGACGGATTCAAAATCCTGGGGGGTAAATGCTGTTTTATTCTTGAATCCAAACGCTGGGACGTCCTCCCTATGTAGTCGTGTCCACAACTACACTTGTATTGGTAAATCACTGAATTAACATGATGGGGAGGGAGAACGTCCTTACGAATGGAAGAGAAAGCAGGACGGGTAACAAATATTACCCTAACATTCGCCGAAAAATTGATTAAACGTGAAATACGTTTCGATAAACTCTCACCATCTGCACCAATATAGCGAAGATGCAAATAAACTGGGCATTTATCAGCTAATTGCGGCTTCACCCTATGGAATTTATTGATGACATCTTGAATAACGGAGTCTAAAACATCCAACGGATGTCCGTTTTTTGATAGTGTCATTCTAACAAAGTCAATTTCCCTGCAGAGAAGACCCTCAGAACATAACTTAAGTGCCCTGTGAATTAGGGCCTTAATCAAATTAATCTTACGTTGTCTGGGACAAAAAGAATCCCAACGCATATAAAGTTTCGAAAAAGTGGCCTCCCTAAATACAGAAGTCTCAAACTTGTCAATAATTCTATGGACAAGAACATCCAAAAAGGAAAGACAAGAACTGGACTCCTTTTCCACGGTGAACTTAAGAGCAGGATAGACAGAGTTTAATTTGGTGAGAAATTTGTTGGCTTCAACCTCATTATTAAAGAGGCAGAAGGTAACATCCACATAACGATGATACATAAGAGGACGAAAAATAGGAGTAAATAAGGAAGCCTCGTGAAAACCGACAAAGATATTCGCCAACGCTGGACCCAAAGGCGAACCCATAGCTACCCCGTCGACCTGCCGATACATAATATTATTAAAACTAAATTCGACAGACGCAGTGGCGAACATCATAAGCTCAACAAATATACCCTCAGGAAAATCCGGAGGGGACAAAGAGGTACGATACAATATATCGCAACACATCTCAATAGTCTCAGACAGGGGAACACATGTAAACAGGGAACAGATATCAAACGAACACATGAACCCACCATAAGTAGAACTACGTATAATTTCCACAAAGGAGAAGGAATCTTTAATGCAATATGTACTGAAGTGCGACAAAACTGGTTGTACCACATTCGAGAGCCAACTAGCGACTTTATACTGGGAAGACCCTATCATGGACAGAATGGGTCGTAAAGGAACACCGTCCTTATGAATTTTAGGTAACCCATATAAACGGGGACGAATGGACCCAGTGGGTCTAATTAACCCTGAAATTTCAGAGGAGAGTAAACCACTCTTGACCCACTTTAATAGTTGCCTTTGATATTTAGTTTCAATAGAGGCAGTACGATCATGGGTCTCAACTGGACCTAATTTTAAGAACTTTGATTTATCATCAAGTATATTGTCCATCTTAGAAACATACTCCGAATAGTCCAGTAGAACAACACCAACACCTTTATCAGGTTTAGTTATAACCAGGTTATAATTATTTAAAAAAAAATTTTAATTACCCGGCGGTGTTGTTCTCCCCATATTGACTCTGATGAAGAAACAGAGGAGCCAGCCTAAGAATGGGCATAACTATTGAGTTTAGCCTTAAAATCACTAAGAGACTCGACAGAGTGAGGGACAAGTCTACAAACCTGTGCATATAAAACCTCAAACTCCGAGAAAATTTTCTCACGGTCAGGCATTAAAAAAGGAACACAAAAATCCCAACCATGAGCCAAAATTTGAGTTTCCAAATTGGAAGGTTCATAAGATGAATAAATAAAAATAATTCCTTCCCCAGTCGGTTCATCACTGCATCCAAACCGTTTACGAATTAAGTAATTTAATTTTGTCTGCATAGATGCAGACAATTTTTTAACTCCACAATCATTTGAATAACATATATATATCCAGATTGAGAGTGTGGATATTGAAATTAACCCTGTGTGGTGACCATCTTTTTTACCATGGCCTTTGAGGCATGAAACCTGAAGTCACCATGCATTGTTTACTCCTATGTCCACACTGTCTTCATCTATAAACATTCCATATCCGATTTGGAGAACTCTTCCCACATAAATATTGCAAATACTAAACAATATACTTATATACATTTATATTTAGAGAGAAGGTCTTTAATTAGCACACCATTTCAATTATGATCCTGCAATAATTATTCTAATGTGACAGTAAATTTAATAGCATATTTCAGTGCTCATAAATTAATTGCAATTATCGAGAGATAAAGTGAGAGATTTTAATGCAATTATATCCTATATTGACATAATAAGAATAAAGAAGTCCTTTTAAACAGTAGAGACTGAAGAGGGAGAGGATGGTATAAAATCGTAGCAAAGAACCAGTGAGATTAAAGCGCAAACTTTTAAACAGCTAGAAGAAAAATGACCTTTCACTATAATTTCATATTCCAAGCAGAAATTCTCAATAAAACATCCGAAGTGTATGTCATCATGTCCTGCAAACCTTTACTAGAGAAATGCAGTTTTGTTAAAGAAATGCCTAGATGTTTGATCAGGTTACATGTCTCAGTGTGTACATTCAAACACTAAATAAAAATCATTGGCTACCAAAAAATCTCGATAAAGTGCATTATCATCTGTGGTTTTTACCATACATAAAAGAGGAAAGCAACTTTTTTTATATGCTTTCCAAAATGCTGTTCAGTTGACTTAAATTTTGATAGGCACTTTCCGCAAGTCTTACAAACAACTGAACATTTCAAATGTTGATGATAGACCTATTTTAGGGCAGGTACCAGCTGAAAGAAACATTTGTTGTTTCTGAGAGATGGTTAAACAATTAAAACCATTCTTTTCGGTACTACCAGAGCATTTTGATAGGCTCATTCTATGATCATCTTCAGGTGTACAATATGCTAGGAAAAAGGACATGTTTCTCCCAAATATATTAATGAACAGAAAGAAATGAATGTATATATGCCAGTTAATATATTTGCCAAGGTCTTTCCTTTCTGATTTAATATTGACCCTTTTGAAAACAATTGAAAGGCCGGTTGGAACAGTTGGTATGACGTTTGCATGATAACCCAGCTGTCAAGGTTTCAATTCTCAGTAGTGGATGCGCACTGCTGATGAGTCCCAAATATAAGACAAAACGGGCGTCCAGTGCTTTCTGCATACTGTTGAGGTTTCTTTCAGACTCGAGGAATTACTTACTTAATTATAATTATCGAACCCTCCTAATAATTATATATATATATATATATATATATATATATATATATATATATATATATATATATATATAATGCGTATATTTATATATCATGTGTATATATATAATGTGCATATTTATATATTATGTGTATATATATATATATATATAATGTGTATACATATATATATAATGCGTATATATATATAATGTATATATATACATATGTAATGTGTATATATATGTGTATATATATAATGTGTGTGTGTATATATATATAATGCATATATATATATATAATGTGTATATATATACATAATGTGTATATACATATATATATATATATATAATGTGTGTATATATATACATAATGTGTATATATATATATATATTATGTGTGCATATATATATATACTGTGTATATATATAATGTATATATACATAATGTGTATATATATGTGTATATATATATAATGGGTGTGTATATATATATATAGTGTGTGTATTTATATATATGTATATATGTACAATGTGTATATATATATATATATAATGGGTGTATATATATATATATATATATATATATATATATATATATATATATATATATATATATATATATATATAATTTAAATAAAAACAGACCACTTTAAGGTTCCATGTAATAAATTATTTCACCACACCCCTTTTAAAAGTACTGCAGATCATCAGACTTTACTTCCAAACAAAAAATGAAAAGAAAATTTACACATTTTTGACAGGCCGTATTAAACATATGTAAATTAACGAAGTGAAGGGGGAGAGAGAGAGTAGACATGAGTGAGTTAGCAGATATTGACACATTTAAACGGTTAACTTAACGGAAGTTATATATTGAAATTGAAGCGGTAGAGAAGAAAAAACTCATAGAGAGTGTGTGTGTGTGTGTATATATATAATGTATATATATATATATATATATATATATATATATATATATATATATATATGATAAACGTAATGTATATTATATTTATGGATAAAAGTGCTCAATGTCAATGATAGAGCATATGTAATTATAAAAGCAAACACTGAGATCAAGAACCAGTGGTGATAGTATGCCTTTTACACAATCTTCAGTCTTTTCAAGATTTGATTCAAGCAGGGATCTATTTCTGTCTATTTGTGTTTGATTATTTGTGTGTGTTGGTGGCGGGATAATAATACAAATAATCCAACACAAATAAGTATAAATAGAACTATTTTTTAAAAAATAATCCCATTTGATGATCACAGAAGCATGAAAGCCAGCGTTACGATGTTAGCTCTATCATAGATATTGAGAACTTTCCACTAAGTACCATGCATATATATATATATATATATATATATATATATATATATATATATATATATATATATATATAAGGTCAGCACGAATCCATGACAGCCTTTTTCTTTTATCAGTTCTTTGTTGTTTTTGAAAAATAATATATACTAAAATAATAAATCAAATAAAATCAAAATAAATAAACATATAATGTAATAGATCTTGTTACCCATAATGCACAACTGACTAGCATATATAAATAATCGGCCCACCACACAACACACATGGTCTGAAGTTTACATTCAAGCATAAAAGAGGCTATCGGCACTTGGTGTTGACGTCAGTGTTTTATATTTACATATTTCCTATTATATATATATATATGCTCTATTACTGCTATCTAGCACTTTTTAACCATAAATAAATATCATAAAACTATATTTTTCTATATATATATGTGTAAAAGTTGTAATATCCATATAATCACACTGATGATGGCTCATGTTCTATATTCACAATTTTGTTAAGTGTTGGTTTTAATTTTTTCATTAAGATAGCTTCAAGAATTTGTAGAATCTGCTTATTACATTCTTGGTGAGATATACAGCTATTGTTGATTAATATTCTTCTAAACTGAGAATGTGGACAGGAATGTTTTTGCAGATGCTGTGCAATGGACGATGGATCATTCATTTGTAGAATGAGCTGTTTTGATAATGTCATTGTTGAATAATGAACATATATATTACCTTTTATTTGTTGAAGATGCAATCTCCCAAGGGACATTTAAATTGATATATAATGTTGGCTTTCTTCAGGGCATTATTTGGTGGGGAGGTGATGTTGAGTTTGATTAAGTTAGTTGTATTAAATTTAGTATAGTATATAATTTCATTTTTTTAGTAGAATGTGCAGGGGAATATATTGGTATTTATGAGTTTTGTTTAGGATTTTTTATCTTGTTTATATTTAGAATGAATCTGATTAATATATAAAAGATTAATATGTTTAAGGTTATTTGAGGAAGTATTATGTACAATTTGATTTATATTAAAATTTGTAATAGATCACCTTATTTGTTCATCAGCATTGTCATAAGAAAGTCATGATTAATACGAGTTTGTTTAATGTTTTTAACTCAGTGTAGAAAATCTTTTTTGTGGATGAGTTAACTTTTGCATGGTTTATTAAATTTTGTATAAATACTATTTTGTAGTAGTTAGGACATTCACTCTTATAATTAAGAGTGCACAAGTTTATGCTAGTAAGTTTTTTATATGATGAGGTAGTGAATGTATTATTATTGGTGTCTATCAATATATCGAGGATGGAGGATATGTGGAAACTTAAATAAAATTTCAATAAAACCTTAAAAAATATAAATTTACTTCTTTCTAATCCATTTTTACAAATTATTTCTATTGCCAGTACAAATAAAGTTATAATTTTTTTAAAGTGCACCCGCACATTATGGGCACGCTGTATATAGGTAGATAGATGTTTAATATATGACTGTATCCATTCATGTGCGGGTGTTGTGCATCGACATATCAAGTTATAAGAAGTCAAGAAAAAATGGAGAAGCAAAAGCAACTCAAGGATAAATATCTTTGAATCAAGTGAAAAAGCTTTCAGAAACACAAGTTGATCAAAGGTACATAGGGAAAAGTTATCTTAACATCTTTCCAAACAGACCAGCCATATTGGGCAGACAGCAACAAAGATTAGGATTCAGGAAGGGTCCCCGTTCAGTTGATGCAATATCCATTGAGTTGCCTTTTCCTTATTAACGTATGGGCCTATCTATTGGTTGCTTTTGATTGGAAAAGTTCTGAATGCATTTGCTTCAATCTCATTCTGTTTGGAACCTTGCGGATAACAATTATGCAGAGTGGTTACCTTCATTCCTTATTCAAATTGCATGCTTTTCATCCCAAAATATGCCAAGAAAATACTAGGTTTTTCAAAAAGTAATGACGCATTTTCATGGAAGGAAGGGCATAACAACACATACAAATTTAAGGAACTGTCAAGAACTTGTAGGGATGAAGGCGATCATCTCACTTTGGGTTGGACGAATTCATATGAGGTGACCAGTTAATGATGAGTTTGGAATTAGAAAATAACTATATTTGTTATTTTTAGTCTCCAGTTGCCCAACATAGTCATTAATATATCTGTTATATACTAACAGAATGGAAGGAATGAATACCAAATATGCATTTTCTAAAAAAAAGATTTTTTATCACACAAGAAATATACGAACATGACTTATCATTATTGTCTAACACATAGAAGCTATTACATATTTTTGTATTTTATCTTCTTATGAGTTCAATCCCTGGCCACGGCAGAGGTCAACAAGAACTTCGAGAGTTTAGTTACTAAAGGGAAATAACTGAAACTGAAATATCCATAAGAGCCATGACACGTGGAACTAGAACATTCTACCCCAGTGCACAAAGGGTCAGTTGGAAATTCCACCATATATCACTTGAAGAAGGCCGGAGATTACAATGGCCGAAACGTTGTGAATATGACAATAAAGATGAGGACAATAGTCTGAACATGTAGTGTAAAATTGGACTGATTTTTTCCTCTGCTGTTTTTCCATTCAAAATCCATCCTGTGTGATTTGACGAATCATCTGGTCATAAACGTAAAACTCATTGTTAATAAAGACATAAATTCGCTCTCAAACTGTTTTTTGTAAAGTCCCTAATTAAATAAATTTGTGAATCTAGAAGTAAATGAAGGTTACATTCCCGCCAATCTTTCGTTTGCTGTCGATGGTGTGTCATAGGCTTTGTACATTATGAGCTCTTTAAATGAAGGAAGATAAAGCAGATCGTTATTGGCGCGAATATTTATGCTAATATTTGGCGATAAAGATTATTCAATCTATTTCATTTGGAAAGTGTTATTCTCCAAAATGATGCAGATGGTGTAATGGATAAAGGCTCGGAATGAGAAATTGGAGATCCGAGTTCGAATTCCAGTCTACTTCGTTACATTCACTTGAGCGCAAATAACTTTGGGGAAGGTATGAATCCATCTCTTCTCCCTCTGGGTATGGGTTAAATAGTGTCTGTAAAAATCATTGTTGTCTCCAAAGGAATTGTTTCTTGGAGTGACAAGATCATATGTATGATATCGGGTAGTGGGGAAACCGGATAAAATGGTAAAATATTTATCATCTTTTCAGAGTCTTTTACAAAATTGTGCTCCTTTTTACGTTTTACAAGATCTGAATGGAAAGCAACCTTATGTTTTCCTGGATTTTTGGAATGAAGTGTTACAAGGATTTTTAATGGACGAAATTGTTACTGGCCACCAATTTTTAAGGGGAGGATTTGCGACTTGCTATTGATTAGGATGATGACTTTCATAGTAAACAAATTCAACATTTTCAAAAGAAATAAATGGGCATTGTGGTTGGTTAACCTTAAGAAATTGGCCTGCAATAAAGTTTATTAACCAATCCTTTTATTGTTCTGAAACACGCCACCTAGTGGCCGTCTTGACTGATAAGATAGGGGTTATTCCCACACTTCTGCGCATCTCAGCTCCCACTTACGATCTTGCCGTATCAACGAAATATGACGAATTTTTGAGATGATGGAGATGAAACCGCTGTCTTCTCCATGGTTCACACCGACCTGTTCAGTCGCCATAGCCCACAAGAATGGCTTTTTCCTGTTATACCAGCGTCACAGTTTCGATCACAATAGACGCCTATTTGAGTATGTGACTCTCGTTGACTATTGGCGGTTCTGTAATAGTGTGTTAAATTATAGGAAGTCTTCCATCTATTCTCTCTTCACTCAGTTTCAGGTGTTAACATCTGCCGATAAAGCTGAATATTTTGTTTGTAAATTAGCTTCTAATTCTATTCTTGATTCATCTGGAGTATGTTTGCCTGAGTTTCCAATTAGAACTGGATTTCCAGTTGTGTGATCTGGCATGTAGTTCCCTCAGTTTCTTTCTGTTGTCATTCCCACACTGGATCTTCCACAAATCACGTGAATCTGATGGCATCCCTGCAATAGTCCTTAAGAAATGTGAAGGCAGTTCATCGGTTTACCTACCTTTACTTACATCGGATGCTGGGATCGACAAGGAGGTCAACAACAAACTGGTAATGGAGAGCATTGCATTTGGCAGACTGTAAAAATGTGTGTGGTGCAACAAACACCCGAAGATCAAGGTGTATAGAGCTATCGTCCGCGCCACTCTCTTATACGGCTCAGAGTCATAGGTCACCTACCGACACCACCTCCGACTCCCCGAACAGTTCCACCAGCGCCACCTCCTTAACATACACTGGAGTGATTTTGACTCCAATATTGAAGTTCTTGAAAAGGCGAAGATCACCAGCATTGAAGGCATTTTCCACCGGCTATCGTGGCATAGGGGCACAGATGAAGCGATTCAAAGACTGTCTGAAAACATCCTTTGTTGCATGTCACATCAACCCTAGCTGAGAACCGTGACGCCTGATGTTTCACCATCAAACATTCTGTCTCCTTCCTTAAAAATACCTGCAGGGACAAGAGGCAGAAGAGTAAATACTGCAATGCTATGTCATCGAGCCCAGGCCAGACTTTTAGCTGCAACTACTGCTACCGAGTATACCTGTCCGGCATTGGACTTATCAGTCACAAACGTGCCTGCAGCCACGTGCACAGACTCCCTATTGATCTTCATTTTGCGTAGCCAAGGCATGATTTTATATGCGTGGTACTTTAAAAAGAAATGAACCAGTTTATCTGAGGATCGCAAAAGCGTGAAACCCAGGGTCACAAACTCATATCAATATCTATCTATCTATCTATCTATCTATCTGTTAAAAGTTAAGTAATGACTTTGTTCGTTTTGATTTTCTAGTCTATTATTTTCTTCTCTTCCAATCCCCGCAATCGAGCCACTAGCAAAAATCTTGAGTGGGGTTAAAGCTGAATGAAAAAGGTTTTCCAGACAACAGACCAAAAACACTCGATAGAAAAAGCATTGACTTTTATAAAGCACCACTGGGTGATCTCCTTCCAAGCAACAGCGGTGACGTCTCCATTAAAAGCTAAAGTCTCTACCTGGTTGACTGAACGTTGTGAGTAGTACATTTTTTTCTTTTTCTCTTCTGACACATTATATATATATATATATATATATATATATATATATATATATATGTGTGTGTGTGTGTGTGTGTGTTTGTGTGTGTGTGTGTATGTATGTATGTGTGATATCCAGATAACATATATATATATATATATATATATATATATATGATATACATATATATGATATATATAACATATATATATTACATATATAACATATATATATGATATATATATATATATGTATATATATATATATATATATATATATATATATATATATATATATATGTGTGTGTGTGTGTGTGTGTGTGTGCATGTGTGTGATATCCAGGTACGATGAGGACGTATAGAGTACAATTCCAACGTTTTAATTTAATATATATATATATATATATATATATATATATATATATATATATATATATATATATATATATATTCAGTTGGATAGATAGTAGTTTGTAACCCCAGGTTTCACGCTTTTGTGATCTTCAAACTGGTTTATTTTTTTCCATAGTTGATCTATTTATGTTTATGTGTGTGCGGTGGAGGTGGGAATTTTTTTCTGTGTTTGTTTGGGATGACTCTTTCACCTACATAGACGCACGTACATACAGGTATTTGAATTTAATTCGTAGAAACACACCCATATAAAGAATCTAAGGTTAGGCGCAGATACACATCCATGCGTTCGGGCATACATATATATATTATATACGCAATTGTCATTCTATTTCGTTGTCAAGACTGTACATATGCAGCAATGTCTTTTTAACAAGAAACAGGCGGAGGTGGTCTTGACCTTTTTCAGATCGGCCCTCCGCGCCGTCAGACATGCTCACATTCGCTCACAGAGCTCATATTGAAATTTTCGTTGTTATTATTGCTTTTCTCTGGCACTTCTTATTACTGATTCCCAAAATGTATTCATTTCTATGCTTGGTCGGCTCAGGAGATGTTTGCGTGCGTATGTGCGGATTCCTTAAGTTTACGAATTTTCCAATGATGTTCTTTGTCTATGCTCTCAACCTGATCCCACAGAGGGCGGTGATCTCCCTTCTCTCGCCATATGTGGTCAGCCACGCTTGATTTTACCACTTCCCCTCGTGTTACAGCTTTTTGGTGTTCTTGAAGCCTTACCTTAAGGGGCGGCCTGTCCCCTCTTTATATTTATTTCCGCAGCTGCACAGGATAGCGTACACACAGTCTTTAGTCATGTTCTCCTCTATTGGTGGGGGGAGTCTTATTCAGGATTGGTATCTGCGAACATGCAATGATAACAGCCAAAATTGCAATATGAGCATTGGTAAAAAATGGTTGCTGAAGACATTAGGTTTATAATACCCAGAAATTCATTCACAGTTGTCCTCAAGGATACATGGTACGGTGGATAAAGGCGTTAGTCAGATCCAGTGACAGGACCCAAAAAGTGTGAGTTCAATACCTGGTTAAGGTGGTGGAGAACTTGGAGACGGGAATTAACAGGAGATAACTGACATCCATTAGACATGGCACGTGGAACTAGAATAGTCTACCCCAGCGAGCGAAATAAAGGGTTCAGTTCGACATTCCAACCACCTGAAGAAGGTCGGACCATACAACGGCCGAAACATTGTGATAAATATGGGAACAAAGTTTAGGATGATAGTCCGAACAATGTAAATAGTGTACATAATACCTCATCTCAGAAATATAGACAGATAATAAAAAAATCAATACCTGTTTTTAAATATTCTTGATAACAAAATATGATAATTGCATTTGATGATAACGTATCAATGAACCAGTTTATGTTAATCTTTGATAGTGGGACGGAAGTTTAGCCTAAAAATAATCTGTGGTTATTACTCCCACCTTCGTTGGTAAGACCTCCAGCAGGTGGTGCTGTTCAGGATTATAAAAGAAAGGAAATTTCTCTGTCTCTTTTACTCCGGCATGTAGTATCGAAAAGAATAGGAATAATCACCACTGGGGAAAATTTCTTTCCCAGCAAAATCTGTTTTCTTAATTTCCGACAGCCTCTTCTTGTATCTCGCATCAAACACGCACATATATTTTTCTAACTCCTATAAATATTCTCTGCCTCTTAAAGCTCTCTATGTAGATAGAAGTATTCTTTCTCGCTCTTTGAATTGTGTTAATCTTTACATAAAAATATAGATGTAAAATTCTTCCACAAGTTGAATTCATTTCTTTTGAAGCTTCTCCAGCCTCTTCGTGACAATTCATAAACAACCGCGTGAAAGGTTTTTGAGGTATATACAGTGAAGAGAGGATGCTTATCTGACATGTGGACTAAGCACAGCCTTTAAAAAAAAATGACGTGCTGGATTTGAAAGTAAAGACAGACTTTTATAATATTATCTAGCTTTTCATTTTCCGGTTCTGAGAGAAGACATGTATCATGTTTTCTTTCTATAAATACGATCTTTCATATACGTTCATCTGATCTTCTTATCCCTTTCTTCTTTTTTAATGTTTGAAAATTTGCGATGAAAAGACAAAGAAAGTTTTGCAAATAAGGAAATGAAAAAAAAATATCAAAGTGGAGGTGCTGGAAATTCGCGACTCGACCCACTTCGTAAAGTTTGAACAAATGATTGAACAACAGATTTTTGCTTCTTGGTTGAACTGATAACTTTTCAATCTCCACCACCTCCGTATCAATAAGCAGCTCAGTAAAATCTAGCGATAAATATCAAATGACAAAAGAATATGGTTGTAATGACAAAAGTACGCAGGTGTCGTCTTTAAGAAAGTTTTATTCAACTGAGAATACAATGTTCGCGTATAGTGTCCTTTTATAGTCCCAGTAAATAGAAATAGCTCCCTCAAAGAGGAAAGTAACAAAACAAGAGGAGATCATGCTTGATTATTCATAACAATGGTTTAAATAAAAATCGAAGTATTAGAATCTGTTTACAGTTCCGTGGTTTAGCGCATTCATTATTATACACAGCTTTTAACTTTACCTTTTTCGTTATGCTTCATTCTTACTATTCTTTGTTGGTAAAAAAAAAAAAAATTGGAGGCTTGATCGTGCATTCACAACTACGGGGGAGTCTTGTGTTCTGTAGTCATACGATATTGGTCATTGAATGCATTATAGTCACAGCATTAAATCTATCACCATCATCTGTCAATGCTAAGAATGTCAGTAGAAATAAAAACTCAACCTGTCAGCCAAAATACAAAGAGAGAAACAATAAATACAAGAATGTATAGTCTGAATAAGCTGTAGAATAACGGCTCATTTCAGAATCTTAGACAAACTCGGAGACAACTGAAGAACTCGTCCTTTGAAACACAGTGATAAAAACAAAAACAACGAGAACACTGAATGACGAGTATTGGCAATAAATCATCTTAAAATATTCAAACAATATTTGGTGAGCTGAAGAGCAGTTTGAACGAAACGTAATGAAAAAAAAAAAGGAAAAAAAACCAGTAAAGAATGAGAATGTGAGTTGGATCGATCTTTGGAATAATGACTCTTCTCAGATTTTCAGAGATCAATTGGAAGAACGGAAAACACATTTGTTAATACACAATGATAAAAAAAAATAAAGCCACAAGAATGATATGATTCATTGAAATAACTTGCGAAATATCGTGCTGTTGTATGATTTTAGTGTTAAGTTCACTTTATATAAGGTAAAGAATGTCCCAAAACGTATCACTGCAGTGAACCCATGAAGGTAGCAAGAACATCGCAATTTCAAAAGCATCTGATATAAAATATTCAAATGCAAACGACAATAAACACTGTATCATGATAGTTCAATGCAATTAATTCAAATTCTCAAGAGATGAAACGAACTGTTTATAATCTAATAAAACCACAGATTACAATAACAAAATGAATTTCTCGAATAATAGTTCTGCTCGTTGCATTTTCTAAGTTAGATTGTTTTTGATCGAAAGAAATTTGTTCCTTTTTCATTATAAACACATCTAGTATACTCTATGGCTATGACGTAGTTGTAGAATTTTCTGCCTGTTTATATGAATGATGGTATGTACAGTTTTTACATTATTATGCCAAGGACACTATCATCAATAAATATACGCAGAATTTAGTTAATATTGACAAAAGCAAAAAACCAAACGTGCGTTGTATCATCAAAGCGTGGATCAAGTCTATCCACTAATTTAAGTGTTGCGTGCTTACTTTTCATGTCACTAGAATGCGATAAGCTAAGACAGTATCTGTAATCAATAACTATACAGCCATTTCGTGAGTATGAAAAGATGAAACTATCTCAAAGTGATCACTGAAAAGCACTGGTTAAAGAAATGGGTAGAAGTGATATCGGGGTGTTGAGTTTGTAAAATTCGTCTTCTCCTATATAGAGAGATTGGTCACAAGATGCTAGGTGGTCTCTTATTGGCTAATAAAACCACGTGGGTTCAGAAAAAGTTGACCACCCCAGAGAAGGGACCAGTCCTGCTCCAAAGTAACGCAGGAGAGGGTTTTAAAGGTACAAGCTACCTAGCCGTATTTCACTCGACCATATAGATAAGTCCGCCTGTCATAGTCTCTATGTATAAGAAGGGATATTGTGTTTATGTTTTAACCGTTGTATTCATGTTTAGATGTAAATAAATATCTTTATTATACAGATAAAGTATTCTTCTTATTCATGTCAGTCTCAAAGTAAAGTGGGGCTACCACCAACAAATTACTGACTCCCGACTTAGATATGAACGATAATTTTATGATTATAGTAATAAGTAATAGTTTCCATTTTCAATGTTTAACATTTGTACCGGAAACAAAGGATGTGCCAAAAGGGCGGTTTTTCTCTAGACATTGTTATTTGAATACTCGGCCATTTTTTATCTCTTTCGATAACAATTCTTTGAATTTTAAAACCCAAACATATGAAACTGGATATATGCAATCTGTTTTATCCCGGGAAATGAAAAAGAAAGTTAAACATTATCTATTTTATTAGATTTTTTATTTATGAGAAATAACTAAAATGCAATATTGATTATTTACAATATCATAAAGAAATAACGGTAAAAAAGATTATTCATAAATTTATAAAAATGTCTGTGAATACGAAACTTTAAATAAACCCATAACTACCAGTAACGGTAACTATACTACTCGAAAAAAAAAAATGCATTGTCCGAAAATTTCTTTCATTTTCTCTTGTCACATAAATTCACTAAAATATTAGATTGGAGATAAAGTTCCGGCACAAATTTTATTAACAGCGATATACAAACTTATGCAGCAACTTTGCTTACCACCCGATATATTGCAAGCATCTGGATTTATACTTTTTTCTTGAGTAGTAACAACAAAAATGTTAAACACTAATTATTAATCTGTTTATTTAAAAGAATAGTATTTAATACTCCTGTTATTAATTTACAAGAAAAAAAAAACAAATCACTTTTCGAGTAATTGGCTTTTTAAGTCCCGCACCAAGTATCTAATAATTTGCCGACTAGTTATATTTAGATCTAAATTTTCATGCTTAATTTGAAAATAACAAATAAATTTTGATAAAATCTACCGTTTTGGAGTTATCGACAATAGAATTTCGGACTCATTCACGTCGCGGCAGCCATTACTGGTGTTGTTTGCATATATTTGCTGCGGATTTAACATTCACTTGTCTTGATTTCGCACTCAATGAGTCCTCAGTTGAGCAGTAATAGAAACAAGTAGAGAGCAGTAAAAAGGCTGTTAACAAGGTATTTCTCCGCGCAAATCTAATCAGCAGTGGATGTATACAAACAACGCCAGTAATGGCTGCCGTCCCGTAACGCAAATGAGTCCGAACTTTTATTGTCGCTAACTCCCAAACGGTAGATTTTATCAAAATTTCTGTTATTTTCGAATTAAGTATGTACATTTACATATACATATAAATATTCGGAAAATTTTTATTATATACTTAGTGCAGGGCATAAAAAGCAAATTACCCCACTTTTCATGTTTTGGCTTTAAAATGCTAAAAATAGATTTTTAAAACGATCAAAATTGCTGAGAGATTATACACAGTAATACCAGTATCAAGAGAAAAAGTCTTTTTGACACACCATTTTTCTTTTGCATTTATGTATGTTAAACATTGGCAAATCATTAAAGGATCCGTGGATAGTAGGTTAAATGTTATAAAATCAGATAGAAAACGAATTAAAAGGGAAGAGGAAATCAAAGGGAACCTGTAAATTTTAATATTTCTTTTGAGAAACTTCTTAAAGAATATTGAAAATAGAATGTATAAAAATTAGTTGCTGCACGCTAATAATGACTGTATTTAAAATGTATCGGAGTAGTTGAATGAAATGGCTTGAGAAATTTTAGTGACACCTCAGCACCTTCTAAAAAACTGAAATCAAGCACAAAGTAGCGATGTTAGCAGATTAAAGTTATTAATGACAACTAATTCATCCACTAAGCAACACTTCATCTATACATGCGAGTGTGTTTGCCTCTATATACCTACATACACGATATACACTGCTTCCTAAACTCTGGCAAAATACATTTATGCTCTGAAAATGACCTAATGCTCTATTCATATATGTTTTGATCCACAAAATATAAAACGGCAAAACTTGGCTCAAACACAGCTTTATTAGTAAAAGAATCTTTAACTACAATTAACATAATGTTGCCAATAAACATTTCGAGATTTAATTGATCCTAACCTGGCATCTCGGTTTCAGTCGCTCTCTCACCAACGTGACGTGGCTTCCCTCTGTCTTTTCTACAAATATTTTCATGGCAAATGTTGTGACGAGCTATTGACCCTGGGACACAACTACATGAATTTAAGCGTGTGACAAGATTGTCAACTATGTCCCACTGTTTTACTGTTAAAATCGCTAATTTCTACTTCAACCGTTTATTTTCTCGTACTGAAACTCCCCTCCTTTTTTCTTGCTTCCTTGATAACTACAACCTGCGAAAATGTAAATGCAACGTCAATCGCCATCTTCTATTTTCTTAAAGGCTGTTCATTTTTCGTCCTTCCCTCAATCCTTTCTGTTCCAATTGCTTCTCTTTCACTTTCGCTCCGTGTAACTCACTGCGTTTTAGTGTCATTATCGCCTTGCTTGGGTGTGAAATGATTAAAAAAATTAGCAGTGGATTTATCTAATCAGGAAGAAACTGTAGTCACGGGTAGACGACAAACTCCTGGAAGGCATTTTAAACTTGTTCCACATTGAGGGTAGAGAGTCCTCTTGTATGTGCCATGTCCCTTCAGGACGTGGATGACCATTGCTCTTCACAGTTTCCTGTCCCTTGAAGCTCTAAGCAACATTTGACTATTTACCATCTCTCAATGTGGCCGTTCTGCTATTCATTCAGACAAACACATTAGGTAGGTCACTCTGCCCATTCATTACTTCAATATGTCCTGTGAGTATCAAATTCTCCAAACCTTCTTTTCTTATAATCATCAATTTACATTTGAGCTGGATAGATATAGCAGTAAATTCTCTGTGGGAAATTTCTTTTCTCGCACTTCTCGCTTGTGGAACTCCCTTCCAGGTCCATGCTTTTCAGTCAACTTTAATCTGCAAAAGTTTAAATGCAATGTCAATCGCTATCTACTGTCCTCCTGATTATTCTTTCCTCTTCTCGCTCAGTATTAATGTTTCTGTTCCTAATTATTCTTACATCCTGTAACTCCTTAGTGTTTTCGTGGCTTTACCCCTCTGCAGGAGGTGAATCCGATTTTAAAAAAGTGTCCTATTTGTTTCTATTTTCCTTACAACTTCCTCATTGCTTTATGTTATTCTATGCATTCATCTGTAGAACAACATCTCCGTCGCTTTCTGTCTCTTCGTCATTCGTAAGGAAATTGTTCAGAAGGATAGATTTGAGAGAGCAGTTGAAATTTTCCTATGTTTTAAATGTTTTGGCATAGAGAGTACTTCACAAAAATGCCTATAGCAAGGATGCAGCTTTAACAACGCGTCGGCATGTCCTTTGCAAAGAAGCAATCGAAAAACAACAGTACATTTTTCTTTTTAGACCAGATTAGTGGATTCTTAATCACTCTTCTCTTTGTAAATTGTATTTTTTTTTTTCGTAATAAAAAGATAAAAGTCCACGCAAATTTTCTTTTTCTCCTCATTTTGGTCCTCTGTAGTTTAACCGATGTTTCTAGCTGATTGAGCAAGAAAAAGCCGCGAGACAAAGTATCAAACTGATGAACAGAGCAAAACTATTCTAATCATAAAAGTATGCGCATGCGCGCGAACACACATACACACAGAGGAAGACACACAAACCAGTTCAACAGAGGGTTGTCTCTCTAATTTGTTTTGCTTCCTTAATAAAATGAGAAAATTCCTTACAAACCTTCCCTTTTGCCTCTACTTTATTCCATTGTCTGTTTCTATTGTCCCAACTAATTACTCCCTTTTATTATTTGCTTAAACTCAAAGCAAGAAGCCGTGAAACGACTTAGTTTAATAAATCTAATATTTATAATTTTAGTTGAAACCTCTGGGAGAAAGAGAATAAGCTATCAACAATGATTGAGTGGAAAGAAGAATGAACAAAACTTATTCAAATATTTTAACATTTTATGACAAATTTAATAAGTTCAACAAGGCTAGCGACAACAACTGTAATTATATCTAATGGGAAAGAAACAAAACATAAAATGAAAATGTTTTCAGCTTGAATCTGTGTTTTTCTAAGTCATTCAGTAAGTGACCGACGTGTGTACTTTTAAGTAAGCAGACATTAGAATTTTATCCAGTTTTAAAAATGGATAGAAATACGTGTAAAATCAAAACATCCTGTTGAATCTTCCACAACAAGCTAGTTAACCCCTGCTAGGAAATGCACTATTCCTGTTGTAATTTTCACCATCACAATCTTACAAAATATATAACAAGCATTCATTGGTTAATCACCTTCAGTCGAGTTTGCTGATTGGTCAGTTCCGACCAATCAAACCGCCTGCACGCGACAAATCTGTTTTCCCGCTCGGAGCCTCCCACGTGATACATTAAATTATAAAAACAAGACACGTGTAAACTCCCTCGTGTTTCTTTTCATCTCTCTCTCGCGTCTCATTTTGCCAAGATGTAATCTTCAAGAACTCCCGTCTTAACTAATGCAGTCAGACGTTAAAGACCCTTACCAACATTCACACAAGTACGAACTCTGAAATCTCTTCTGAACTTTTATCAACTTATACAATACACAATTCCAAACATGCTGAAAAACTTTATTCTTCTAAACTACAGTTTAATAATTACTTTCACTTTATGAACTTAGGTACAAATATTACCTAATCTAAGAGACACAACTCTGTCTAACCTTTTCACCCAGTATTCATGCATGTATATCAAATATTAATAAATTCAATTGTTACGTTTTGAAACAAGATGTTTTTGAATAATTATTCTGTCTTGTATTGTTGTGGATGGAAGATTATTGAACACACACAATTTTAAATCTTCTGATAATCCAAACATCCTGTTCCTATTCAACACACATCCGCAACAATTCCAGCCATTTTTTATTATGATTTTAATAATTTCCCCCAATTAAGGATGTCGGAGTTAACTCCTCCTTAATTTCTTAATTGTTCACTAGGGGACGCTCTCCCTACACAATAAACACTGGGTGATTTCTTGCCTCGTCCTCTTTTTCATTTCTTCGTTTTCAAAGAAAACATCTGCAATGTAAGCTCTCGCAGAAGATTGCGTCTTCCCATTTAGGCGGGGGGCGACATGAACATTATACACACATACACGTACGTACGAACATTCACCAAAGTACAAACTCTTTACGTTCACGCACAAACACAAATGTTAATGTATGTGTCCATTTTAAAATTGTGTTGTTTAATACATATATTTATTGATATATATATATATATATATATATATATATATATATATATATATATATATATATATATATATATATATAAGACATTTTTATGTTTATACATTCTTTTTATAAAAGCAAATATTTAAGTAAATGCACTGTTGATAATAAACAGTATTAAACAACATTTACCGGCCTGAATGTCCGAGAAATTTTCACAGAAAATATTCGTCCTCCGACAATGTGTGACGTCATATATATATATATATATATATATATATATATATATATATTGTCGGAGTTAGCTCCTCCTCAGCTTCTTAATCCTTCACCAGGGGTCTCTCTCCCCTGGCTATAAATACTGGCTGACCCTTCGCCTAGACCTCTTTCTTTCCCAGGCTTCAGCCTTACCACTTCGCAGATGTGAACGTTCACAGATACAGCGTTTGCCATATGCTGGGAACACGCTAAAAACAATACACGTACGTACAAACACTCACCACAACACACACACGTAATATTCACCACACGCACTCTGTCAATGTAACTGTCCATGTAACTTGTAACTTTTCTTGTTATTAATACATATATTTGTTTACATATCTTTATCGGTCTTGTGTTTGTTTTTCTTTGCCTTCTTTGGACTTAATTAAAGTCCAACATTCTCATGTAGTTGGACCGGCTAGAAGGAAACTTTAACTCAGGTGTGTTCACTTTTTACATATTCATCACCCAACGGTCCTCTAATATATATATATATATATATATATATATATATATATATATATATATATATATATCGGTCTTGTTTGTTTTCTTTATGGTGGATTCAATCTCTGAATGCGCCATGTTCTTGTAGTGGACCTTCTTCTAGCGGGAATAAACGCACGTGTTCCTAATTTAACAACACGTAAACCCACAGTCCGCTATAAGGCAATTAAGGCTTCTTAGATGAAAGGAGTTGTGGCTGATTTGAATCAATCCACAACAAAAAAGGCGAGAAAGGTTTTTAAATATAAAAATATAAAATATTTTTATTTCTGTGTTTTTACAGCTAATTTTTTCTCGGCTTGTATGAGTGTTAAAGTTCTTGTGTTAAAGTTCCTTGTTTGTATTTGTTTGTTAAGATGAAACGAAATGTGATTTCTTCGTGTTTATGTGTGAGAAAAAGAGAGTCAAGGAAGAAAGTAAGGAAGAAAGTGTAAATGTCGCGTAGTTTGGTGAGGAAGACGGGTGAACGAGTAAGGGAATCTTCTTTGAAGCTACCATAGTACACCGTTACCATCTGTTGCCATTCCTTATTAGCTTATCTGGGCGAAAAGCTTTGCTTAAATATCCTTCAAAGGGATCATGAACTATGTTTTTTAATGTCGACAGGAACGCGACCCATTGGTTGGAAAATGTTAGATATTTATTTTCAAAGGGCTAATTTATTAACCGGAAGGATGCGCAGATCACCCGACTCAGAAACCATTTTTTTTTTTAGTTATTTGGTGTTTATTTCCGTATTCGATCGATAGGGTTACTGGAAATGAAAGAAACAAAAAGGACAATAAAAGAACAGATTCAATGAGACAGAAGACGACGATTGACATTGCATATAAATTTGTGATGGTCGTAGTTGACAGGAAAGCAGCGCACCGAAAGAGAGTATTGCAAGCGAGAAGTTCGAGGAAGAAACTATATGCATAGAAATTATAATTAAAAGTTGGAATTTCAACAGTGAAATTATGAAACCTATGAAACCAAACTAGTACTGCGCTTAAATTTATAAACTCGAGGTTGCAAGGATAAAAGCCCATCTGAACAATCACCGTGGAAATATTTATGGAAGAAGCAAAAAAAAGTTATATTATGGTGATGAGTAGTGTATTATTGTTTGCTGACTTCTTGTTATAGCGAAACTGTTTATAACTAAATGATTATTTACATTAAGAAATTCTGCGTAAACGATAGATGACATCACTGTCATCATGTCATCTATTTGACTGCGAGCCAGGAAAACCTTTGTTAGGGACTGTTTCTTCTTTCGAGAAGAATAGTTTATCTTCATTTTCTTGTGTCGTAATTAGTGTCTTGTGAGATATTAGGTTGGTGCAAAAATAATGACGTAATAATGTCGTTTTTTGACGTATTTTTTAACGTCAAAAAACGACGTCATTACGTCATTATTTTTGCACCAACCTAATAACAACATTAACGAAATTTGCCACTGCTGCGTGTTCAGATCACTTTTGACGAAAAGGGACGGACCAATTGTAAAGGCATTCAGTGGAATCTTTCAACATTTTTAAAATAAGCGAATTCAACACGCATTGGAATTATATATATATATATATATATATATATATATATATATATATATATATATATATATATATATATATATATAATTGTATACAGAAGTGGGTGTATCATAGGTGATAAAAGGGAAGAAAACTCTATTCTTCAACGAACTAATGTGGGTACGAAAGCTAGTGACAATATGAAAAATTTCTAATCTATCACATTACAAGATTGTAATCGTGCAACACCCCAGCCGGTCGTCCAAGACTTCCAACACTGCGGCTGATCGATGAAGATAGCAACGATCTCAGACCTGCTTTATACCACGTTGTGATTTAAGTTTGATCATAAGGAGGCCAATACTGAATCTCGCAGGTATCTTCGTGTTGGGCTAATCCAAGCAGGGCGATGACGTACAGAGAAAAGATAATTCGAATAAACTCAACAAAAGTAAATACTGTTTTTATATCAGTCCTCCGTGCAGCAATTGGCTATATTAAAGTTCGCATGCAATTAATTATCAGCATAGGCCGCATCTAAATCGGAAGTGATACTATTGTTGACCTGTCAAAAATCTGGTTTGCGGTAATTGGTAAAGTTTGGGACAAGGCTGAAGTCGGAGGCTTCCCTTCGGTAAGTAATCACGTGGGCCTCTCTCTTCTCTCTTCTGCCTCTATCTCTGTCTCTTCTGCTCGGATTCATCCCCTACTGGCGACTTTGCTTCGCATTTTTGTATTTAATGACACAATTTTGGGGAATTAGACTCTCATATTACCTCTCACTAAACCTCCTCAGTAAGCGTGGTTGACTTACCCCCCCCCCTGTCTCGAATCAACTTCCAACCATAAGAATCAACTCCGAATTCGTTGTTTACGAAAATGAAGTTTTCGCTTTACAGCTTGCATTTGCAGCTGTGTGTCAATCAACATTGACCTTAATTTTGGGTTACTTTCCATTGTTCAAGCAGCTCGACATACAATTGAAGTTGCTTTTGTATGAATTAAATCCTCAATTCTTCCCACGGGTGTTTATTATTAACCCTTCTCGTTTCAATGTCTCTCAGCGTATAACGTTTATGTTTTAACTAAACTTTCTCCTGCTTTACCGCGGTAACAACGCATAGTATCACAAGGGGTTCCAGTTCGTAGCTATATTGGCTCCTTTGTTAAACTGGGGTAATTTCTTATGTTGAACAGATATATATATTTCTAAGTGAATATATATTGTGGCGATGTTATAGTGTGTTGTATGCGATGCCCCACGTAGTCCGGTTGCGAGTACAAAGTCGTTTTGCTGAGTGACTTAGAAGACACCCGGAGAGGAAACGAGACATGCATTGTCAGTGTAGCATCCTGCGGTAGAAAAGAGAGAGAAAGTTTGAACCTTTCCTTTTATTATGTTTTATACAACGGCATCTAACGAGCGTTAAGAGAATTTTCATGGCTACAAAATATTTCGGCAATAATTTTGCACAGATTTTCATTTTTATTTTTTTAGTTCATTTCTCTAGTTTTCGTTATTGAACCATTCTCTTAAAAGCTTTTCTGACAGGCTACGGTCCTTCAGAGGAATTTTTTTTCCCCGTTTAAAACTATTAGAAATATTTTTCTTGTTTTTTATTGCGAAGTTTTATCTCAATTGCTTCACTGAAAAGAAAGTGTTTTGGTTTGGTAGAATAAAAACAGAATAAAGTCCAATAGAAGTAAAAATAAATAAATAAAAATCCTTGCTTAATCATGACAGATATGTCGCCTAACTAGTTAAGGCATCGTCCATGGATTGTTGTGGAAATAATTATGTATTTTCAGCAGGTGTCAGCCAGGATAATAAATGCGAATTGGCGGAGCGTAATTTTCTTTTACCTACACGACACTCTTTGCGAATTAATTATAATGAAATATGAAACTCATTAGATATGAAATTTTAGTATAGCAACACTGAGTCAATATCTTCTTTTTCGAAATCTCACAGATTTCTTTAATGTCAGAAAAATAAATAAATAATTGCAAAAAATTATTAAAGCGTTGAGATAAAAGTGACAAATAGAACTGAAGGAAAACTAATCAATATTTTTGACGATAAAAATCCCCCATTGCCAAAGGATTTAAGTGTATTACTATTGCAAAGTAGTCAACAATTCAGCGTGGAATGGAAGTGAAAGAAACAAGATAATAGTCAGGAGATGAGAAACCCTGACTATTCACAACAACATTATTCAGACTATTGTCCTCATCTTTGCCTCCATATTTATCACAACGTTAAGGCCGTTGTACGCTCCGGCCTTCTTCAGGTGGTTGGAATGTTGAACATACAAGACATTTAATGAATTTTAAACCAATTTTTTATTTTTTACTAATGATGACACATTACAAAGCTCAAGAGCTACTCAAGGTAGAGTGTTTTTGAATGACGCGAAAGGTATAGAAGAAGTAAGATGAAAAAGTAGAGTGGTGATTATGAGAATTATGGAGTATAGGTAATGAATAATCCTGTACTTGAAGAGATTAAGTTTCTAGTTTCTTGGAGCAACTACGTGGCCATCTGTTCTACAAAGTATCGTTTCTTGGAAAGAAACTGTGTGAGTAGAACTTCCTTCTTACAAATAGAATACGGAGAGGATGAGGGTCATTCGACCCTGCAGACGTAGCGTTAGAATTGGTGAAATTGTTATCCAATTATATACTCGTTAACATTTATCATAATGCAAATTCTTTATGATCCCCATTTTTCTAAAAATTCTTCATCTTTGTGACATTTATCTGAATAGTTTTTAGTCGATCTAGGAATGTTAAACAGTCAAATTTAAAACAAAAATAGATTCGAAAAACTAAAATATGCATTACTACACTAGTTTATGTGACATGGTAACGTCTTTACAGTTTGGACTATTAAAGCCATTATGACCAAAAACATTTTCGATAATGGACAAATATTTGAGATTCTGAGACGAAAAACACTTCTTAATCATTTTCAGAATCCAAAATTATTTTCTTGGGGATTAAGAGACAAAGAAAAAGTAAATTCTTCTTTTATATCACGTTGTCGATAATGGCTCTTCACAGCTTCCTGTTTTTTGTTGCTCTAAGCAAAGTTTGACCCTATTTCCAACACAATTACATACTCACATACATACCATATTAAAACACGCCCACAGTTTATTTTCTACCCAATAACAGACAATATTGCAAACATGCCAAAATATTCCACAATACAACACATATCGTTTAAATCAAAGTGTCTATTGATTAAAAATTAACACCATCATATGAAATATTTGACCAATCAGAGAAGATTAAAACCCTATTTTACTCGAGCCTACATTCAGGAAATAATTTCTGATAAAACCCCACAAATTTCGACTATTAACGTGAAAAGCGCCTGCCTAAAGGAAGATGTGTTGGAGACTTCAAACGAATCAGTTACCACAATAACAAAGTGACCGGCCAGTCGGTGACTTCAAAATAATTATCTCCAACAAAACCAATACACTCAGTGAATGTTCACTAATGATTTTTCTGTCGATCAACTATTTAAATGTCTTCTCTAAACTAGAGTTTTTTTTATTTTATTTTTTGTGAATCGACTCTAACTCAACTAAAGACTTTTTTTAAACACTTGTTAACTCTTTTTGAATTCATGTAAATATGTTTATAAATATAAATGATTTATTAACAGACATACTCAAATTTTCTTTATTTTTCTTCTTTTGGAATTCGGACGTTCGGAATTTTAATATAAAAATTAAAAACCCTGGACGACTGAAATTCCTTTCTCAATTTCAACCTACAAGCCCTAACCTGACATAACAGGAATTAAATATCGCCCAATAAACTTTTTGAAGCGTAGGGTATAAGTAGCAATTATTCAGGAGCCTTGAGCAATTTTTTTTAACGCTGCTTTTAGTTGATGCATTTTCCAGCTGATAAATAAAACTGAGAATACAAGACGAGTAAGTTGGATGAGACAATGCTAGTATCGTATACCTCGCGATTATATCATTTTATGTAACGTCATCGTGAATATTTAAGCTGCCGAAATTGTAAAGCAGATTTCTCTACTCTAAATTCTCGGTATTTTTTTTTTATTTTCAGCTAATTTTATTCCACGCAGTATTATTGACAGCCTACTTCTAGAAGTTTACTTTTATTCTGTGATGAAGCATTTTCATCATTACATTGTTATGAATAATCAAGATTGGTCTCTCCTTGTTTTGTTACGCTCATCTCTGATAGAGCTATTTCTGTTTACGGGGACTGTAAAAGGACACCATACGTGAACCTTGTATTCACAATTGAATAAAGCTTTCTCAAAGCCTACACCTGCGTACTTTTGTCATTACATACATACAGTTTTTGTTATTAGTTTCTACTTCTTTTTACCTAAACATTTTACCCAGTATATACTTTTTTCATTTAATTAAAGTTCCATTTCTTTTTCTTTTTGCACAGTCGGTGCCATTACAATTCAATTGTGTAGTAAACAAATGTATCTTTATTTGTTTCAAGAGCAGACACGTTGCTTCCAGCTATAAACACAAAGGGCGGTAACTCTTTCTTTTCCCGTGAGTAAAACGTTTGCTCACGCCCTACTAATCGAAAGAATAAATGAATTAGAAAGATTCAAACGTAACGTTACAAATTTGTATTGTTTTATAATTCTGAGACGAAGTGTTTTTATTATAAATGTTTTTAGTCCATTTTTTACGAGAATAAAATCATGAGCAAAAAATATTAATAAATATTTTTTGCTCATGATTTTATTCTTGAACAAATAGATAGAAAAACAAGAGAAAATTAATAATAAAAAATAAAAGTAATAATGCAAAGTACTTCATCTCAGAACCTAAAAAAGACAACCGATTTCAGTGTGTATTCATGTTGCCATCAGAACGTTTTCTGACAAAACAATTTCTTAAGATTCGTTTACAAATTGCCTGAAAGCTGCATGTCTTGATAAGAGAAAATTGTATTGGCAGTAATTGAATTTGTGGAGAGTAGTTTCTGGTTTGACAACAGGAAAACGTCCAGTTGGGTTGGCATTAGATTCTTTGGAATTATTAACTCTTATCTGAAACATGGCGTACGTCAGGCATCAAAACTTCATGTTTTAAAAAGACCTTATTTTAAGCTTTTGGACTTTCTGAAAGTTAACATTTTTTTTAATATCTTAGAGATAAAAAAAATTCCGTATTCCTATGTGCGCTCCACAGGGTCCAATATCTCTTGAGACCTCCATCTGTCATCATTATTTGTAATGATGATAATCACTCATCTTCCTAACTGCTGAAGTCCTGGGAAAACATGATTAAATCAATTCAGCTCAACGTTCACTTAATTTAGTTTAGGTTTAGTAACTACGAAACCAAAACAATTTGTTTTCATTAGGTTTGTACGGAATTATTATAGAAAAAGAACCTCAAAATCATGCAATAAATTTTTTTTATAAAATTTCTCATGTTTTATCAAAATTACTGCGTCTTAAATGATGCAATGTTACTGTGATATAATGTAAGATAGCATAAATTTAACACTGGGGCATAAAAAAACCCACTGAACAATTTTTCTTTTAATATATTTATTTTTGTTACAGTGGTATTCGCTCTTTACAAGGCCCTGTGGCCGATTAAGGTAGAGGGTTACAGAGTAAGTGGTAGACCTTATGCGGATATGGATGGAAGATAACGGCTAACTTTAGACTTGAACAGGTTAAGATTGTAGTAATCGGGGAAGCAACCTTTTGGGAGTCGGTTCCACAAGGCAGCAGTTTGTGGGAAGAAGCTGCTTGAGTAGAACTTACATCTCACCGGGAGGATATGAAGGGAACGAGTCTGGTTCACTATAATGAAGCGAAGGTTAGGGCACGTGAGACTAAGGAGTGTAGTTTATCTGATATATATCGATTATTATTATAATTGACTTTTCCTGTCACAGTAATCTGCTTGAATTTCAAAGTCCCAAGATATTTTTTTCATTCTATTAAACAGATTCTAGTTTGTTCTCGGGTAATTATCCTTCTCACCCAGCAGTCATGTGTATTTTTGTCGTCTTAGCTAACTTGCTGTATTCAGACATTATATGATTGTTTTCTCTCTCGCTTTGCATTATCTGCAATTACTGTCCTCCTAAGTTTTGTCTATCTTAACCTTATATATATATATATATATATATATATATATATATATATATATATATATATATATATATATATATATAGGAAATGAATTAAATCCAACATATTATTATTTTGTTTTAAATGTTATTTTTGATGGATACTCATATTCGAGTAAAAGCTCTATTTTTTAATTAAACAGTTGTTTTTTATCCATCTACATCTACCGGCGTGAATATTTGAGAAATCTTGTCAGAAAAATATGCATCCTTCGGCAGGATTCGAACTTGCGTCGCCTATGTGGAACCGTCATTGGATCTGACATGGCTGACCGCACGACCATGTGTGTTTTCTTTTAGTCGTCAGGAACAGCGATTCGTTTTTTAAAGGGTTCCATTTGCAGAATAATGTCTTTTCATCTGAAGTTCCTTTACTTTGTCTTCGAAAATGTCCGTACAGTGTCTCTCTTGCTACATTTAGAACATATTTTTCGGCATTTTTCATGATATTCTTGTTTACCTTTTAAGTCTTATGTAATTGTTGATTGTTATAAAAAATAAGTGATACAATTAAGAATAATTCTGTTATTTCCATTTGTCGATAAATTAGCCATAAAAATTCTTTATTCAATAAAATAAACTCGTAAAAACTACTTTTTCTGATAAATAATTATTGCAAATGGCATGCGTTCTTCTTTAATCGGGAGTCTGTGGCTTCCACAACTCGACCACTCTTCTTTTCCATTCATTCTATGGCCAAGGCAAGTACCTGCAGTTCCAGTATGAAGTTCTTCATGTGTCTTACGTAGATCATACTTGGCCGTCCCTGTCTGTTTTGGCCAATTCTGTAGTTGATAGGGAGCGAATCTTTATATGAGGCTATCGGTTGCCCTTAACCAATGCCCAAGTGCACGTAGTTTTTGTGCATAAAGCTTGTTAATAGCACCAATCATATTTCTGTAACTGGTGGTTCTAAACGTGTTCTTCAGAGGTTATTTACATGAATTTAACCCAGAAATAAATAAGCCATCATCCATCAATGACATAATTCTCAAGAGAAAATTACCAACGGTAAACATTTGAGCCAAAGAACATTTCAATACTGGCGATGGAGTGGAAAATATTAAGATAAAAAGGTGAAATGTCTCCTGCGAGTAGGCGGGTGAGTGGATTAGAGATGGCTTCCTGTATTTATTGGTGCGTCTGATAGAGAGCTATTCTGTAGCTGAGAAAGGACCGTGTTTTGTAATGGAAGAATTAGAATATGCCGAGATCTTGAACCATTTCTTTAAAAGAATATAAACAAATAAACTAGAAAACTCAAGAACACATTGGTTGAATAACAGATTAAAACAGTTCAAAAATTAAAAGTTATATATAATTTAATTGTCGAAGTTTCTATCAATCACAATGCTTTTGAATTGTTGTTGGCTTGTTGGCATAGACCTTACTTTTGAGATGACCCCAAAGGAAGAAATTTAAAGGCGTCAAGTCGAACGATCGTGGTGGCTAATTGACTTCGTTGTTTCGAGAGATTATGCGACCTGGGAATTTCTGTTTGAACGTCCATTTTCGTAATTGGCTTCGATAACTCTAACACGTTGTTTGACTGTTAATCCATGGTTGAAATTTCCAAAGACTTCAGTTGTTAAATTTGAAAGAAAAAGAAAAAATCATAGAGAACACATTCGGCATTTATTTTTTATTGTTGATAGAAATTTATAAAACGCCTTATTAGCTCCATATGTATGTGTTCCGTTTATAAAATTGAAGATTATGATGCTCTCAGGAACTTTATTCACTTCTCCCAAATGTTGTATTTTTCAGGGAATTAGATTTCTCAAGTTCACTGAATGTTATAGCTCTTTCTAATATTGATGGGAGTTTCCTTCTAATCATTTTACAATGTTTCCATTGTTTTGGGTAGAGGAGAAAATTAAAAGCTTAATTATATCATTATCTTTAGCATTCATTATCTTTAGCATTCATTATCTTTAGCATTCATTGAATGAGCAACCAAGCGACTTGAGTTATGCTTTTTTTTCACTTCAAGGACATTGGGTTGAGATCAAAGTCGAGTATCTGTCCTGTTCATATCTAATGCTAACGGTAACATTAGCCGTTCTCTTATAATGAAACATTTAGTATTCAATTACTGAACATTTAATATTATTATCGCTTGAAATTTAGAGAATAAGTTTATAAAGTCCACTCTTTTTTTCATTAACAGAGGTTTCCTTCCTAACATTTTCTTTAAGGTAAAGTGGTATGTTAATATTTTGATTATATCCTTATTTTCTCTTAGAGAAACATCTGCTATTATAACGTGAATTCTTTTGCAATTGATGATTTCATGTTATTCTAAACAATGCTTAAATCAAAATTCTCCTTTTTATACCACTAGCAATGATGGAAACGATTGGTTGCATATTATGATTTCATATGTTTAAGAAGTAGAAATTAACAATCTTTCATCATGACAATTTAAGCCTAGTTCTAACAAATATAATAGTAATGGTATTACCCCACTCCTAAAAAAGCGGCTGTTTTACACCAAGGAATTATGTTAATAATTCTTTCTTGATTCCGTAAACTCTTTCAGATCAGGTACCATCAAACTTGTTTTGAAGAGGGATAAATTGGCTATTTAAATTTTGTGTCGTTAACCGCTTAATGAATGTTATTGTATCGATTATACTGACTACTACAACTACTAGTAATAATTTTAGTAGTATAAGGGCTTGCTGAACAGTTACTAGCCTGACTAAGATTTTTAGTCCTTCGGTGCGATTTAGGGAAGGGGATCGAGCTGAAAACCTTATAGCACCACCACGTAATCAAATGACGAATATATAAAATATATATAAAATATATATAAATATCCATCATCTTTTTATAGTACTAGCCTGTTCTGCAAGTTTAATTTTCTGAACTGTGCATTGAGCACTTTTTTTATATATCCATCTTTGGCATAGTAATATCCTGGCCTATTTTTAATATTTAAATCTAGCTCTCGTTTAGTGGTCAAGCAATTTTTGTGGTGTGTATATTTTATAACGACACATTTTTTAATTAACCAGAAATTTATCTCACATTTACATTCTGCAGTTTTCGGTGAAGATCTTTTTTCAAACATTATACTGCAACATACAAATATGCAAGAATTAGGAATCCAGCATTCACTGAAAAACATTCCAATACCTAGTAGGCATAAATATATGATAACCTTGTTCAACAAAATAGAAACCATTCTCGCTAGAATGATATGGAGGGCTTGGTTTGCCTTTCGAAAGTTTGCAAACAATAATGAATATACCTAAAACCACAGTTTAAGATCAGGAAGTATCCTTCTGCAGTGGAATAACTATTTTGCTTTGAAAAGGATTTAATTGGCATTATAGATAATATAAGTTACAGGAAACATTAAAGCAATTTTCAAAGGAACCTGTCTGTGGAAATTAGAAAAAAAAAACCCCAAAAAACAAAAAACAGAAAGTTTTGGTAAAACAATATATATATATATATATATATATATATATATATATATATATATAATTTATTATAATTTTATCATATAGACAAAATCATTTTACTCACTACAAAGATGCAACTTGGTTTCATTTCAACTGCAGTTCGACGGGTGAGAATCGAAAATGGTTATCAAAAGGTAACAATTTTCGATTCTCACATGTCAAAGTGCAGTTGAAATGCACTGAAACCAAGTTGCATCTTTGTAGTGAGTAAAATGGTTTTGACTATATGATAAAATTATAATAAATAAATAAATAATTATCGCTCTACTATCGGTATCGAGCCCTCTGTGAATGTTGGAATTTATATGTTACTTTCATTCTCATCGCATCGGATATATATATATATATATATATATATATATATATATATATATATATATATATATATATATGAAGAAATAAAGTGCTCAATATCAGAGATAGAGCATGTGTAAATATGAAAGTGAACATGGAAGTCAACACTTAGAGGCGACAGTCTGTTTCATGCTATATGCAATTGTCAGGCCACAATTGTCAAGGAATTCCTCAACAAGGGAAATATTTGACAGTAAAAGAAAAACTGAAAGACCATATGGTAGCATTATAGGAGAAGCGGCAAAAAATCAGGGTTATATTTAAACCCCAGATTGATCATCAACTGATGAATAATAGGATAAGTAAAAGAAATGTAATTTGGTCCCACCTACTGTTTAATCTGCAGGTAACAAGAAAAATAGGAAAAATATTCTTTGGGTTAATAAGGAAACATTTCCCGAAACCTTCTTAATTGTCCAGAATTTTTAACAGCAACACTGAAATTGGGTTATAGTTGCACTGGCAATTTAAACAACATCATAAATAGGCAAAATGCAAGGAATTTGATAACTGATGTACAAAAAGGCAGTGAAAACAACAAGTTATATAATTGCAGAAACAAAAATAAATACCCTTGGATGGAGCCTGCTGCATGGAGGGTGTGATTTACCAAGCTAAAGTTAAAGATGACAAAAAAGAGTTTATATTGGATGCACTGAGAATATCTTCAAGAAATGCTGGTACAACCACGCTTCTTCATTTAAGATACAAACCCATAGGTATTGTACAAAGCTAGTGGACTATGTTTGGAAATTAAGAGAAAAAATAGTAACAGTCGAAATGTGTAGTGGAGTACATTGAGAAGGGTCAAATCTGATAGGACAGGCAGCAAAACAATCGGAGATAATGTTGAAATATCAAAGCATTAACAAGTACATTCTCAGCTTTTACAAGCCTGGTTGAATGTGAATAAAGAATTTCTTTTTGCCACACTTACTCCCCTTCTTGAGTTCCCATAATATAATATGGTTAAAATGAAAATTGGGGTGTGCAAAAGAACATAATTTGCCTAGCGACCAGATGTGACCTCACAGATGAAACCTATGTTATACAGAAGGTAAAATATTTTCATCTTTTTATAGTACTATAAATATAATATATATAATATATATATATATATATATATATATATATATATATATATATATATATATATATATAAAGTATAAAGTATTATAATGCTTTGTACTTATTACTAAAGAGTATGACAGTGCTATAATGAATGGTGTGTATCAAATATATTACAGTCGCAATATTCAGATGTACCAATTTCTAACCCAAATTAAAATAAAAACAGAAAAATGGCCAAAAGCAGGTAGTGATGAAAGACTTATAAAATAAAGTTATAAAGAACTATCATTTATTTTAATTGATACTAATTTGGGGTAATTGGAAAGATAGAATCACTGAATTGGTTATCTCTTGTCTCCAATGCTCATAATAAGATTTAGTATATTTGTCATATACTAATACCTTAGCACAATGCAAATGTCGTATTGTGAAATATAAACGTATGTCTCCTGAAATGCCCACAACAAAATGGCTGACTCGAAGTATGAGTCCACCTAAAGAAATTTAAAGAAAGAACAAGAACTGATATATATGTAGAAACAAATTATAATGTATTGACAAACAAAGGGTCTCAAGTAAGAAAGACAATAATGTGTGTGTAACAAATAAATGTGTAAACTTTTGGGTCCAAATATGTAAACTGAGTGAATGTGTGTACTTACTTGTGTGTGTGTATATGTATTGTTCATGTGTTTGTCATGGTAGGAAAAACACAATCTTCTGCGAGAGATTTACATTATTGCTGTATAAACAGAAAATTAAGAAGAAGAGAGCGAGAGAAGATATCGTTGAGTATTTATAGTGTTGGAGAGTTTCCCCTAGGAACAGTTTCGGAAATTAGGAGAAAATAGCCCGACACAAGGAAGGAAGGATTAGAATAACTGAATAAGAAATAAAAGCCAAGTTGAACTTCACATATAAAATATAATATTTTAAAAACTAATGAAAAGAAATTATCAAGAAACACTGTGACTGTAATGTTAATGTCATTGTATCACTTAGTTTTGTCTGGTTGTCAGACTTGTATAAAAGTGTCACTTCATTTCATTAGCGATCTGGCAACAAACCATAAAGAGTCTCGCGTCTCATTGCTATCTCTGCCTCCAGACAATTGTCGGAAATCTTGTCATGATAGCAAAAAAGTGGATAGTGTTTCAGTTTTTCTTTATTTACAAAAAACACAAATGACAAGAAGCAAAAATGATGTTATCTTTTCAAAGTTTGTTTTACCAAAAGACTGTTACATTGTTTCGTGGAAATAATAATCTTCCAGGAAACAGGTTTTGTTGCATCATCCTCACCACTCCCATGAACCAAGTGTGGTCATAGGGTCACTGCACAGCACCTGACCAACTCCTTCTAGATGTCTCAGGTGTGTGCCAATATCTGAGTTATTGAATAATCTTCCAGTTGACTCAGTGACGTTGCCATCTCATTTTTTCCTTGTCTGCTTCTTTTTCTTTTAACATGCCAGCAACGACCAAGTTTTAGAGAAGATGGAAACAAAAACTCACTTACATAGAATTAGAAAATAGAGTTAAAATTTCTAGTACATCATTATCTTAAGATATAAAGGGTTAATTTCTTCATGTAAGAATTTATTCATCAGATCAAATAAAAATATCCCGTCACCCTAACAACTTGCTACATATAAAAGAGTAACATTGTATTTTTGAAGAAAATAAATCATTTCAGTATAACAGAATTAGTTTTCATAAATCACATTTCTTAAAATTCTAAGATTTAAGACTATGAAATAAGATTTTCGAAAGGTACAACCTTTTTTATGAGTCATTATTTAAATGGTTACAGAAACAAAGAAATAAATCGAGAGGAAATGAAAGACTTTGAATTCCAGTTTGCTCAGTTGATTATTTGCATTTCTGCAACATTTTAATATCTTCTGATTGACGTCATTGTCTCAGTCAGTTGGACTTTACAGCTAAAAATTGTCCTCTGAAATTGTCTTCATGATGAATCGGTAATGCTTCCTCTATCAACATTACCAATATTCATTCAGCCAAAATTTTGCTACAGTTAATACAAAATGTTGCCACAGTTGATAAACAATTTCCTCTCTCCAACTGAGATGGTGTGTCCTGCGTAAGACGTTAAACTACTTCCGCGTCCTGGGTAAAACGTTAAACTCCTTCCAACAGCAAGGCCTCTGTTCAGGAGTTTTTGAGGAGCGTGGAACCAACTCTTAATTGCTGAAGTTCCCAGGGTCCCAGCTATGGGCAAATAGTTAACTATTACCAGCAATACTTTTTTGAAAAAATTATTACTAGTAATACAATTTTGAAGGAAATATATTACCAGAAACAGATTTTTGACAAAACAAAATATTACCAGCAATAAAATTTTTTGTCAGCATTAAATAACCCATTGAGGTTGATATACCGTAAAACAAAATAAACCAAACCAATCTAAACCAAAGAATACATATTCTATTCATACGAATCTATCCTAAAAATGTTGTCGGCATTAAATAACCCATTGAGGTTGATATGCCGTTAAACAATAAACCAAACCAAACCAAATAAACTTAGATGGTCTTAAATTCTGACCTCAGGCTATCTTTAAAGTTGCATAGGCTTACAAAGATTTTTTGAAATGGTACATATGATGTTTTGAATTATTTTGAACACTTTTTGGGTGCTGAATGTAAAAATAACCTCCATTTCTGACAATACATTTTAGTTTTCCTGTTTCAGAATGCCATATCTTATGTAAAAACGAGATGTTATTGGTTTGGTTTGTTGTGTTTTATGGCATATCAACCTCAATGGGTTATTTAATGCTGACAACCAATAGCTGGGACCTGAACAGGTGCTACCACCTTGGGTCAGGGTGGACCTGGGAACACCAGCAATTAAAAGGTGGTTCCATGCTCCTCAAAATCTCCAGATCAGAGGCCTTGCTGTTGGACGTAGTTTATCGTCTTACCCTGGATGCAGATGTAGAGACATTATTGGTTTCTGTCATTGTAAATCCAAAGAAAAATGTAGATTTAAAATTAAATCCAATCACAGTGTGAAATAAAATGCAACTTCTGAAATATGAAAGAAATATAAATTAAGTGATTAAAATTTAAATATTGAGAGCCATTGGTAGTTATGACAAGAACTTCTCCCTATTAGATTTTCATGAAGGCTTAGTAGATTTATCTTGTTTCCAGCAATAAGTTAATAGTAAGTTGCATGAAGAGTCAGCCATGATTCTTTCATCCTGTCTTCTTTGATCTTTTATAACTTTTATGTTCTGGTGAAGTTTTTCATCTTTCTCATCACTAAGATCCAAAATAAATTCTATTTATGAGAAACTCAAGTTTTTATCACAAATATTTGATGCAGATTATGCAATGTGATTATATCTAAGGCTATTAAATTACTTCCAGTCATAACTCAGAACAATGCCATTACATTGTCATTATCATTATGTGTTATCATAATATAAAAACAAAACAGGTGTTCAGCAGTCAAGAATTCAATAATATATTTTTGTCAGAGTCATTCAGAATTAATTGGAACAATTCCTGATCATAGTTTCTGTTTTAGAATAGTCCATCCTATTTCTTGTAACACTTAGTAGAGAATATTGATATTTTCATTCAAGATCACCAGCTATGTATATCTATATCATTGTCATAGAGCCCCCCCCATCATCCAGATATTGGCTTGAGGAGAGGAAACAAGAACACAAAGCTACTCATACAGAATAGCTATTAATAAAAACAAGAATAAACGCTAAGTTTGTCAAGCTGACAAAACTGATTTTCTAAACTCCCTCCCCACATAGCATATTGTTTATTACACACAGAGTTTATTATAGTTGTAAAAAAAAATAAACACATGGTCAAGTGGTGACTTTATGAACCAACTGTGCCTAAATTAACAATAAGACCAACTTCTTTTTTCCCAGCCATTCAGTGGGTTCAACCAGGAATGAAGTGTAACAAATGTATGTTTTCTCACCTTACTGACCAAATGAACAAGGCATATTATCATCTTGAACTGATAGCCAATATTAATGTTAGTCTGGCCAAAGAGAATATATTGATTTGAGAATAAGGAAAACACATACAGAAATGTATTTTCTGGTCTTGGTTTCATTTCTTGATTGTGTGATCGCAGTATGTTCATATCTATCTGTCAGTATATTCATATCTATCTATCTATCTATCTATCTATCTATCTATCTATCTATCTATCTATCTATCTCAGTTTAGCCAGATCTATCTATCTATCTATCTATCTATCTCAGTTTAGCCAGATCTATCTATCTATCTATCTATCTATCTATCTATCTATCTATCTATCTATCTATCTATCTATCTATCTATCTATCTATCTATCTATCTCAGTTTGACCAGATCTATCTATCTATCTATCTATCTATCTATCTATCTATCTATCTATCTATCTATCTCAGTTTGACCAGATCTATCTATCTATCTATCTATCTATCTATCTATCTATCTATCTATCTATCTATTTCAAAACTACAACCTACAGTTTTATGTATTTGAAAACTACAATCTTAAAAATTTTAAAATCTTGAACCCCATTCATCTTTTATCCTTTCTTCAATCCCCCCATTCCCAATTTTTTATCTCACTGTCACACTCTGTAATCCACTGCATACTAGTGGCATTCCAGCCTTACTTGAGGTGATATGATTAATATACAGGCTGTTTCAAAAAGAATACGCCAAAATCATTACGCTGTTTTTTCAGGTCTATAGCATTGTAGTGGACTGAATCAGTGGTTATTTGATAGAGTAGTTATCAAAGTTTGATTGGGTGTCAGTTTTACCGCTGTCGTTAGTATAAATTCCGGTACAGCTGAATTGTGGGAAGATCAATCAAAATGGCGACTCCTCAGCAGAAGGCATTTTGCGTGCTTGAGTTCGCGAAAACAAACGCCATTGTAACGGTGCCGCGTGCTTTCAGAACAGAATTCAGCATTGATCCGCCCCATCGTGAGAGCATTCGAGGATGGGTTAAACAGTTTAAAGAGAGTGGGTGCCTGTGCAAAGGAAAGAGTCCTGGAAGACCATTTGTTACAGAGGAGTAAGTGGAGAGGATTCATGATGCATTTGAGAGCAGCCCACGTAAGTCCGTACGTTGAGCAAGTCTTCAGCTTGCCATCCCTCATACCACTGTCTGGCGTGTGTTAAAGAGACGATTACACATGAAACCATACAAACTAAGCCTCGTCCAAGCACTTACTAATTATGACAAGGCGATGCGGAGGACATTCTGTGAGTCAATGCTGGAGATGGGGGAAGGTGATGAAACTCTCTTTTCACGTTTAGTTTTTGGTGACGAAGCGAATTTCAATTTGAGAGGCACAATCAATCGTCACAATGTGCGCATTTAGGGAACAGAGCACCCACATGAAACTGTTGAGCATGAAAGAGATTCCTCTAAAGTGAACGTTTTCTGTGCTGTGTCTCAAGACAAGGTCTATTGTCCCTTTTTCTTTGAAGGAAACACCGTTACAGGACAAACTTATCTCGAAATGCTCCAAAACTTGCTATTCACTTTACTGCAAGCAGATTCGAATGACTTCATTTTTCAGCAAGATGGAGCACCACCCCATTGGCATCTCGGGGTTAGAGCTCATCTGAATGAAAACATGCCTCAGCGATGGATTGGGAGGAGAGGTGCTAAAGACCTTGCTCTCTGTGTTTGGCCTGCCAGATCCCCAGACCTCACTGTGTGTGACTTTTTCTTGTGGGGGTATGTCAAAGACCAAATTTATGTTCCAGCACTTCCAGCAAGTATCGATGACTTGAAAGATCGAATAACAGCTGCAATCAACACGGTGGACCGTGACATGCTGAGGCGCATTTGGGAGGAATTCTCATATCGGCTTGATGTTGTCCACGCTGCCGGCGGTGGCCACATTGAGCACTTATAAAACATGAAATGAAACTTGAATGTATATACAACACATGTGTTCATGCTAGAGGTTTGTAATTTCTTCGTTTTTGACACATCACGTGATGATTTTGGCGTATTCTTTTTGAAACACCCTGTATGTATGTATATATATATATATAATATATATATATATATATATATATATATATATATATATATATATATATATATATATATATATATATATATCACAGTACAACAATGTTATTCTAAACAAAGTCTTTACCAAAGAAAGAATGCAACTATAAAAAAAACGTGCCATTTAAGAGGCAGATGCATAAACAAGGTCAAGTTTTATGTGGGTTCGACTGAAAACCATTGGAAATCATATTTCTACCATCACCAAATGATATTAAACAATATTTAATATAGTAATAGCAATGCCTTCTTTAAAATTTTCTGGAAAATAAAAAGTATACATAACCAAAGCTAATCCCTTTAATGGGCAAAGGCAATAAATGTAGCTTACCTCTTTCTGGGAAGTTAATGATACTAAAAAAAAAATATGAGCAACCTCAATATGTTAAACAAAAGAAGCGAATTAATGAGCACCTGCTTACACAGAAGTAAATTCCTACTTAGGCATGTTGAACCAGATTAATATAGTTTCCCCAATCTCAGACGCCACAGATTCTGGTTTTAATGTTGTCATCATTATTTTTATTATTATCTATTTTTACTTTTTTTTACTATATAACCATTATTTTTATTTTTATTTTCATTTTTATTTTTATTTTGATCTTATTTTTGGTCTTTCTTTTATCAATATTATTGATTTTACTTTTATTATCATTTCATCACTACAAAACTTTTTATTTTTATTTTTATTTTTATTTTAATATTTATTAATTTCTCACAATTTTAAAACAAAATAGAGCTACGCCCACCTTATTAAAAGAACTACCCCCGCTGATATTAAAAAAAAATTATTTTAATATCAGCATCCGTTTTGACGAAAATTAGAAAATTAAAATGAAAAAATTAGAACTATAATTTCTAATACTTATTGTTTTCAATCTCAAATGTAAGTTTCAGCATAAATTCAAATACGAAATTAAATATTTATCTACAGTTATAACCCACCCAACTAAAAAAGAAAAACAAAAAACAAAACAAAACAAAAAACAAAAAAACAAAACAAAACAAAAACCGCACACACCCAGAAATATTAAACAATATTATCCAAATGATGTAAAATCTATTCAGGACCTGTAGACTGCATTGAGCATGAAACTTCGAGCTGTACTGTTGGCGTAGGATATATATATATATATATATATATATATATATATATATATATATATATATATGTATATATATATATATATATATATATATATAAGCCTGATATCTATCAATCAGTCTTTCTCAGTTTTATGCTATCTATCTATCTATCTATCTATCTATCTATCTATCTATCTATCTATCTATCTTAGTCTGCTCATATTTATCTACCTATCTATCATTTGAATTAAAAAATGATAAATCCTAATACTAGAACTTGCAAAAGAGGGGGAATCTAAAAAAGTTTTTGAGGTCAAGACTGTGTATCTTCGAACAAATCAACAAATTCTGATGTTACCATATTGAAAAGATCGGCTGATTGTGTTATAGATAGACAAGCATAAAAGAAAACATATTTGATGATATGAAAACGTGCAAGTCGTGAATGCTTCGAGATCCAGAAAATCATGCAGAAACGACAAGAGACAACAATAGCATCACTTTAGTTAAAGAATTTCCTTTTTATAAGTTACACATTTTATAAAAAACATGTACTGACGGCCAAATGTTATCCAGAAAAAGGATACATTAGATTCGTCAAGCCTTCCAGCTCCAATGTTATGGAATAAAGGATAAAAACTAGTTCATTCAACTTGTAAAAAATATAATAAAACTATCCGTTTTAAGTGTAAAACTAACAGGTATAAAGCAGAAGAAGTTGATCTATCATAGATTAGGACTTCTAGGAATGAGGATTAAATTTCTTAGATAAACCAAGATTATTATTACATAAGTTATTCTTCTTTGACATCTTCTCAATTAATGTCTTCTGTCTTTATCACGATCTGTGGATCAAAGCTTCCCAGAAATACAATCCAGTATACAATCTGAACATATCTTATTATATGTACAGAGTAGAACAACAAACAGGGAACATCAGACAAAATGTCGGTTAGCTCAAGCGACTTGGCGCCTCGTCAGTCTGCTGATAACCTTACTCGCCCTTCTTCTTTTTTTGCTAGTGACGTTTGTACTCTAAAGTTGCCTCCTATAATAAGTATACTATTTTTTACCAGTTTACAGGGTGCGGCTGGTATTTAAAGACATATTTTATGGATTAGTAGAAAGTCTTGCTGAACAAATGAATATAATTATATTTGATTACAAGTAAAAATGAAATTTAGCTATTATTTAATTTTATTCAATAAAACCACCACTAGCATCAATAACTGCGTCTACACGAGGTTGAAATTGGCTGCAAGATCTGATTAATTGGTCCTTATTTATATCAGACATTACTCGAACTATTGCAGCTTTAAGAGAGTCTTTGGTGTTATGAGGCTGTTTATTAACCTCCTTCTCAACAACGCTTCACGCATAATAGCCTAGTGGATTGAGATCTGGAGAGTTAGGAGGCCAAGTTTTGGGTGTGATGTGGTCGTACAAATGGTCAACCACCCATTCTTGTGTTCCTTCAGCCTTGTGGGATGGAGCCGAGTCTTGCTAGATTATGTAAGGCCTGCATATGTTGTCAATCCAGGGCTTGACAACTGTTTGTAGAACCTCAATGTAAGCAGCAGCATAGACTCTAAGACCTCTTGGAAAGAAGTTGTGGTGGCATAACATGTCCTTCTTTGCTAACAACACCCAGTACCATATGACTTGAAGGAAATTTTGTGCTCATCACTTTTGGCACACCAGAAGGATCTGAACAAAGCCATTTGCCATTTCTTCTGTTAAGTTTTAGATCTTGGTCAACATTTTTCTCATCTGAAAAAACGAATCACACCAGCGTGTGAAGGATTTTAAGTGTGTTTAAAAGCCTTTTGGATCTGTTTAAACGGTTTTCTTTTGTTTTTTTTTTCCAGACATAAATTGACCTCTTTTTATCATGTAGGACTTGTATCGAATGTCTTCATGAACACTCCTGATTTTTTTTCAGACACCTGCAGCTTTTTGACAATTGACCTCATTGATTGACTTTTTATTATATCTTTTACAAGTTGAATTAACTAGTTTTTATCAATTGTCTACTTGATTTCCTGAATAGATTCGGATGTTCTCACTTTATCAGAACGTGCAGAATGTCTTTTAAGTTTTGATACAGACATTTGGGAATTGTCAGCGTCTTCGTCTTTTCGTATCTTGTGGACAACTCTGAGTAAACGTGCAATAACTAAATCGCTATGATCAGCCTTTAATGCCACAATCAGCATGCCTTTAATGCCACAATCACAGCATGCCTTTTCATTTGTTATCATAGGGTTTGCCATTCTTGATTTCTGAAAAATAAAATCATTAGAAATTAATGGGAGAAGTATTAATCTTAAATCTGTATTTCCTCAAATACCAACCGCATCCTGTATATGTTACAAACTGCCAATATTTGATTAGCCATAGAAAACACTCATACATAAATAAAGTAATAATTCTATGACGAGAAACTATTCTCAATTATATAATATTCAGTTTGGCTTTCGATAGATGATGATGTTCCGATGGAAGCGTTTTTCATTTTTGGACTTATATATGAAAATACATATTTGGAATTTGGATGGATTGAACTGCGAGCTAAAATCAGATCATGCTGCAGATTTTGCAAAGCAAGTGTCAAAAATTCAAGAAATCGCAGACAAAATATTGGAACCTGCTCTAAACCAAATTCTGGCAAAAGAAACAAAATTACTACCAAGGTTTCTGTCCATGCCTGCCACATTTGCTTCCTGTAAGAGATCATTTTCTTCATTAAAGCGAGCAAAATAATTACCGTATATTCCCGCGTCTCATGCGACTTTTGAAGACATAATGTTGAAGGTAATTTGACCACATTAAATTGATATATAGTTTGGTCAACGGCATAGCCAGGGTCAGCAGTACATACGCTAATTTTATATCTCGTGTATGATGAGTCCCCCTTAAAATTAGCTTCAAAATTTGGTCTTCAAAAGTCGCATGATACGCAACTATATACAGTATATAAGGTTTCATATAAGTGAAGAGTGATTGAATAATTTGGTCTTCATTTCCATGAATAAAGATCATTTGAAGAAGATGAAGGTATACCGTGGAGCTGATACATTTTATAGCAAAATGATCAATGAATTTGCCAAATAGAAAGGAAGAATTGAACTGATTTACAAATGAATTTTAGATATTCCATTATTTGCAGGTTTTATTATATTCTCAGATTTCTCTCATAATCAATAATGGCCATCATGGCAGGTCCGTTGCCAAAGCGTTACTAATAGGAGGTCATAAAGTACAATTGTACCAAACCGGAAGCGTGACCTATTGATAGAAGTGCATTTTCTCACGTTAAAATTAGTTTATATCACATTCAAATATGCTGGGTGGTGGCTGAATAATATTTCGATGGTAGTGGTGGGGTTAATCTCTGTAGCATGAGAAAAAGATTTATCGCCTCTTGAATCAAATCAAAAAACATAACAATAAAAATTAATTATAAATATTCGTGAAAACAGTCACATGACCGGACGAGGCCGATACGAGTCATCTTTCTCTTTTGCTCCGTGAAGTTATAGAAACAGGACGCACACATTTCAGGCTCGTAACAAACCAAACAGATAAGTACAAAATTCATATTGTTTTTTGGTACCTAGTCTTTTGCAAGTAGATACATGCTAACCTTGTATTAAGAATTTCGAATATCGAATCGAGTTCTCTCAGTCACTGTATGTTTATCTAAAAATAAATAAGCTTGAATTCACCTTCATGCCTTCCCTGCACCAATGGCTTAGTGGTAGAATCCCCGACTGACGCCAATTCAGTTGGATTTCGATCTTAGCTAGAGAGAAGCAGACGTCTAGCCACACTGAGGAGCTGTAAAACAGTCTGTCTGTGGATGGCTATATATATATATATATATATATATATATATATATATATATATATATAAGTGTTTTTAAACGAAGACTTTGTGTTTTTTTGAAGTTTTCATATGTTGGTGTATGTTTCATTCACTTTGAATGAGGTCGATATTTCATATTTCCGCACAACAGGGCCACTGTCCCACAACCCGCCTAGGTTAGCCTGCATTATTGATTGTATGTCCTGGTTTCACCATTAATATATATATATATATATATATATATATATATATATATATATATATATATATATATATATATATATTAATTAAACTTAATTAATATTGTAAAATAGATATTCAAAGAATAAATCAATAAAAAATAATGTAATTAATGGCGAACTCACTTCGCTAACAGATTAAGAAGATTAAGATTAAGATTATCTCACTGAGCACTCGCTGAACGACACGATCCTTGTTTTATTAATTGTACAATGGATTAGATATATGCTTGATTATGCTAAATGTTTTTACCGAAATACTTGCAAGCAATATGGACCGAACATCTATCTAATATAATCTAATATATATATATATATATATATATATATATATATATATACACCAGCACATTCTAAGAATATATTTTTACTAAAATCTGTATTATGTCAGCAAAGTCATTAGAATCGTCTGACTTGCCTGAGCATGTTTTCTATATTTAGCTGTGTGATTTCTTCAAGTTTGAATATCTGACTTTGTTTCGATAAACCAAGACACACATTGCGCCTTTTCTTGTGGAGTAGTAACTGTCTTACTCCTGATAATTCTTTAATCGCGGTCTGAAAGATTAAAAAAAAACATTAATAAAACCATGACTATCATTAAAAGAACTTGAATAACAATATTACAACAAAAATTTGGTAGGCACTAAGTTTTTCGTAATTACTTTGGAAAATGTCTAAAGACCTTGTGAACATGTAGTGAAGACGTGCTAATTATTTTGTCGGGTCATAAATGTTAAAAAAGTGAAGGTGATAGTGAAAGACGCGTAAGTGAATTAGCTAGAATTCCGCACACATTTTAAACTTCTTCGTTCAAGAACATTGATAAAACATAAAAAGGACACAAAAGAACAAATCCCAGATAATAACAACAATAAGAATAGTTAATATAATATAAAATACACAGTAAAAATGTGTTGGTTGAATTTTAGTGAATGACAGATTTAGTGGATTTTAAATTTGCTTTTTAAAGTCTTATAATGTTCAGTGTCACGTGAGGTTGAGTTTGTAGGAGTTACCTCGTCCTTAGTTCCCTAATTCTTCACCAGGGGTCTCTCTTCCCATGCTATAAATACCGGGTGACCTCTTGCCTCGATCTCTTTTTCCCTCAGGCCTCGTGCCGCATTCCACCTCGCGTGGAGGTGAGGTAAATCTCTTTTTCTTTTTCATTTCAGCGACAGGATGTAAGCTCTTAGAAGATCAGCGTTTCCCAATTTCTGGAAAACGCTGTGAACTTTACAAAAATTAACCAAAATAACTTTCACCAAAGAACACACACAATTTTATGTCTATGTGCCTTGTAATTTGTTTAATACATATTTTTTTGATATATATATATATATATATATATATATATATATATATATATATATATATATATATATCTGTCTTGTTTGTCTTCTTTCATCTTTGGTTGGACAAATTAAGTCCGCCAATTTTCATGTAGTTGGATCATTTAATATTCTACCAGGAGTTACACACTTGTTTCTAATACAACAACACGTAAATTCCCAAACGGTCCTCTACAAGTTCACTGAATTGAATGTTTTGTTTTATATAATATGTGAAATTTCGATAGAAATTTTTAACCTGGGGTTCATATCTCTATATTTTGCAAATTCATAACATAGAAGATTGGGGCTCTTGTTTGGGATGTGCTCAGTCACAATTATACGCATGCTAGTGTTCCAGCAAGCAGCGAATCAAGATATCTGTGATGGAATGTTTCCTGGAGTCACTCTCCCTAGAAAAGGTAGACTTAAAAAAGAAGATTATATACTGAGAATTGGAAATAATTTAGAATTAGATCAAAGGAAGTCTATGCGGAAAACACACCTAGTTAGAATAATTATTGAGCATATCATAGATAACAATGTCTTCGAAGAGGACACGTTAAATCTGCTACCGTTAGAAATACAAGAGCTATCCCAAGCACAACTTGAACTTGAGAAACTTAGAATTAGTACTGAAAATGAGAAGGGAAAAGAGTGTTGCGGGTCGTATGCTGAGTGAGGTGCATCAGAAGGTATATAAATATATTTTAAGCATTTCACCCCAAGCAAGGCGGAGAGCCACTAGGACACAAGGAGTTACAGAAAATTTAGAGCAAGATCAGATAGGAGTGATAGAAGAAAGGATGAGAAGAAGGGTAGATAGATAGATCAAAGCAACTGAAGATGTCGATTGCCATTACACTTGAATAGCTGGAGATTATAGCTCTCAGGGAAAATGGAATAGGGAAGGGAGTTCCACAGGCGAGACATGAAGCTATTGGAGTAGGAGAGACGGCTACATTTAGGAGTTTCGACAGTGAAGGGGTGAGAGCGGGATGCCAGCCTCGTAGGGCGCTTGAACTCATGAAGTCTGGGAACCAGCGAATACAGCTCCTCGGAGCAATTTCCATGAAAGTATTTGTAGAACAGAGAGAGAGAGAGAGAGAGAGAGGCGACGGCGCGTCTGTGAGAAAGTGACTGTAGACGAGATGTCAGAGCAGCGCCAATTATATTGCATATCCGCCTCTGGAGCCAATCAAGAACCCCGAGGCAAATAGAAGGGGCACCAGACCATATATGGCAGCAATACTCCATGCAAGGGCGAATTGTTGATTTGTAGATCTGGAGGATCGATTCCGGGGAGAAAAATTTCCTGGCTCGGTACAGGGAGCCAACTTTCCTTGCGGTGGACGAAGCAATTGACTCAATGTATTTTATAAAGTTCAAAGTTATGCGTGTTTGCAATTTGGATTATCCCACAATAAATAGATTACACAAAGAACATAAAGACAATTGCATAGAAAGGGATGACTGAACAACGTGATTAGAGATCAATTATAAAGAGATTTTTATATACAATAAATACACATGCAAAGATAAAGAGAATTTTTGTTGGTTTGGTAATTGAGATAATGTTTTGAAGAATGTTCGTGTAGAATTGTCGTAAGGAAATGCTGATGCTTTTGGCTTGTTATTAAAATTAAAATAATTTTTGTTTTTGTCTAGTAAAATATCAAAATGTATCGTTCAACTGTTAGTGTGTATGTGTTATTTATGATTCAGAATTAGAGTTGCTAAGAGTTGTTTCCCTTTAACTGATAGACGAAATTGATGAATGTTCAATTTACTTTGACGTAGTGAAAATGTTTACTCTTTAAGTCAATTGTAGGTGATGCATATCCACGCGAACAATGGTTATTTGAATGCTGCGTTGAGTTTGTTAAGAAACTTTATGTGGTTGCGAGTCAGTAAATTGAACAGCGTGGAGTTTGTATGGATCTCTTGAAATGATTGACTGACTTGAATTGAGTCATGTGTTTGTTTATATAGAGTTGGGTGTTTAAAATTCAGCTCCAGGGACCTTAGGCAGGAAAAACTTCTGTTGTGACTTTACTACAGTTTTAACGAATTGAAGATTGAATTTTACTGTTGATTGGTTAAGGCTTTGTTTTATAGAAGGAAGCATTTTTCCGAAAGGGGTGGAAGGTTAATATGGAAGATTCCACAAGAAAAAGCGAGAATTAAAGCTGAAAGGGAAAATCGAGAAATGAAGCTGAAATTGAAAAAGCAATAATTGAACAAGAGGCACGGTTCCATGAAATAGAGGAAAACAATTCGTAGTGAGGCTAAGAGAAATTAGTTTGACTTAGCAAAACAAATTGGGTTAGTACCACAATTTAATAACGCTGAAGTAGATGGGTATTTTTCGCATTTCGAAAAAGTCGCTTCGAATTTAGGATAGCCCATAACTAAATGGTCCGTGTTGTTACAAACGGTATTGAAAGGCAAATCACAGAAAACATAGTCTGCCCTGTCAATACCAGATTGTGTTGTCTACAACACCGTTATATTAGTCATCCTCAAGAAGGTATGAATTAGTGTCTAAAGCCTACTGCCAAAAATTTAGGAATTCAAGGAAAACTGACGGACGAACTTACGTCGAGATTTCTTGAGAAAAGGAAACATATTTTGAAAGATAGGGCTAGTTGAAAAGTATTGAATATATGATAGTATCGGAGTTAGCTTCTCCTTAGTTCCTTAATCCTTCACCAGGGGTCTGTCTCCCCTTGCTATAAATACTGGGTGACCTTTTGCCTCGATCTCTTTTTCCCTCAAGCCTTGGGCCGTATCCCACCTCACGTGGAGGTGAGGTAATTCTTTCTCTTCTTTCTTCATTTCAGCTATTACCAATATGTGAGCTTTCACAAATTCTGGGAACACGCTAAGAACAATACAAATACACGTACGTACGAAAACTCACCACAATACACACACATAATATTCACCACACAAACTCAATGTAACTGTCCATATGCTTGTAACTTGTTGTTAATACATATATTTGTTTGTATATAATTATTTTTGTTTGTTTTCTCTGTCTTTTTTGGACTTAATTAAAGTCCAACATTCTCATGTAAATGAACCGGCTAGCAGGAAATTTTGACCCACGTGTGTTCTTTACATCTTCACTCCACGCTCCTCTACAATAGATTAAGGCAAATGATTTTCATGAAAGAGTTTAAGGAGTGTGTTCCCGATAATATCAAAACCTACCTTGATGGGAGAAAGGTAAATACCGTACGAAATGGCCACTCTCGCTGACGAATATGCTTTAACGAATAAGTGCAGCAAACCAAAATACAGCGGTTCCTTCAAACCTGGAAGCCGTACTGGACAAAGACGTGGGTCTAGTTTTGGTCCGAGTTCCAAGTCAGACCAGCTATACGGTCCTGGGCGGCCATTTAACTCGTATACGACTACAAATTCAAGAGGTACAAATTCGCAGAGATAATTCCCAGTCGTCATGATCTAGGCAAGTAAATAAATGGGATCAGATGTAACAAAGTCCGGCACATTGAGCAAAATTGCTGGACTAAACGAAATAATGATTTCAGGGTATTAACCCAAAATAAACTCCATTTAGACTCCGTTTAGTCTCTTCCAACTGAGTTGTGTCGGATAGAATATTGTCAGTGAGATGTAAACGCCATTTATAGACATACGGGAGCTACACAGTCCCGAATGTTTAAAGGTTCTCTGCCACGTGATTCGAATTCGGCCTCCGGCGAATTTGTTATTGTCCAGAGTATCAGTAAAGATTTTGTTAGTATCCTTCTACATCGGGTTCATCTTGTGTTAGACTTAGTATCGGCATCCATTGTTGTTATACTAGTTCCCAAACTGCTGTGACATTGGTAGTATGAAATTAGATTTAGAAAGGGTTCATGTGGAAACTCCGTGTCATATCTCCAATGTTGAAGAAAATAATTAATTGATGAATAATTAATGAGTATTGAGGTGCGGTAGGAGTCTGACGAAATACATATAAACCAAACTTAGTTGAAGCCAGCAGTTGAAGTGAGAGACGTAGACGAGACATAACAGCGGCGGAGGAGCAGCTGCTGGACCCCACGTGATCTGCTGCCGACAGAAGTCCCGACCGATTTCCTTGCGGATGTTTTAACCCACCCCAAGTTTTAAAAGCAAGAAACACAGTGTCACAGTAGAGAGTGTAACGGGAAGGGTTAGATTTGTTGTATCAACGACTATATAAACCAAATGAAAATTAACCTAGCGACCTTCGTTATTTATTATGACATTTGTATTTTCACCAGCGGAAGCATTCTTTTCCTTTTCATAGCACGGTTCCACCACAACTTCATTCAGCTCTTAATAAGGACAGAAATTAGATTTTTATTGCTCTGCTATAAAAGAACACAATGTAGAGTAGGGTAAATGAAGAACCGAAGCGGTCAGCAGATAACCATCAGTTGAGCGACACCAGTGCTGAGCAGCGTGTGATGGAACCCAGATCGAGCGGGGCTGGCTGTGTTATAAACCTTTTAGCCGTGTAATTGTATATTGTGTCGGTTCGTTATCCAAGACGTAGTTGGAAAGCCAGTACCTTTTAACAATCATGTGTGCTTCAACTAGATTCCCGGAAGTAATACCCTTGAGAAATATTTTGACTCAAAAAATAGTAAAAGCCCTTATCACCTATACACTACTGTAGGTTTACTCAGAGTTGTACAGTCAGACCAAGAGTCAAACTTTGGCTCAAAAATATTTCAGCAAGGAGTTACAGAAAGAGGTCTTCGATTATTTCCAGAGCCCATAACTCACAATACCAAGGTGTCTTGGAGAGATTTCACTCCACCCTGAAGAATATGATCCGGACATACTGTTTAGACATAAAAAAGAATGGGACGAAGGTATTTCTTTCTTGATGTTTGCAGCCTGCGAATCTGTTTAAGAATCATTAGGATTCATTCCATACGAATTAGTATTTGTACATTCGATCCGTGGTCCCTTGAAATTATTAAAGGAAAGCTGGTTACAGGAAGATCCGAAGAACAAAAATCTATTAGACTACGTGTCTCAATTTCGGACTCGGCTAACTGAAGTAAGTGAATTGGCTCGTGAGAATATCTGGTCAGCTCAGCGAAAAATGAAGAATCGATACGATCGAGAAGCAGCCAAGCGAAATTTTAACGCTGGTGACAAAGTGTTAGTGTTATTACCTATAGATAGTTACCCACTCAATATCATGGTCCTTGCGAGATAGCCAGAAAAGTAAGCAGCCTCAATTACATTAATAATACTCCTGACGGCAGGAAATCAACTGAAATTTTCATATCAATATGATTAAATCCTTCTTTGAAAGGGGAAAAATCGATCCTATTTTAGAGGTCCACATCTGCATAAACTCAATAACTCCGGGGAAAAACGTCGAGCAACCCCTATCGAAATCAAAGATACAAGATATTATACAATATCCAACGCCAACCAATGTAAGAAGTCTGCGAAGATTTGGGGGCATGGCGGGTTATTACCGTAAGTTTCTTAAGAATTTCTCAAAAGTAGGTTTACCACGTGTTTAAAAAATAAGGCTATGTTTAATTGGTCGCTTTCCTGTTAACAATCTTTTGAACAAATTAAAGCCTTATTATGTTCGAATCCTGTCTTCAAAGCACCAGATTTTACTCAGCCATTTAGACTTGCTGTCGATGCAAATAATTATGATATCGATGCTGTTCTGTTACAGGTGGGCAAGGATAATATCAAACACATAATATCAAATCATGTCAGTTATTTTTCAAAAAAGTTTAACACTCATCAGAAGAATTATTCCACGGTAGAGAAAGAAACTTTAGCTTGCAACTGTTTGAGGTATATGTGTCTTCATCTTGCTAACCTATTATAATTTATACAGATCATAATCCTCAGAACTTTTTACATAGGATGAAAAATAAAAATAGCAGATTATTCTGTTAAGGTCTGGCGTTGCAAAGAATATAATCTGGATATACGCTACATCAAAGGTGTATGTATGTATTGACGCCTTATCACATATCTGGATTAACCCTTGTCATAAGAAAAGTAGCCATTTTTCTAGGTGGGGAAGTGTGACATGACCCTCAATATTGAATGTTAAATGAGACGTATGATCAATTTATTAAGGAACACGTTTTCGTTGTGCTTCTTTTATTTTTCTTCTTTATATCCTGTCTAAACCGAGTTCATTCTCAATTGAGAAATGGCGGGAAGGAATCTGTGTCGCTTGACAACTAGACAGATTGACCGCCTAATGGAGTAAGTAAAAGTTGGTCACCCAATCCCACGGACATGCGCTACCAAGTGAGTTCTTTAAATTGTTATTTTAGTTTCCCGATAATCTCCGACAACAATTTGTCACGAATAAATTGATTCGCATCCTTCGCTCATTAGAAATACGCCGATGAATTTATTCTATTACATGTTGTGTATAAGGGGAGATATTATTCCGAAGATCGTAGATTTATTCAACTACTTGAAGTGTAGTGAATAAGAGAATATTATACCCAAAGAAATCATCCCAGTTTTATCTTGGATGTAGTTAGATTACCAGAGGGGAAAGGAAATACAAGTACTATTCCGGAATCTTATATCTTGATTTTGTGGAAAGTAGAACTACCGACATTTATTTGGACATTTGAAAATATTCTGTCTATTTGGCATTATGAATATTTGAACTTACAAAGCCATGAAACACAAATGTTTGAACACCCACGATCAGATAAATACCTTTTATTGATTTCACGTCTGTTATCCCATACTCTTTCCACATTCCGTTTTTGTTATATAATATTGTTTATAAACGTTCATCTTGTGTTTGTTGTTCATCGACACGTGTGTCGTTTGTCTGTTCCTATCTGAGCGAACCCATCTTTTCTTTTTTTAACATGGGGTTCATATCTCTACATGTTGCAAATTCGTAACTATATATATATATATATATATATATATATATATATTATGAAAACGAAGACTTTAATAAAAGTCTTTATTTTCATAATAATAATTATTATTTGCTCTGTTTTTACATTGAGCTCTCTCTAGATTTATATCCTCTTTGAAATTATCCATACGGATTACCAAATAATATCATTAGTTATATACATATATATATATATATATATATATATATATATATATATATATATAACTAATGATATTTAAAAAATAATTATAATATAGGCTCTAATTGTGTATTAAGCACTGATTCTTTTTTAAATAACTAAAAACAAAAATACTAAAGAAATTTGGATAATTAACCTAACGGTTCTTTCTTATTTCTCTATATATTTACACACACACACACACACACACACACACACACACACAGAGAAGGAGAGAGAAACACACACACACATCACATATATATATATATATATATGAAGAAATATAGTTTTAAGGTGTGCTATATTTATGGGATAAAGTGCTCAATATCAGAGATAGAGCGTATGTAAATATAAATATAAAAGTGAACATTGAAGTTAACACACAGAGACGACAGGTTGTTTCATGCTGCCTGACGATTGCGTCCAGCATGAAACAGCCTGTCGCCTCTGAGTGTTGTCTTCAATGTTTACTTTTCTATCTATCTATCTATCTATATATATATATATATATATATATATATATATATATATATATATATATATATATATATATATATATAGTGGGAGTTGGGAATTGGGAATTAAAACCAAAAACAAAACCCCTTCCTCCATAGTAAAAATTAAATAAGAATAGGATATGCATTTTTGTTTGTTTGGTTACAGGAAGTGAGATGATATAATTCTAATGACTGTCAGATCTGAAAAGTGAAACTGCAGTAGCATATTCGGGTAATTATATTTTTTTAAAACAAACATTGTTAATATTATTCTATGTTTTAGGTATTGACACTGTTTGAAATCAGTACAACTAGTCAAGTTCGTATTGAAATTTATCCCATAATCGATTTAAGCGTGTGGAGATTATATATGCCAAGATATAATTATGTGAAAATGTGTTGTTAGAGCTTGGGTGAATTAGAATTAACATTTTTGGTCAAATCATGACAGTATTTAAAAATCAAATCAAAATTTTTAATTGCTTTCTCTCTAAACAGTAATAATATATTCAAACTATGAGCGCCGTGAATATTAATTCTTTATCCATTATTACGTCGTCTTCAGTGTGTGTCGCTTGAAAAACAAAGTAGGCGTTGCAAATTCGTCGAAATGTATAAATCAAAGAAATAAAAAGTACCGAATAAATAGGTATGTGATCTAACAAACTTTATTTTAGCTCGGAAACAATTTCGTTGTGCCCAGTGAACAGAGTAACATATTCGTTCAAATATATAAATTCTGGTTGTGGTGTAAAAATCTATAGTGGATAAGTCATCAGAATCTCTCCTCAGTTAAATTCTTGGAGGCTAGGTTTTAAATTACTTGATGCAAATTTGAGCAGTTGGTTGAAGTAGGCATTCTGCATTAAAAGTATGATTGCCTAAATTAAAATGCAGCACGTGTCTTGTCATCATGATCCTAATACAAATGGTTTCCAAATTTCTTGTCAAACCAGAGTCACTCGTATTTAAGTCATCCAGACAACTATCAAAACGTTTTTTTTAATTTTTGTCTTACGAATATTTATGGTGTATTTTCTATATATATATCAATGTTTTGAAATACTTACGTACTAGATTATGGATAAGTTTGGTTTGATTTGTTTCACGGTATATCAACCTCAATGGGTTATTTAATGCCAACAAGATTTTTATTGCTGGTAATATTTTTTCAAAAATGTATTGCTGGTAATATTTTTTTTCTTTGGAAATGTATTTCTGCTAATAATATATTCCTGGTAATAATTCTTTATAAAAAATGTATTTCTAGTACTAAAACCTATTTTCACACTTTCATAGTGTTTTGATCCCAGTTTGGGGTTAACTATTTGCCCATAGTTAGGATCCTAACAGGTGCTACCACTCCGGGTCAGAGTGGACCTGGGAACACCAGTAATTAAGAGGTGGTTCCACGTTACTCAAAACCTCATGATCAGAGGCTCTGCTGTTGGATGTTGTTTATCGTCTTACCCAAGACGCGGATGTTGTTTATCGACTTACCCAGGACATCTAGATTATAGAAATGATGCCTATTACAAACATCTATTGGATAATAATATTGAGCTTACTCTAAACAATTTTGAAGTTAAATTATCGCAAACTTGAAACTCTTCAGGAAAATAATTTCATTAGTTTCTCTCAAGGTAGACATCTTTTTCTTTTACTATTACAAAAATACTCATTCATCTATTGTGACATGTAAGTAACGAGACATTTTCTGATGTTTCCAAGAACATGGTAAAGATAGCATGAAGAAACTCTGTTGAAACTGGAACTCGGATTGTCACACTAATAACTGCTATGCATCTCGACACTACACAGAAACTAATTTCACGGAATTGTTATCAACTTGTGAAGCCTGTAAAAATTTACGATTTTCTATACATTTTCTAATTATTTACGTTTCTATTAACTGAGCTTCAAGCCTACAACTTTGTTTATCAGTAGCAGGAATAAGGAATTGTATTTTTAAAAGGTATTGTCAATTTAGAAATCGTACAAGAATGTCAGGAGAATGCAAATGTTATTTTCCGTCGCGAGAAAATCGAAATGACATTTGAACATTTTGGTTCCAATCTCCGCAAGACTTTTCAATACTGCTCTCTTGTTCGTGTTTCCCTGAAGGGCGCCTTTCGTATAAATGAGGCAAAAAAATCTGCCACATCAAGTTTGACTAAAAGAACTGAGCTTTGGGAATATCGATTTGATAGAAAATCAACGAACATTTAAAAAAAAGAATTTCTTGACGAAAGAGAGAAAAGACGAAACAAACATGAAAATAATGGCAAGGAAGAAAAGTTCAAAGTAGATTTTTATCATTTGACTTGTGATTTAAACATTCTTTTAGGAAAGACTCACAGAATATGCAATCCCACGATTAAAAACAAAACAAAATTGAAGCTTCAGATTATGAGGAAAGATAATTTGATCAAAGTTCCAGGTTGCAAAATAGGCGCTGTTAAGTCTTCTTGATTTTTTTTATTATTTGTTATCTTTATTTTTATATTCTTTTTAGGTTCGTTTTCTTTTTGGAGTTGGATATTCAAGTTTAATGATCAAAAAGCGAAATCTTTTATGCAGGTTGGGGATTTTAGAAAAGAAAAAACAAACTAAATAATCATTTCACATAAACAACTTAAAAACAATAGCAAATATAGTTAAAATGTAAAATGAACAGTTATTGTTCCTCTTGGCTTCCATAAATTTCAACATGCATTTCGTTCTCCTTGTATTTTCTGGAATAATGACCATTTGAAAAGAAATAAAAGAATTAAAAATTTAAATAATTTCGATTATTTAAACAGTTGTAAATTCTCTGTACCAATTGAAATAAAACCCGAACCTTTTTGAATTTTTAGTTAAGATTATTTCAGGAGATACTATAATCTAAAAATAATCTAAAACAAATCCCCAGTTAAATTAAACTGAATAAGTGAAATTGTTTAAGTCACGCATTCGTATAAAAATAGTTTATGACTACAAATGCATTATATGTATGAAAAATATAGTTTACAGGTTGTCCCCAATTAATTTCGTAATTCCATTGTACTTTTACAGTCAGGAAGTGCACGCTTGCTCTCCCAGAGCTCAAATAACTAAAACAGCTCAATTTCCCTCAAGTACGAGTTAACAGGATCGTGAGATATAGTATCTAAAATGAAAAAGGCGTGGCTAATACAATCAAACGCTGAAAACGAATACTATTTTACGACCAATCGAACCTAAGAAAAGAATTTAAACAAAGAAGGTGTGATTTAAAATCAATCAAAATCCGGCAGGGATTGCCATTTTGCAATCAGTTAGATGAGAAAAAGAAGTTTAAATAAATAGTAATATTTTTCAAGCAATTAAAACAGAATATTGAATCTCAACAAATCCTTCTCTGGGAGTCATTTAGAACAAATAAAAGACGGAGAAATCTTGCTTCATCTGATAAACAAACTTCAACCAGAGGAGCTAACGTCAGCCGCTTTCACATATCTCTTTTGTTTTCTCTCTTTCTACACAAAAGACACTCCATAGAATACTGAACATTTGGCAAACATGAACAATGTGCCCAAAATAAGACGTAGTACCAAAAGAACGTTTTTTCCCCATGACACCCGCTTGTATTTTAACTACCTTCTCTCTTCGGTAATGTTTATTGTCTTGCGACGATTAGAATTGGAATAAAACCTAAACATGAAAATGAGTTTATACATTTTCTTTGTTCTTGAGAATTTGTAGCAAGCCTAGATTAAAAAGAAGAATATATGAAAATAAAATATACAAACAAAAAAAGAATTCAATTTAAAATGAGAGATTTGTTTTCCCTTAAAACCCTATATCTTTCGCGCTCTCCCTTCTCTCTATATACGTCTCTCTATATACTTATCTTTCAACTAATGAGAAGGCAAAGAGGAAAAAGAGGAAAAGACTGATCACGGCAGCAAAATGGCTGAAGTTTTCTGGTCTATTGGTCTAGTTATTGTGACTAGAAAACTATCAAATAAGAGAGGCTCCACGCATAATTTCCGATATAAAGAAGAATGAAAAAGAAAGGAATACTAGAAAATAAAAGAATTTTGGCCAATGAAAAAAAGATACAAAAAAAAAAGAACAAAAAAACAAAGAGACTTTTCATTTTAGCCGAAACCAAGGTTCGTGCCAGTAATCTGAAGCCCTTTCTTAAGATATATAAACAGACAGTTGAGAGGCAGAGATAGGTAAAAGACCGCCTGAGAAACCAGCCAAGTGTGTCGCGTGAAGAAACTAAGCGGTCATCTGCTTAAGACATTTTTCCGCCCTTCTGAGGGTCGAGAATACATTGTAGATTGATACCATACTAATATCCGAATAAATCACACTTCCGACTGACAGCAGCCAATAAGATGAAAACTACTACCAAAGTCTGACTCGTAAACTATAAAATACCCAGACGAACGAACTTTCGCCATCACGAATTAAATAGACTCTCTTCAATCGAAGCCATATGAATGAACATATAGTATTTGTTTATGCGTTTCTGTTCGTTTATTTCCGATAAATATTGCTATGAACCTTTGACATTTCTCCATAAATTGACAACAAAAATAATAAACAGTATTTATTTATGAGATTGTTTATTTACACTATTTATTTATTGCATTATTTATTGAAACGGTTGGCAAAACATCAGGTAATTGCATTTGATTCAAGCTTTATAAAAGGTTAAATAATATGAATTTCCTTCTAGTTGGTTCACGTTTTAATAATTTAATGTTTATAATTTATGAATAAAAATTGTTTTCACATTTATTCCTTTATAGATTGGTAAATGCTAAATATTTCATCGCATTTCTAATCGCATTAGTTTTACATTGTTGTAAATATAAAATTATTCCTGTAAATAAAAAATCTAATAGTGTTTAATATTTTTGTTGTTAATTCTTAAGAACAAAAAAAATTAATTAATTCCCTTTTATCATATGTTTATGTTTTATTTCAATTCAAATCGTCGCTTTTTAAAATAATAAACATTGCTGAAGGGTGAACGTAGTTAAAATATAAGCGGTGTCATGGGGGAAACCATTTTAGCATCCCGCTATCACTTTCTTATCAATGTTGAATTTTGTACAAATCTGTGCAAAAAGAGGATCAAAAGCTTACCCAGCTTCATACAGATTTTCAGGAAATATCAGCTTCTAATTGGTCAATAAACACACAAGTGGGCGTTGGAATCCACGTACAAATATTTTTCCAGCGCGTGACCAAGTCAAGTTTTCCCGCCATTTTTCTGGGAGCCTGTCACGTGATTACATTAATTATAAATAGCAGACACACGCTTGCTCACTCTCTCTTCTCTTTTCCTGCGAAGATGTAACCTTAAAGGATCCCGTCTCGACCATGTGCGGTCAAACGTTAAAAACATATCCATGTATGAACATACATACGAAATTTTCCAAACTACATTACAAACATACAACACATTTCCAAACAAGCAACAAGAACATTTCTCTCTGAAATACTTTTCTAAAGCTAAAAGTTTATTCAGCATTTCTCAGCTTTATAATTCATTCAACTTTTGTGAGCACAGATAAAAATATTTCAATCTCATCAGTAAAACTTTAATTCAGTCAAAGGGACATAACACCAACAAAATAGTAACTTCTATCGATGTACATCATTTCACAAAAATAAATATAAATGTTGTTATAAAAACCGTTTTTTGTTCCTACTTGTGTTTCATATTTTGTAGTATTTTATGTTAAATATAAATCGTGTGGTCATGTTAATAAACATACATCTACAAATGGTTATAACATTCCACTACACCATCCTTTTGACACTATGTCTTATTGCTGGTGTTATAGACAAGCGTATGGTTGCAAGAAAGAAATACGACAACAGCAGAAATAGATTTACGTGGTTTATTTCAACAGGAACGTGAGGGTTTGGGACAGCTACCTTGTGGTATAGTTCATTAGCCGGCTTCGGATTTTGGTCGATCTCTCATAGTACTTCACACATGTTGACGGTGGTTGATGCTCTCCTGCTGGCAGCTGCTGACCGTGACGGTTCTCGTCCCTGGCCACCTGTGACTGCCTGTTGAACTTCCGTGTGACCCCTTTTATAGCGTTTTTTTATGGCTTAACAGGCTCGAAAAACGAAGCGAGTATAATTAGGAGGGAAGCATTTTTATTGGACGAAAAATAGAACACTTTAAATATTATTTTATTTTTCGACCGGAACTCGTGTGTCGGGAACATTTGTAAACGAAGATAATGGTCATTTTGTGACGGGGCTTTGTCCCGTTCACATCCGGCTCTCGCTCTTAAGTATTTGCCTGTAAATCAGCCAAGATATGTCTTATTTTATTTTATAACACTGGCAAGTTTGTTCATGTTTGCCAAATATTTTATCAAGAACATTTTCTGCATAATAATCACGTTGTGAACGATTCTTTATTTTAAGTCTTGGAGTGAAATCTTAATCTTTATTAGTGCGGGAACTATTTTAGGTTGGCGCAATCATTTAACTGTAATTGGGCTTTAACACAGACATTTCTAACTAAATATAATTTATAACTTTTGTAGAACAACAAAGCTATTCATAAAAAGGAAGAAAGCAGAATATTATCATAGAAAGAAAATGAAATGATGAGAAACCATTGTAAGCAACGAAATATAATAAACTTTTAGATAACAATAAAAGCTGATTCAAGCATGCAGAAAAAAAAATGAAATAAGTTTCCTTTGAGTCAAAGAGATTAAATTGAAAAGTATTTGAACGACCTGTAAAAATGGAGGTGGACATTCACTCATCTAACAGTTCGCCTTTGTCTGTTCGTGTGTTTCAATTAAAGTCTTTTTTTAAAAACTCATCTTAGTTGTGAATATCCAGAATGTTGCTAGATATTTTTGTCACTATTTCTGGTGGGTAGAGACACAGTTAAATTATAAAATCTGGTGATTTTTGAAGTTACGTTTCCTAGAGAGAATTGAGATTAAATAATTGTGGACCAACTGGTGAATCAAAAAAAAAAAATCATTCATAACAGATACCGTTGCCAGTTTATCTATCACTCGACATAGCTGCGTCAACAGTTTATCAACGGAACGAACAGCTGTATCTCTAACCACAATTACAGGCTCAAACATACGCTGTTACGAGCACATTAAAGCCAAGATAAGTCTACCTACTCTTCGACGACCTTTTCTGTGAACGTTCGTAGTAGCGGACATTCAACACCCCCTACTAGGATTCGACATTCTAAACAAATTTGGCTTATTAATAGATTGCCAACAGAGGACGACCATCAATCCCAGAATATCGTATTCAAAGAAACTACAAATATTCAACAACTCTATCAACTTAGTCGTGAATAATAAAGCATCTGAGTTTATTTAAAGGCTTTATAAAAAATATCCCAACATTATATCATCATATACCAACCCAGTAAGTACATATACAGGAGTATACCATAGAATTGATACAGACAGTCATAATCCTACTTTTACCAAGGCTAGACGTCAAGGGGGAATTTTCGAACTTACAAAATAATGGTGTCATTACTCCTGATCGTGAATGGGCTGCCCCCCACCACCTACAAGTTGTAAAAAAAGACAAGTGGCAATTTCAGATGCTGCGTCGCTTACTGTGCATTAAACAACATTACAAAAAGCGACATCCCGAACATTAATTCAATTGCTGATAAACTAGCTAACAAAACAAGATTTAGAAAAATCGACCTTGTATCAGCATGCTATCAAATCAAAATGTCCCCAGATGATAAAAAGAACAGCACTTATTTCTCCTCTCTGATTGCACGAATACAAATACATGTCGTTTGGACTAAAGAATTCAGCATCCACTTTTAGAAGATACACGGACAAGACCTTTCAACATGTTGACTGTATTTTTATATAGATTGACGATATTCTTATTTTCCACGATGATTCTTTTGCACACATAAAATACTTTGAAACTGTTATAAAATCCTACATGATAATAATCTAACCATTTCAATAATAAAATTAATATTTGATGTGACTTCAGTCGAGTTTTTCGGTTACAATATTGCCTCTGGTGGTATTAGACTTCCACAAAATATAGATAGTGGATAACAGAATTTACCCCCCACCTCGTAAGGACAGTAAGATCTTCGTCTTTTTTAGCCATGGTAAATTTTTATTGAAAATTAATCCCAAAAATTGCAGAAAAATACATATATGCAATAATACTACATCTACATTAAATGACATTGGAATTGCAATCATTTAACGTTATTAAAAGAAAAATCAGTGAATTCCCGTCTTTAGCTCATAATCAATCTGACGGTACTGAATATCAGTTGACTATTGACAGCAGTAATTATGCAATTGGTGCAGCCCTACATCAAATAGTAGATTGAACACCAATTCCAATAGAATTCTTCTCTAAAAAGTTAAATCAAACTAGATGTTTGACTTTTGATGAGAAACTTTTGCAGTATATTCAGCTACGTTATATTTCAAACATATTAACGTGTGCAAACAAGTTTTATTATTAAATGACCATAAGCCTTTGTGTAGCGCATTCCGTTGTCTAAACCCTTCTAAGTCAGACAACAGCAGCAATTAGCAATTCTCACAGAATATATATCAGATATAGGCTACAAAAGGAAGATCAAAACGTTATAGCTGATTGCTTGTCTAGACCTTCCCTAGCAGTTATGGTAGATCTATGTGACTTGCCACCTATAGCCGCTGCACAACGTAAGGATCCTGTGTAAATATATTAAAACATTTTTGGTCTCATATGGACATACAATAAAAGAAATATGTAATGAATGTCAAATTTGCCAGAAAAGCAAAATTCAGAGACATGGTAACATTCACCCTATTGAACAGTTCATTAGGTGCTTTAATATGGTTCACTTGGATATAATTGACCCACTACCTGTTACTTGAAGAAGTTATGAAGCATACAATACTCCTTACGGATACGTGTTAATCTGTATTGACCGCACAACTAGGTGGATTGAAGCAGAACCATTACCAGATATAACAGCACGATCACATGTTGGGGTGTGGTCCATTTCATGTAATAACCGATCATGGTATTCAGTTTGAGAGTGAATTGCTTTCAGAGGCAGCCTCAATAGTTGGCTTCTAGAGATTTTGCATGACTAATTACTATCTGTGAACGAACGGAATGACCAAACGTGCGTATAGAACAATTTAGACAGCATTAATAGCTAGAAAGGAATCATGACTGGACGCCCTTCCAATAATATTAATAGGTATCTGTGCTGCACGTAATTCTTCCAATACTTCACCCTTCTTTACAGTTACAGGAATGCATTCCTCAGTTGCTAGTAGATGATACTAAAGATAACACAGACAATCAAAAGCTTGCTAGGGAGTTACAATGCACTTTACACTACTTACATTCAACAGACAAGTATTATAGTTCTGTAAATAAATCACATACATTCCGGATGAGCTTAAGACATGAGGAAATGTATGGCTAAGAGTAGACAAAGTTTACAAGCCTCTCAAAGTCCCTTAAACTGGTCCCTACCTAGTGTTTAGTAGAAGTGACAAATATTTTGTAATTAAAATGAACAATGAGATACAGTCAACTGTATCAATAGGTATATTAAGACCACACGTTGAACCTAAATGTGACAACAAGTAATAATGAAAAAACAGTGATGATATATTAATGGATGCAAAAACATAGACAGAAATAGTAACCCTAGTCATAAGAAAGCAGATAGAAAATGAAAAGCCAGTATCACTACTACTAGATACTGCTACTAGGTGGAGAGGTTTATAGTGAGAGATGAAAAAGTTATCGTCCCTTGACCAAACAAAAGTATCAATAAAAATTAATTATAAATATTCACGGGAATTTAAAAAACAGTCATGTGACTTGACGAGACATGCATGAGACATCATTTCATGGGAAAGTCAATATTTCTCTTTTTGCTTCACGAAGCACAAATGAATGTGAACTCAGCAGAACAAATAGAAATGATTGATGTAACACAACTCATCATCTGTTCAGCATTCCAACCACCTGAAGAAGGAGGAGCATACAACGGCCGAAACGTTGTAATATATATGGCGACAAAGATGAGGAAAATAGTCCGAATAATGTAATCATATGCATTTTTTGTATATTAATACTGAGAGTTCATTTTAATGAGATATATTGTAAGCAATGTCATGCAGATAATCTTCAATGGTGTGATTATCAAAGACTACATTAGGGCATAATTCTCTAGAAATTGAATAAATCTGGTGGCGAGGGGAGATATATCCTTGTCATATGCCCACACTTTCTATTTCTGTCTTGGTTTTTCCCCAGTACAAATTCTGGATTATTCTAACAACCATTTCTGAAAAACCAGCTTAAATGGAAATTTTGGGTAAAAAATTTCTGGTGCATGAATGTTCTAAGTTTAGAGGATTTGCTTCCATTAAAAATCAGTATTCAAAATCCTGGTGAAAATATGTAAGTAAATCACGCCTTCTAACGCACCCGTTCTTAATTTCATCTCGCATAAGTCTAAAAGTGTAGGTGGTGTAATGGTTAGAGACTCTGAACAAGAAATCAGTGAGGTGAGTTTGAAATCTGGTTGAGATCATTGCATATATTTTCGAACAATACCCTTGTTATAGGTTAAATAGAAGAGTAGACTGGGATCTCTAGCTGTAGTTGGAAACCTGTTTAGGAGAAGGACCACTCTGAATTCAAAACAGTATGTGATAAATGTGCCTGTGGATCACTCAGCATAGTTGCTGCATTAACCTCGGTTTGGCTCTGTTGTTGTCAAAGAAAGGTGGCTGGGCTTGTGCAGAAAGACACTCAGAAACAAGCAGCCATGTTAAAAATGTGAGCTCACACTGAATGCTCTGTGCCTTCAGGTTAAAACAGCTCAGATGATGATGTTAAATCTAATTTAAAGAAGAGTGTATCTTCCAGTACTCTCTATGTGCCAATTCCTTTCACAATATGGCTCTCTACAATTTCCTGTCTTTTGTACCTCCTAATAAAATTTGTCTTCTTGTTATTTCTCGTAAACCTTGTTTTGAGATCCATTTATTCAAGTGTACTAAGTAGGTTATACATTGTTTACCTCTATGCCTCTTGTCTTCAATCTGTCCTGTGAATATCATATTTTCCAAGCCCTCTGTTCTCATTATGTGCCCTAGAAATTTCAACCGTCTCTTTCAAATGTTAAGTATTAAGTTTCCTTTTTGTTTCTATTTTTTCTAAAATTTGTTGTTGCTCACATGTTCTATCCACTGTATCCTCATCATCCTTCTGTAGAACCACGTTTCTGTTACTTAAAGTCTCTTCTTTATCTTTGAGGAGATTTCCCAGCATTCACTGCCATATAGGAGGACTGATATCCTGTGACAGTTCAGTACTGTACTTGCCTTGAAAATCAGTATCCAGACTTTTATCTGGTTTAAACACTGACCACTGATAGAAAATATGCAAATATCTCGGCTACTAAAAATGTACTTTTTTAAAACTTATGAAGCCATTTTAATGTTATTTGTTCTTTATTTTGTTATTTAGCTTTGTGTAGAGTTTCAAATGTTTATTATGAATATGAAACTTAGCAGTAATTATACATTTAATAGATAATTTATTTTAGAAACGAATACACCTTTTCCACGACTTAATTAAAAAAAAATCGAGCAATGTAAATTAAACTGACAGAAAGGCCACTAATTATTATGTACTTTGCATACATCTTTGCTAAGTGTTGTAGAGTAGCTAGCATCCCTTCCGCACTCTACCAGATGGCCTCGCTCATAGCCTACGGTTAAGGACTTCAACAGTTAATTAATAAGTTGATACTAAGCTGATTAGTATTCGGACAGATCTTACTTTGTTTGGCTATACAGTATTTGACCTTCCTCTATTCCTTGTTATGTGTTTTGTTAATTGTTTGCAACTTATTGTTCCATGTTTTTGTATGTATCCGTTAGCACTGGACACTGGTGTTGAAAAAATATATTAAGCACTCATTCTTCTCTGTGCATCATTCACCTTGATGATACAACACTAAGTTTGAGAAATAAGCCTATTTAGTATCAGGAAGAGAAAGTTGACACATAATGAGGAAAAAGGGCTTAGAGAATTTGTCACTCACAGGATATACTGAAGGCAAGATAATCAGAGCTTGTGTAAATAAATGACAGCATGGGCACTAGTAGAGCCAGTAAGGAAACTAAAATTATTTAGAGCAATGAAGTTGTAGACAGCCAATATCATCCACATCTTGAAGTGGGGCAGCACATAAAAGAAGAAAGAACGCAATTAATTCAGAATTTGACTATCTGACCTGTGTATAAAGAGACGGCCGAAAACTTGGCAAAGGAAATCAAAAGCAGATAGGAATAGAAAAAGAAAATGATTTATGTATGAATTTAACTCTTCAGATAAAATAAGCAATTGTTTTTAACATGCAAACACACAATCTATCTACCTATATATCTATCTATCTATCTATAAGGCGAAAATTAATGACAAGATGGAAAACTATTGGACATGTTTCGTTCTTAGAAAATTCACTAAAGAAAATAACATGTCTAATGTTGATAAAACTAGGCGTATAATAATGCCTACCAATTCTATGATAACTATAATTGAAAAGAACCGTTATCTATCCTACCTAGCCTCATAATATGAAATTCCAACTTCCTCCATTCCTCCTTCTTTAAAACAATGTTATTCCATAACCATCTCCCTTGAGTGGCTCTTGGGCCTTGAATTGGGTGAGCAAAAGTAAAAAAAATATACTTCAAAAGCAATATGGTATTTAATCAAAGCAAAACAATATAATACAGTGTAACCCGGATATAAGAGAGTTGCCGGGACCGGAGAAGAAGTCTCTTATATTCGGGTCTCTTATATCAGGGTTACACTGTAACATTATAAAATCTGAAAGAGGAATATACAAGGCATATTGTCCTATAAAATATAATTGCAGATGCATCTAAAAAGTCAGATAAAAGATTACATGTGAAAGAATCTTTTGCAAAACAATTTCCCTGGTGATATCTCAAGTTTTGAGAATTCACTTCTATTCAAAATACAATTTGATTGTCTTTAAACCTTGCACTTGTTCCTTAAAGCAATGCAACTGTCAGTTATTGAATAGAAGCCTCAGCACATATAAAGTCATGAAAAAAATATTCTGGCTGTTGGTATGCATGCAGAAATGATGTGACGTGTTACACTGCCAATTGTTAATAATATTAAAAGTAGAAAAGAATCTAGAAATTCAATGTCGACATTAAATTCAAGGTAAAAAATGAAAAAAAAAATATGTGAACAGTTTGTATAAATCGAGTGATTATAGAAAGGTGAACCAAGGCGTGTTGTTGAATTAGAAATTTAAATTTGATGCAGTAAAACTGACAAGGCTGATAAACATTGGAACAAGTAAGATAGATAAGGTCATAAATGAAAGCAAGAAGAAAGTGTTCTGCAAAATATATGATAGTAGCAATTAGTAGCAATTGCTGTAGGTGCAAATATTTACCCAAAAATTTATAATGAAAAATATATTTAGTGATAAGTCAGCCAAGAGGCATGTACTGGCTGGTATTGACTGTGATCCGGAGAAGTTAAACTCTGCGATAACAACACATGAGGACTGTTGTTTGGAGTTTCTGTGGCAAGTCTTTTCCACCGTTACTTTTTTATCGACAGATCCAAAAAGTGTGGATGGTCCAACATAAGCCTTCACCACTTGAAACAAATCATTGTGTTGGTTTTCTGACAACTACATCTAATTAGTTCCACACATATCTGGCTACTGTGAAAAACTCTACGAAACAACATCGACTTCATCTTGGCACTTGGAATGTACAAACTCTCCAGGACATCTTAGCATGAGAAAGAAAAACAGTTCTGGTTGCATTGGAACTAAAGAAGTACAACATTGATATAGTTGTACTGAGAAGTAATCATCAGTCGACTACAGGAAACAAGAAAGTGAAATGAGATATCTAACAGTGTTCCTGCTACACTTGGATACAATAAATTCTGTACTGTTTGTGGTTGTTTGCGCAATTCTCAAGCCGGTCTCAAAAGTCATGCCCATCATAGGCATGCAGATGATTAGTTCGTGGTCATAGGAACATTGCTAACCAAATGCTTCCTCTGTAGCTAAATGGTATAACATGTCAGGCTATATGGTGGTTCCGTTTATGATACAGTTTTGATTCCTGTGAATGGGTGCATATTTTTCGATGAAATTTCTTGAACATTTAGGCTGGTAAATGATTTTAATACTGTTTATTATAAACAGTGCCTTTACTTAAATATTTGTATCTATAATAATAATTTATAAACAAAAAATATATCAGTTATATATATATATATATATATATATATATATATATATATATATATATATATATATATATATAATAAAAAAGGCTCAAACACTAATATTCCATGGTTATAATTTATTACATTGGAATCATGATATATATATATATATATATATATATATATATATATGTATTTTCTTTTATGTATATATATATATATATCCGGGTAACCTTATTTTCAATTTCTTTTTAGAATAGACAATGGGACTTATACTAAGTTAAAACTTAATGTGATAGGGTATAGCCAAGTGTGATCCAGGACTCCTTACCTGTTATCTCCCCACCCAATCCTTCCATCTGTTCGTGTCATCCTTTTTTATGTTATCTGTAATAGGAGTAGGTAGTCTCTTCTACCGCCCGGTCAACACTGCTCCCCCTTCTATTGGACATGAGTAGAGGCTTACGCATTGTTTCTTGTCTAGGAAGGGGTTCCCGGTACTCTTTCTCTCTCCGGCATCTCTATTAGTGCAGCTCTGTTTCTCCCGTGATGTGTGCAGTCTGTGGCATCACCTCTTTATTCTGAGGGTACACAGTTGACAGTTCTCTGGTTGCTGTTTCCGACTGGTAGTTAGGAGCCCTAACTCTTGCGTAGCGTCTTGAGCGGCTGCTCTGATCAACAGTTGTATAATACCGGGGTGTTTGTAGTGCCATGTCGCGCATGGAAAGGTGTCCCTGCAGTCACCACCGGTGGGCAGCCCTGAGGCCACATAATGATGCAGATTTTGCCAACTCCTCTCTGCCTGCGTCACGGTCGAAACTGTCTGTTTCTTTTATTTCGGGCCTTCTCATCTTACAAACAAAATTCAACATGAGTTCCAAAAAGCGAAAGATTAACCCTAAACCAGCCTCTCAAAAACCACCTAAACCCCTCAACATTTCGTTCTCCAACATCCTGGGCATTAGGACAAACTTCTGCAGTCTGGAATCTTTCCTCACTGCAAACGGCCCGGATATACTAGTTCTCTGTGAGACAAACCTTGTCTCGTCTATCCCTCTTCTGATCTCGCGATCCCCGGCTATCTTCCTCTCCTCAGAAAAGACTCTCTAACCCACATGCACGGTCTTGGTGTCTCCGTCAAGGAACATCTCCCTCTGGCCAGAGAGTCCTCTCTCGAATCGCCAGAGCAGTCATATATGTGTCTCCGACTCTCTCTCTCTCCTCAATGCGGTAAGCTATCTCTTCTTCCTTTACCACTCTCCATCCTCTCAAGACTGTGAGATACTCGATAGCATTTCTGACAGCATAGACAAGGCTCTCTCCCTCCACCCGTTTGCTCACATTTGGTGACTTTAACGCCCATCACACCTTGTGGCTTAAGAATGTTACTATTGACCACGCAGGCATTCAAACGCTCAATTTTTCAATCTCCCATTCCCTCACACAGATAGTTAACTTCCCCACTCGTTTTGCCTTCAATCGGGAAGGTAAAGCCTCTTTTCTCGACCTGTGTTTTACCTCCATCCCCGAATCCTGCAGCGCCTCGCAACTAAGCCCTCTTAGTAACTCTGATCATGCAGTAGTATCAGTTAACATCTCCTTCAACTCCACCCCCTATAAAGAACCTCCTACCACTAGAACTTCATTCTACTATCAACGAGCTGACTGGGACGCGTTCCGTGATTTCCTTCGCGATGTCCCCTGGGATGGAGTCTTTAAGCTCCCCGTCCAAGAATGTGCTTCTGATGTCTCTTCCTGGGTTAAAGCTGGAATCGGCGCTTTCATCCCATCAAGGAAATATAGGGTCAAGTCGCGCTCCTCCCCCTGGTTCTCGGCTGCTGCTGAGCCGCCATCGCCCATAGGAACCACTACTTCCACTTATTCCGTAGCGACATGTCTGACTGCAATAGACGTCTCTTTGCCTCCGCCCGTAACGAATGTAAGCGTGTCCTCAATGATGCTAAGTCACTATTTGCGGTTCGGATGAAGGAACATATTGCATCTCGCAAATTTGACTCCAATGATTATTGGTGTCTCTGCAAGAGCGTATTGAACAATTGCAAACCCTCTATACCTCCTTTATTCAACCAGTTCGAAGTCCTGACCTCCTCTACCGACAAGGCTGAATGCTATGCTCGGAAATTTTCATTCAACTCGACGCTCGACTCTTCCGGTGTACCCATACCCGACATCCCTCTTAGAACTGAGGCCATATTGAGTGGGTTAAACATAACCCCATCTTTGGTACTGGGCGTTATCTCCAATTTAGTCCCCAACAAGGCTAGTGGTGGAGACGGGATGCCAGCCATTGTCTTGAAGAAATGCGCACCTGAACTGGCGCCTGCCCTTTCTAAACTATACAACTACTGCCTCAAGGAATCTTGTTTTCCTGACTGCTGGAAGTCCTCTTCGACCGTTCATGTCTTCAAGAACTCCGGCGACCCCTCTGACCCTTCCAACTAACGTCCTATCAGTCTCCTTCCCCTCTTCAGTAAAGTCTTCGAAGCCCTAATCAATACCGGCGTGGTTAACCACCTCACATCCCATAACCTGCTCTCAGACAAGCAATATGGTTTCCGCTTTGCCCGATCTACAGCCGATGTGCTTACGGCCATCACTGAAACGATCATTCCTGTCAAACCGTAAATTGAAGGTCGTTCTCAATGGATTCTCCTCCAGTTCCTATCCCACGAACGCAGGTGTTCCTCAAGGCTTCATCCTAGGTCCCACTCTATTCCTTATCTACATAAATGACCTTCCTGACGCAATAACTTCCCAAGTTGGCATCTACGCGGATGACACCACAATTTATTCCTGCCTCAAAAACAAATCTAGTCTCGCTGACAAAACTTGCCTGGCCGTGCGTCTCGAAAAGGACCTCCAATCGATTGTGAACTGGGGCATGAATTGGCTAGTCAACTTCAACGCTTCCAAGACAAAACTGCTCTCTATTAATCACCACAGAGATCCTTCCCTTCCCTCCATTAGAATGTCTGACGCTCAACTTCTCGAGAGCAACTCTCTGCGGCTTCTCGGTCTCACCTTAACTGACCTGAGATGGAATAAATACATTGAATAAATTGCCTCGTCCACTGCAAAGAAAGTTGGTTCCCTGAGCCGCGCCAGTAAATTTTTCTCCCCGGAGTCGATCCTCCTGATCTACAAATCAACAATTCGCCCTTGCATGGAGTATTGCTGCCATATATGGTCTGGTGCCCCTTCTGTTTGACTCGGGGTTCTTGATAGTCTCCAGAGGCGGATATGCAATGTAGTTGGCCCTGCCCTGGCGTCTCGTCTGCAGTCACTTTCTCACAGACTCGCCGTCGCCTCCCTCTGTCTGTTCTACAAATACTTTCATGGAAATTGCTCCGAGGAGCTGCATTCGCGGGTTCCCAGACGTCATGAGTTCCAGCGCCTTACGAGGCTGGCATCCCGCTCTCACCTCTTCACTGTCGAAACTCCTAAATGTAGCCGTCTCTTCTACTCTAATAGCTTCATGTCTCGCACCTCTGGCCTGTGGAACTCCCTTCCCTTTTCCTGTTTCCCTGTGAGCTATAATCTGCAGCTATTCAATTGTAATGTCAATCAACATCTCCAGTTGCCTTGATCTATCCACTACCCTCATCCTTTCTTCTATCACTCCTATCTGATCTTGCTCTAAATTTTCTGTAACTCCTTGCATCCTAGTGGCTTCCCACCTTGCTTGGGGTGAAATGCTTAAAAAAAAAAAAATAATATATATATATATATATATATATATATATATATATATATATATATATATATATATGTATGTATGTATGTATCTATGTATATTGACCATAAATATTATCTATCTATCTATCTATCTATCTATCTATATATATATATATATATATATATATATATAGTTAGGCAGCATTTTTTCATTGATGCATGTTTCATTAAATAATATGTACAAGTTTTGTCTATTTATATTTAAAGTAAATTCCTTTCATATTGTCTGATAAGCAACAACGTGTTTGTCATTGCTTAGAAATCTTTCATGCAACAAAAACAGATTATCATTATTGTTTTGTCCATGTATTGTTTAATATATTGAAATGTAATAGTCATCTTTGAAAATGACTTATGTAAGCCGAAAGCTTAGATAGGATTAAAAAACATGTATCAATATGGTGTTTTTCTTTTGTTATTAAGCTTATCAGACAATATGAAAGGAATTTACTTAAAATAAATAGAAAAACATTTGTCTATATTAATTAATGAAACATGCATCAATATATATATATATATATATATATATATATATATATATATATGGTATAAGAATGACAATAGGAAAATTTGTAATTTTTGTTGACACATTACATCTTTTGACTTTATCAAGGCAAAATTCGAGAGAAATGTTTTTCTTTTCATAGTGACATTACATCCAAAATTTAAAAAGAAAGAGATGCTTTTGCATAAGCTTCTTTCTGGCTAATATTAACTTCCTTTGTGTTTTTTTCCATGTTGTCAATACAGTAAAATTCTCAGAATTGTTCTGTAAATTTTACTATATTGTCAACATGGAAAAAAATTAAAATCTTTTGTCATTCTTATACCAATTTGTCATATCCACAGAATTGCTTTGGGAATTTTACTATATATATATATATATATATATATATAATGATGATATTTGGATTATTTGTGTATGGTTTGATTGTTCTACCTGGGATCAGAGTATTTGTGGATTCCATCTCCATTCAGAATGCAAAATCTCACAGAAAGTTCTAATACAGAAAAATACAGTCATACCCAATGTGTTTTATGTGGATTGTTGGAGTAACAAATGCTTCTTGTTAAAACTGATATATGATATAGAAGTTACCTAATACAACTTATATTTTCCAGTATCTTAAATAGACTATGAGTGTGTGCTTGTGTGTGTGTGTGTTTTTTTTTCAGTGCTGAAATTTGAAACAAAGAATGTTTTCAGTTTCAGGAGGGAATTAGGTGTATATGGATTACACTAAATTGGTGTGAACAAGAAAAACCTTACATTAACGGGATCAGCAGTATATACAGCCAAACCAGAGTTACTTGCCCTTTTTAAAAAAAAAAAAATTTATTTTATTTTATTTATTTATTTATTTTTGCTTAAAAGCTTTCCAAGGAGAAAGCTTTTTCTCCGCACATCTTACATTTCTGTGTAAATGCTTTCATTTTCTATCCAAATTAATTTTTTCGAGTGAAAATCACACATGGTAATATTAAACAAAAAAGATTTCTGAGTCAGATTGTGTTTTTCTTTAATATTCTGTGCTGAAACATTTTTAAAAATACTTCCTCGGTTTACATATATAATTTTTTTGTGATAACCACAGGAATATATATTTGCAAAAACTGAAAAGCAATGACTGTTGGAAACTCATGGATTTATTTATAAATAGTTCTAATGATGTGTAAAATACAAAAAGGCATTCAAAAATCTTTCTAAAAAACATGTTTTACATTGCATTACTCTAATCATACCGACTTCAACAATTTTAGTAAGAGTCTTTGGAATTATCTCAAAATTATAATAGTAAAAATTCTATGACTGTATGAGGGGTGGTAAAAAGTTCTCAGCCAAACTAATTTCCAAAATCAGTATTTCAATCATTAAGCATCAGAATAGTCATTTTTGTAAGGCAGTCAGGACAAGAACATTTCATCCACCCCCTCTCACATATTACAAATCTTTAATTCCAACATATAGCTCAATAAACTGAAGTGCCAAAATATTAAAGACAGTAGCTCACTGGATGGTTTCCCTTTCTTAGAACTACACTCAGCCAATATACCTGACATAATCGGTAAAGAGGGTCTGTAGCTGTGTCAGTGTAGCTGTGGCATTGTAGCTGTATCAGCTATGAAACATTGAAAGGATTTAACACCTTTTAACTATAGAATGGCTTTTAGGACCAGAAATAAGGGACAATATATCTTCTGGGTTTTCTTAGACAACATTAGCAAGATAATGTACACCAGGAATATTTCCTTCTAGACAGACATCAGCAACATGGGAAAACTACAGGTACCCACAGGTGATGTGAAAACAGGACTGCCGACAAGTGAGAAGGGTGATAATCACTCAAATGAAGGAGAACATTACATCCCAATTCAATTCTGGTGGCATTTAAACCATAAGTCAACTCCCTGTACAATGCACTCAGCATCCACTGGTTTTTCGTAGTTGTCAATAAACAGTTTCATTACTGAGCCCAACACAACTGTGTGTGTGTGTGTGTGTGTGTGTGTGTGTGCACGTGCGTGCATGTGTGTGTGTGAAGGTGAGCCACATTATTGAGTGAAATTAAGAAGTCGGTTTGCCATGCAATTAAGTCATCTGTGAGTGGAAGACTTTATACAATTCCACCAGGAGCAAAAAGAGAAAGTATTGGATTATGTCCTTCTTTATGTCTTCCTGAATAGAACATCACCTAGTGGGTGTCCTGACAGAGAAGGTGGGAGTAACGTCCACAATATACTGAAGATTGGAATTTTATTTCTCTCTTCTTATTCATTTGAACTCTCCAGTTTTGGTTACTATTTTGCAGGTTTCATCTTGATTGACATAAATGCTTCAAATAAATACCAAGAAACCAGGAAAGAGCTCCACAGGCGAGAAGTGTGAGAAAAAAGTTATTAGAATAGAACATATGGTTACATCTATCCCTTTCAACAGTGAAAAAAATGAGATCTAGTTGCTAGTATAGTAGTTTGTTATATTCCATGCTAATAGGAATATATACTTGACAAACACGGTGGATAAAATAAGCAATGGTTTATTGTAAAAAATCAGTACAATAAGAATAAAGGTAACAGTTATGCACAAGGTTGTCACAAGTCAGTCCAGTAGGGAGTGCTACTATTGGAAGTTTGGTAGTTCTCGCATATGCCTGAGTCGTACTGAACAGATTCCAGCTAGTCCCTGTAGTCCATTGACTTACAGATACTTATAGGTAGTTACTAATTATAGTTTAGTCACTCATGGGGGTGACAGGTTATTCCATTAAATCACCTCCCCCCCACCTGAGCTGAAATTTTCCTTTAGAAAATTTAGCTTTCTAATACTTTCTCTTTTTTGAACTTAACTCCACTGTGTGTGTTTTCTTTTCCTTGAACTCTTTTGTGGTGAATAACATCTCAATCATACGAGCAAAGCTGGTTTAGAAGATATATCCATGCATTCTGGTAAAAATAGTGGGTAATGTTATTTCAAATGTGTTGTGCATCCATCAGAATTTCTTCATAGTAGAGTGTTTACACTGCAAACTGACCGAAGCCATTACTGACCATTTTTGGATTAAAGAAGGGCATTCCAACTCATACTGCAAACCGATTACACCAGTGGGGTATAACATTATTGAATCACCATTTTAAAATGGAGTACATCTCATCCTATTTCCCACTGTTATATTCCGTGCTAATAGGAATATATACTTGAAAAACATGGTGGATAAAATAAGTAAAGGTTTATTGTAAAAAAGTAGTACAATATGAATAAAGGTAACAGTTATGCACAAAGTCATTACTAGTTAATCCAGTAGTATGTGCTACTATTGGAAGGCTAGTAGTTCTTGTGTAAGCCTGAGTCGTACTCAACAGATCCCAGCTAGTATATTTAGCTATCCCCACTCTCCATGAGGGTTGCATGTGGCACAAGGCTGGTTTAACGTGGGTTCTCCAAACCTGTAGTTTCGGCCAAAAGTATTTCCTTTTTAAACAGATTCAGAGGCAGTCTACCTCCCCGAATGAGACTCTGCCCTTTGGTGGAGCCTCATCCAGGTTCCTCTCTGCCTTCAGGCAGAGAGTTTGACTGCTTAGCTGGAACAGATTGCAGCTAGTCTCTGTAGTCAATTGACTTACAGATACTTATAGGAAGTTACTACCTATAGTGTAGTCACTCAAGGGGGTGAAAGGTTATTCCATTTTATCAAACACATTATGTGTGTATTTTATTTATACCAAGAACAATGTAGCTCATAAAAGAGAAAATTATATTTACGTGTGTACAGATAGCACCAAAAAGGTAAGAAAAATGTGCTTCACTGTATTAAGTGTGCGCATGTGCGTAATGCACTACATGGTTGTAAGTATCGTAGCTTGTTGAAACTCCAATTTTTTAAAACTCAAATGGAAGTGCTTACTTCAACATCCACAGCTCATATTATAAAAAACAACCTTAGCTTCATTCAGCTCAGCTCATCCACTTTTGAAATTCCATCTAAAATTACCAAGGTCATAAAATATCTTTTCTGACCCATCTAAAAAGAACCATGCAGTTTGCAGCAGCAACTGTTTCTGAGCAGTAACTTATGATAAAGTGAAATCTGATTTCACTCTCAAAGGCAGATCTGACCTGCCTGGCATTAGCGATATACCCCATGGTTGGCAAGAGAGACTACAGCAGGAGATTCATGCCGGTTAATCCATCCTTATGCATGTATGTAGCTTTAATTTATTTGTAGATAAAAGATAACAGTACAATGGTAATATTAAAAGTACCATTATTAGTTGTTTCCTAATAATGGTAATATTAGCCATAATGGTAAGGTTAGGTGTTTCCTTATAAGGAAACATTTGCCATTTATTGGCTGAGTAGCCAGTACTGCTATCAATATTTTAATTTAGAATCATAACTGTATATGTGCATTAGTCTTTAACTAATGGAAGGTACTTCAGGGATTTTGTTTATTTTGTACAAGTTCTCACATTGCCAATGTTAGAATTAATTGTAAGAAAGGAGTTAATGACATGAGCAAAGCTTGAACACAGTACTGATATCATCTGTGACTAAACCATGATGAATATTTGTGTGACAGATTGTTCTGACTTTTCATGCAAGGAAAATGGACTCTAAGAGCAAATATTGAAGTAGGTATGTAACAAAAGAAAGACAGAAAGAAAGAGAGAGAAAGAAAGAGAGAGATAAAGAAAGAAAGAGAGAGAGAAAGAAAGAAAGAGAGAGAAAGAGAAAGAAATATGCAGAAAGAAAGAGAGAAAGAAAGAAAGAAAGAAAGAAAGAGAAATAAAAAGAGAAAAAGAAAGAAAGAGAGAGAGATCATAGTATAAAGTATGGGACAGTAAAGAGATACCAATTATACTGTGACAAGAAGAAAGTTTTCTAATCAACAATGACTATTAGGTTTATTATTACATCAACACATTAGTAAGAAAAGTCAGGAAGTTTGTTGACATTCATAAAGTTCTTGATAAGACTCCTGATTAATAAGAGGGAACCTAATTTGAAGTTGTGAATAACAAAATTGATCAGAGAAAAACAATTTGTATTTATGTACAATTTAAATTAGCTGCATCTCTAAATTTAGAACTTACTCTCTTCTGTTGTAAGAACTCCTCCCTAGTTGACCTCCACCACTTCCTATGTCTTGTCATACTGCGCTAAGTGAGGCTATTGTATCTGGTCAGACTTTTCCATCATCTTCCTTTTGCATGTCCTCTAGTTTTTTTCCACTGTCCACTCTGTCACTCTCATAGCTCACCTGTTGTTTGAGACAAGAGACATGACCAGATTATCTATGTTTGTCCTTCTTGATGGTCTTGATTATGTCCTTCACTCCATTTTACTGTTGAATCCATGTGTTGCTCTTCCTGTCACGTAAAGTGATGCCAATCATGATTTACTCCATTTTTACATTGGGCCACTGGTCTCTGCAGTGATGATGTTCAGTACCAATGTCTCACTGCCATAAGTCATCACCAACAGAATATATTTATTAAACATCTTTTTCTTGGTTTCAATTGTTGACTCAGGACTTCTCATGATGTTCTAAACTTTTCCGAAAGCTGCCCAGCCAAGCACAAACCTTCTTTTGACCTCCAGAAATAGGACACCATTTCTAGCAAGCCTCTTTCTGAGGTACACATAACTGTCTTCTTCCTCAACAGACTTTCTATCTGCAATAACTGGTGATAGTTTAGTATGGCTGTTAAACATGGCCTTAGTTTACCCAAGATGCATGTTAAGGCCTAATAGTTGGGTCACAATGGAGATAGCATTGAGAATTTCTTCCAATTCTTGTGGTGTATGGGTTTGTAGACATACAAAAGACGATTGTCTCCCTTTCAATTATAATAAAGTTATGAGACTCAAGTGACAGCCAGGGGATAGGGTAACAAAAGGCAGTTGTGATGTAAAGCCCAGAGAAGAAGGACGTCTCTAGGCTGCAGTGGTAGGTCTTACAGGAAAAATACCACACAGCCTCACCAGGTTCATAGAGAAACCACTGCAACTGTAGTTTTCCCTTTATGAAATAATATAAGTAAGGTGCCTGAGTTTTTACACATTTCTTGTTGTTGCATACATGTTATAATTTCTCTGTGTGGAATAAATGTATATATAATTATATGTACAACTTAGCATCATGAAATTCTCACAGAGAACAAAGCATGTTTGTCATTCCTTTTTCTTTCAGCTATTCCGTTCTGTCTGTACAATATGGGGTTATTATATCATGGATATAATAATGCCAATAACAGAGGAAACACAGATAGGAGAATAAACCTTTCTTCTATAGCATGTGTACCCATTAGGCTGTTCAGATGATGTAATAAGCAAAGTTTTGATGGAAGAGCAGACCCCTATCTATGTTGATACCCTTCTTCTTGGCTTTGTTGGCTAACATCTAGACAGCAAATATTCATTTAAACAGACTTTCTTTTTTTTTTAAAGACAACTGACAAGTTGTGTCTATTATATATTTTTATTGGGTGGTTAGTTTCAACAAGATGATCATTTACTGGGCATGCTTTGGAAAGAGGTATATAAAGCAGACAAGTCAAGTGTTAGAGAATTTTAATGTGTCAGCAGTGAACCATGTAAATATTCACAGTAAGTCATTTAAATTAAGACTATAAATAATATTACAGTTAATTTGAGCAATGGTAAACAAAATAAGATAAAAATAGACCATAAAATTAATGGCATTCATAAAAAATTCGATATCCTAACATTTTATTTCAATGGAAAAATGTTCGATTTTGTCTTTTTGTTTTTCCTAATTTCAGTGAAAACTAAAAATGTCTTGCTTCATTTATTCAAGAAGTTTACACTCAGACAATTGGACATTGATTTGATCCGTGTAAACATCTTGGGAAAGGCATTAATCTTTATGTTTTTATTTGCTTCAGATGTGGATAAACTGGCACATGTTTCTGTTTTATGCGCACTCATATTCATTATCTGTAAGGCTTGTTATCTTCAGAGGAAGCATTAATCCTGTTTTGGACCCCCCGAAAAAAAGGATGTTTTTTTTTTCTGTCCACCTTGTACTTAAACCTTTCTTTTTATTTTCTGATTATTTATTGTTACCTTTTGTTTATGTCAGGACAATCTTAAGTACTTTTGAAAATGGAGTTGCAATCTTATTGGTCCCCAAATAATGAATCTGAATGGCAGACAGGAAAAAATATACTAACAAATTTAAAAAAAAAACTGGGTTTAAAAATGCCGTCATTTGATTGATTCTTTTCATATTTTTATGCCAAACTTTGATTATAAATTCTGCTAATATTTCTAGGATCCAATCACTTTGGTAAAACTGGATTTGCCATATAGTGTCATAGCAGAATGTCATAGTGGAATGTCAAGTAATGTCATGGCAAGTTATCATCATCATCATCATCATCCTCCTCCTCCTCCTCCTCCTCCTCCTACTACTACTACAAGGTTTTCAATGAATCATCAGGTATTTATAGAAGTTTAGAATATTTTACATTATCTCTCTTTAGGCAGACATGAAAGATTTGAGACATGAAGATAAGTCTAGCGTAACAAGTTTTACTATTTCTATATTTTTCTTATAGTTGTTATCGACCAGGAAAATGAAATTAGCAATATGATTTCAAATTCTGGTTGAGATTTTGTCCATTTACTTCACAAGTCTTTGAGAAAGGCCCGAATCCAATTTTCCCTGCATTCTGAATCATTACATTTTGATAATGGTTTTGTAACGTTATCATTTGTACAGTACTAATGAGAACACAAAACTAAATCTCTTATACATAACATTACATTATCTGTCTATATTTCTGAGAGGAGGTATTATGTACACTATTTAGATTATTTGGACTATTGTCCTCAACTTTGTCACCATATTTATTACAATGTTTCAGCCAATGTTTGCTCCAGCCTTCTCCAGGTTGTTGGAATGTCAAACTGAACCCTTTATTTCGCTCACTGGGGTAAACTGTTCTAGTTCCATGCACACTGTTTAATGGATGTCAGTTATCAGTTATCTTCTGTTAATTTCCCTCTCCAGGTTCTCCAATTTTTTCGCAGACAAAAAATTTTCTTTTGTCATGTGTGTTCCAACTGTCTTTTTTGTGTATTTTTACAAAAAATGACACTTTGAAATTGTTTGTTAGCCTCTCTCTGTCTACATCTGAGTTATTTATTCTTCTGATTAACTCAGATCTCCACAAGTCAGTTTTGATTGTCCAATGATGATAGACTATATTTACCACATTCTTCACTTCCAAAAAAACATCTTCCCTGGTGCAAGGAAGCTTTAAACTGGCCTTCTTATAATGATTGTCTGGTGTGTTTGGTGAATTCAAAACTCCTTCCAAATGGTTACCAAGATACAAATCAAATCATAGTTAATATTTTTTAAACTGAATCTACTTTGAAGAGCTACAAAGGACAGGGGAGGAACATGGCACATAGAAGAAGAAGACTTTGATAATTACTGAATTGTTTTTTATTCAACCTATGACAAGAGAGATAACTCTTTGAAAGACCAAACATTTAAAGGTTAATCAAGACTTTTTTTAACCTTTTTTTAATAACTTCATTAGGCAATTTTTTATTTAAAAATGATCATTAAAATTATTAAAAAAAAAAATCTTTTTTCACACTTTATCATTTTTGATTTAATTTAGAATCAAACTCAGAAAATTTGATATTTAATTAATGAGTACTAATCAAGTTTCAACAAATTATTCATCTTTGGCTAATTGAACGATCTGAAGACTTTTTGTTTTTATGGAATAAAATAATATATATAAAGTTTTAGTTTGTAAGTGATTTTTTTTCTAGAGTTCTAAAAGTGAAAAAATAAAAAATAAAAAATAAAAAATCTTCTGTATTCAAAAACTCAGGAAATTAAAAAATCACCTCAAAACTTTCATAAGTAGCATCTGAAATCATCCAACTTCAACTTAACTGAAAACATGATAAAATATCTGAGAGATTTTAATGTCTCACTTTCTGTAAGGAATCTCTAACATGATTACATAAGTCTTTCTTTTTTTAATTTGGAAAAAAAAGCCTAAAAAGTTTTTTTTTTTATAATATCAGCTTGTCCATTTATGTCGGACAAGTTTCAATTACTTATAACTTCAATAATAATTTGGGTAATTCAGGGGAAATTTGCACACATTACAGGTGTTAATAAAAAGTTAGAGCAGATAAATTTTTATTGAACTTTCTTCGTTCCACTTTCAATTATTGTCTTTTCATGCGTGATCAGTGGGAAAGATTCAGTAACGAGATTCAGTCTCCCTTTATAAACAAACGAGTTCGTCTCCTTTTAACTGTTAGATTCTTCAAAACTGCTTCTATCTAAAATTTCAGAAAAAAATCTAATAGTAAAAACCTTCTAAAATCCAGTTATAATGCATATGAATTTATCTCTGGCAAATATTTTAAAGAATTAGAAAGCATCAGGAATAAACTACGATTAGAAAATATCTTGCCAAAAACATCTTGTCACTGTTGTTGAAAGAAAGTGCATTTAGAAAAATCACTTCCCCATAACTATCTTACCTGACTTATTAAGATAAGTAAGTGCCAAGAGAATGGTTTTAATTGAGAGGAAAAGACCAAAATTGAAGAGTCCACACTTATTCCACATTTTATTTTTTAGTGCAACAATATCCTTGTGCTTTTCTGTTTTCTATCATCAAGTTTTTGATTCTCTGGGACTTGGGTTTTAAACTGGAGAATTCTTTGTTTTAAATTCATATAATTTCAGTTAAAAGATTAAAAGATGCCAAAAATCATTTTGATAAAAATAACAAAGAGATGGCAATATCTTTTTAATATTTAAAGTTTTTTTTCTGTCTGGATTTCTGGAATGAAGAGTTATCATTATTTAAATACAAAGTGTTGTCTTCATCTTTGTTGTTGTTATCACAAAGTGATAAGATGAGGGCATGTAAATAATCTAAATAATAGTTATTTTTTAAAAACAATTAAATATTTTAAAATATTTTAAAATAGTTGCTTTTTAAACCAACTAAAGGGTGGTTATATTTTTTAAATATCTTAAAATAGTTGTTTTTTAAAATAGCTAAATGCTGGCAATATACTTTTAATATTCTAAAATAGTTTAAAGAAACCGGTAAAAAATGGTGATATTTTAAGAAATATTTTAAAATAATTTATGAAATATGTGAAAGAAAGCAAACACTATTTGTTAGAATTTCATACAAAATCTTAGCCAGCTTAAAGAATTCAACTTTTTCTATTTTTGCTGAGAGAAATAGCTAATTCTCTCAACCAAGTTGTCAATGAAGACTATGCAATGTCACTGATAGCCAATCTAATTGAATGTACAGAATGATAATTGATTCAAAAAGAAGTTTCCTCACTATGATTTTAGTGAAATACTCAGTGAAAAATAAATGATCAAACTCATGATAAATCTTGTAGTTGCAAGAAATTTTCAATTTGTGAGTTTATCGATAAATTGCTATTTTTAAAATCCGATTTCAAATTTATCTTAACTTTTAAAGAAATATGAGTGAAGAGAAAAATTATCTTAAAAATAAAAGCAAGATAAATGGGTTGTAAAAAAATAGGCTTTAACAATCTCAGTTCAAATAATTTCTTTTCAACGAGGAGCAAGAAAAGCATCATTCCTCATGAAAAGAAGACATCAGTCAGATGAAATTCTTGTGTATTATTAGGAAAGATGTTTTCTGATCAGGACAGAAGATTTTAATGGTTATGTTGTATAATTTCTGAAAAAAAATTGTAAAGTCACTTTTCCACCACTGTGATGTAAATTACTTGTGGCTTTTCTATAAATATTTTCATGGTAATAGTTCAGATGCACTTTCCACTTTGGTACCTCATTTTACAAATTTAAGCACAGCTGAAATGGTTAGATGTAACTGTAAGTTTTTTCTCGCATTTCTTGCTTGTGGAACACTCTTTTTGGCTTCCAGTCAACTTTGATCTTCAAAAATTTAAATGCAATGTCAATTGTTATCTTTTATCATCTTAATTCCACTTTTTTTTTATTCACCTCTCTTCTTATTAATGTTTTTCTTTTTCTCATGTTCTTTTACACTCAATAAACCCTTGCATCTTAGTGGCTTTATTACATTGCTTGGGGTGAAATGATTCAAATAAACAAAGCTGTTAAATTTTTTGAAAAAGAATTCATTTAAAAGTCAAATTTCTAAGTCCATTATTAAGAAATGAAAAAAAAATGTAGCATGAATGGAAAAAATGAAGATGAGAAAATTTTGTAGAGCCAAGCTTCGTAGTGGGAAGTGTTGTTGCTGGCTGAGAAAAATGCCATTCAACATTCTAGCTTTAACACTAACTGCTGATACAGGGTGGAGAATACAGAACTATCTCAGCTATGAAGTAAGGTTCAAGTACCAAACAATGTCACCGTCACACATATCTTCATATAATGGAGCTAGTGTTTAATTTATGTCTGAAAGACATATGTATATGTCATTACAAACCCAAATCATCTTTTCATATGTTTTTGAAGTTTACTTTAAAGAACATATGATTTTTAGAATGTATCATATCATAAGATAGCAGGGTTTGTGACCTGGCTAGAAAATTTTAGGGGTCGTATTATATATATCTCAGAATTCATTTATGCTTTTTAAAAATATTTTGTGTAATTCCTGAAAAATTATATGTGCTATCAACTGTTTTAGAAAAAGAATACATTTAAAAGTCAAATTTCTATGTATTTTTTTATTGTCATAATTTTCTGATTGTTTTCACTACAGTATGAGTAATTCGGATGATTAATCTTTCCAAATATGAATATGTTTGAGAGTCGAGTAGAAAAATAAAAGCATTACCATCTCTGGGGATAACGAAGGAAAGTTAGTCTCTTTCTACTTGAATGATTTCAAATCCTCCTCTCATTAACAAGAGCCATCTTGTATATCCTAGAATTATATTAATTAACCAACCAGAGAATTTAATTTAGAAATCAAAAAAGTTCTGCTGATAAATTCATTAAAATTTCCTAATTCAGTGACAAAGAGGTGTTTAAAATGTTTAATAAATTATCAGCTGAAGAAGAAATAACAGTTTTGGGGGTCACACTTGTTGCAAAGAAAAATATATGCTAACTTGGAGAACATCTTGTCTAGATAGTTATACATTTTAGAGACTTGAAACTTGCAGTTTTGGTCTTTTCATCAGGTCTAATCACAAATTGACAGTTTTTCATGTCCACTGTGCATGGTAGTGTGCGAGTCTATCATGCACAAACATACATACATACAAAAATACAAATCACATACAATGCCAAGCATTCATTGGTTAATTAATCACCACTATGTTATTATAGACAATTTACAAATCACAGCAATGTGAATATTTTTTAATCGCTCTATTTTTATGTAGTCAGTTTTGTGCACTTTTGGGAGAAATGGATCCCAGAAGCTTTCTTAAGTCTCCCCAAAGCTCGCTTGCTGATTAGTCTATGCCAACCAATCAGATCGTCTGCATATGAAGAATAATTCTGGAGCCTATAGTCACTTATTTAAGCAAAAATTTTTCTTAGCTAATTAGTGAGAATTCAGCTGCTAAACAAATCCACGACAGTTGAAACCATGCACCAACCTTCATGCACCTTGTATATACTCACATAATCTTTTCTAGCATGGCAAATCTTTTAAGAACAGTCATTAGAAGAGACTCTCATGATCATTATTCCAGTGAACTTTGAAATACTAAAATAACAGATAAAGAGAGACAACTCTTGTTTATTTCAACCTATTCTTACTTAAATGCATGCTTTCTTTCACATCGTTGTTTGATATTGTACATCTTGTTATATACATATTTTATGTGTAACAATGTCTTTGATTTATCCTTTTCTGCGTCAGCCCTGTTTCTTAAACTAAAGTTAAATTAATATGGTGAAGTCTGCCATAGGTAGGTAGAGAACTTGGTCAAAATCTTTCTTCATTGATTCTCAGTTTGTAAACTATCCAGGAGAAAAATATCATGTCATTGTCAGCAATCTGTTATGAGATGACAAAGAGAATGATATTGAAAGAAGACATTTAAACTAGTGAATTGTTTGTGTATGTGTGAAGTTGTGTAGAAGAACTCTTAGAGAATAGTAATGGAAAGTGAAGAGGAAAGTGTTTGCATGTGTGTGTGTGTGTGTCTCTGTGTGTATGTGTCTGTGTGTGCGTACCTAGGTGTGGGCTGTATCTCTCCATGTGGCAACCTACATTTTACTGTGTCTGGGTGAAATAGGAAAAGGATGATGACAGAGAATGTAACTACCTATTTATAGGTTTAAGGAACATCCTTTAGCAATGTTTGTTTTTTTAAGAATGTAATGGGGTAACACCACAAGTTGTAAAAAAAGCTACTGATAAGATCCTTCTTCTTAAAATAATATAGCAACGCTTCAAATGTTTGCCTAGGTTCTTATAAAAAATAAAAACATTGTTCACCTTAAATTTTTTTAAATTGTTTTTTTTTTTTTCAGAGTATGGAGACGAGAGAAAAATAATTGGAAAGAGATAAATAATGAAAGAGAAGGAGAGAAAAAAGATATTTTTATTAAGATGAGCTTGGTTTTGTTATAAAGATGCAAAAAGGATCAAATTTAGTATACACTAAAAATATTCAACTGGACCCACTAGTCATTAGCCGAATCTGTGGAAGTCAGACAGAGAATGATGTTGCGTAATAATGGAAAGGAAGATAGGCAAAGAAAGATATGGAAAATACACAGCAAAAGTTTGTGGGGAAATTTATGAATTCCTGGACTACCAATATTCTTGTCCTTGTCCGAGGATTCCAAGAGAATATTAATGGAAAGTGAAGAGGAAGATGTTAGCATGTGTGTGTGTGTGTGGGTGTGTTTAGAAATATCTTGATTTTTAAAAGTTACCAGATTTTTCATCTACAAAGTTCATAAGAAGATAGAAACTGAAGATGGAAATGTATTACCAGGTATGAAAGCATAAAAAGCATTCAAAACACTCTGACATCATTAGAAAACCTGAATTTATCCAGCAAGTTCAGTAGACAAATGATGACAATCCCAGAAAATCCATGAGATCACTTGCAAAAGATTTCCATATGCCTGAAGGAACAATCGGAAATCTTGTCAGATATGACATATGTGATGAGGAATGGTAAATTTATGTCATAAAAACATCATAAGAACATCCTAGTAAGCAAGTAGATCATAATAACATTATAGTAAGCAAGGACATCATAAGAACATCAAAGTAAGCAAGTAGATCATAATAACATCAGAGTAAGAAAGGACATCAAAAGAACATCATAGTAAGAAAGTAGATCATAATAAAATTATAGTAAGCAAGGACATCATAAGAACATAATAGAAAGTAAGTAGATCATAATAACATTATAGTAAGCAAGGACATCATAATAACATCATAGAAAGCAAAATATCATTAGAACATCATAGTAAGGAAGTAGATAATAATAAAATCATGTTTTATGTTTTGTGATGTCTTTGCTTACTATAAGTAACCAAAGACATAATAAAACATCATAGTAAGCCAGTAGATCATAATAACATCATAGTAAGCAAGAAAATCATAAGAACATCATTTTAACCAAGAACATCTTAAAGATATCATAGTAAGCAAGTAGATGATATGAACATCATAGAAAGCAAGAACATCATAAAAACATCATAGTAAGCATATAGATCATAATAATATTATAGTAAGAAAGGACATCTTAAGAACATCATAGTAAGTCAGAACTTCATAAGAACATCATAGTAAGCAAGTAGATCATAACATTATAGTAAGCAAGGACATCATAATAACATCATAGTAAGGAAAACATCATACGAACATCTTAGTAAGCAAGTACATCATAATAACATCATAGTAATCAAGTAGATCATAATAACATTATAGTAAGCAAGGACATCATAAGAACATCATAGTAAGCAAGAACATCATAAAAGCATCATAGTAAGCAAGTAGATCATAATAACATCATAGTGAGCAAGAACATCATAAGAACATCATAGTAAGCAAGTAGATCATAATAACAGCATAGTAAGCAAGAACATCATAAGAAAATCATAGAAAGCAAGTAGATCATAATAAAATCATAGTAAGCAAGGACATCATAAGAACATCATAGTAAGCAAGTAGATCATAATAACATCTTAGTAAGCAAAAACATCATAATAACAGCTTAGTAAGCAAGGACATCATAACAACATCAGAGTAAGCAAGAGACTCATAAAAACATCATAGTTAGCAAGGAGATCATAATAAAATTATAGTAAGCAAGTACATCATAAGAACATCATAGTAAGAAAGAACATCATAAAAATATCATAGTAAGCAAGTAGATGATAATAACATTTTAGTAAGCAAGAAAATCATAAGAACATCACAGTAAGCAAGAACATCATAAGAACATCATAGTAGGGAAGTAGATCATAATAACATCATAGTAAGCAAGAACATCATAAGAACATCATAATAAGCAAGTAGATCATAATAACATCATAGTAAGCAAGAACATCATAAGAACATCATAGTAAGCAAGAACATCATAAGAACATCATAGTAAGCAAGTAGATCATAATAACATTATAGTAAGCAAGGATAACATAAGAACATCATAGTAAGCAAGAACATCATAAAAACATCATAGTAAGCAAGTAGATCATACGTACATCGTAGTAAGCAAGAACATCATAAAAACATCATAGTAAGCAAGTAGATCATAATAACATCATAGTAAGCAAGGACATCATAAGAACATCATAGTAAGCAAGTAGATTATAATAACATTATAGTAAGCAAGGACATCATAACAACATCATAGTAAGCAAGTAGATCATAATAACATCATAGTAAGCAAGTATATCATAATAACATCATACTATGCAAGGACATCATAAAACATCATAGTAAGCATGAGCATCATAAAAACATCATAGTAAGCAAGTAGATCATACGTACATCATAGTAAGCAAGAACATCATAAAAACATCATATTAAGCATGTAGATCATAATAACATTATAGTAAGCAAGGATATCATAATAACATCATAGTAAGGAAAACATCATAAGAACATCTTAGTAAGCAAGTACATGATAATAACATCATAGTAAGCAAGTAGATCATAATAACATCATAGTAAGCACGTAGATTATAATAACATCACAGTAAGCAAGAACATTAGAAAAACATCATAGTAAGCAAGTAGATCATAATAACATTATAGTAAGCAAGGACATCATAATAACATCATAGTAAGCAAGAACATCATAAAAACATAATAGTAAGCCAGTAGATCATAATAACATCATAGTAAGCAAGTACATCATAAGAACATCATAGTAAGCAAGAACATGATAAGAAAATCATAGTAAGCAAGTAGATCATAATAACATCAGAGTAAGCAAGAACATCATAAGAACATCATAGTAAGCAAGTAGATGAAAAGAACATCATAGTAAACAAGAACATCATAAGAACATTATAGTAAGCAAGAACATCATAATAACATCATAGTAAGCAAAATATCATTAGAACCTCATAGTAAGCAAGTATATCATAATAACATTATCGTAAGCAAGGACATCATAAGAACATCATAGTAAGCAAGAACATTATAAGAAAATCATAGTAAGCAAGTAGATCATAATAACATCATAGTAAGCAAGGACATAATAACAACAGCATAGTAAGCAAGTAGTTCATAATCGTAATATTTTTATGATGTTCTTTCTTACTATGATGTTCTTATGATGTCAAGTACATCATAAGAACATTATAGAAAGTAAGTAGATCATAATAAAATCATAGTAAACAAGGACATCATAAGAACATCATAGTAAGCAAGTAGATCATAAAAACATCATGGTTAGCAAGTAGATCATAATAAAATTATATTAAGCAAGGACATCATAAGAACATCATAGTAAGAAAGTAGATCATAAGAACATCAAAGTAAGCAAGTACATCATAAGAACATCATAGTAAGCAAGAACATCATAAGAAAATCATAGTAAGCATGTAGATCGTAATAACATTATAGTAAGCAAGAAAATCATAAGAACATCATTGTAAGCAAAATATCATTAGAACATCATAGTAAGGAAGTAGATCATAATAACATCATAGTAAGCAAGTAGATCATATGAACACCATAGTAAGCAAGAATATCATAAAAACATCATAGTAAGCAAGTAGATCATAATAACATTATAGTAAGCAAAGACATCATAAAACATCATAGTAAGCCAGTAGATCATAATAACATCATAGTAAGTAAGAACATCATAAGAACATCATTTTAAGCAAGAACATCCTAAAATATCATAGTAAGCAAGTAGATCATGTGAACATCATAGCAAGCAAGAACATCATAAAAACATCATAGTAAGCAAGTAGATCATAATAACATCATTGTAAGCAAGAACATCATAAAACATCATAGTAAACAAGTAGATCATAATAACTTCATAGTAAGCAAGAACAACATAAGAACATCATAGTAAGCATGTACATCATAATAATATTATAGTAAGAATGGACATCATAAGAACATCATAGTAAGCAAGAATATCATAAAATCATCCTAATAAGCAAGTAGATCATAATAACATCATAGTAAGCAAGAACATCATAAGAACATCATAGTAAGCAAGTAGATCATAATAACATTATAGTAAGCAAGGACATCATAATAACATCATAGTGAGGAAAACATCATAATAACATCATAGTAAGCAAGTAGATCATAATAACATCATAGTAAGCACGTAGATTATAATAACATCACATTAAGCAAGAACATTAGAAAAACATCATAGTAAGCAAGTAGATCATAATAACATTATAGTAAGCAAGGACATCATAGGAACATCATTGTAAGCAAGAACATCATAAAAACATCATAGTAAGCAAGTAGATCATAATAACATCATAGTTAGCAAGAACATCATAAGAAAATCATAGTAAGCAAGAACATCATAAGAACATTATAGTAAGCAAGTATATCATAATAAAATTATCGTAAGCAAGGACATCATGAGAACATCAAAGTAAGCAAGAGTCTCATAAAAACATCATGGTTAGCAAGTAGATCATAATAAAATTATATTAAGCAAGGACATCATAAGAACATCATAGTAGGAAAGTAGATCATAAGAACATCAAAGTAAGCAAGTACATCATAAGAACTTCATAGTAAGGAAGAACATCATAAGAAAATCATAGTAAGCATGTAGATCATAATAACATTATAGTAAGCAAGGACATCATAAGAACATCATAGTAAGCAAGTAGATCATAAGAACATCAAAGTAAGCAAGAACATCATAAGAACATCATAGTAAGCAAGAACATCATAAGAAAATCATAGTAAGCAAGTAGATCATAAGAACATCATAGTAAGCAAGAACATCATAAGAACATCATAGTAAGCAAGTAGATCATAATCGTAGTAAGCAAGTAAATCATAATACCATCGTACTAAGCAAGAACATCATAAGAACATCATAGTAAGCAAGTAGATCATAATAACATTATAGTAAACAAGGACATCATAAGAACCTCATAGTAAGCAAGTAGATCATAATAACATCATAGTAAGCAAGTAGATCGTAATAACATCATACTATGCAAGGACATCAGAAAACATCATAGTAAGCAAGTAGATCATACGTACATCATAGTAAGCAAGAGCATCATAAAAACATCATTGTAAGCAAGTAGATCATAATAACTTTATAGTAAGCAAGGACATCATAATAACATTTTGTAAGCAAGAACATCATAAAAACATCATAGTAAGCAAGTAGATCATATTAACATCATAGTAAGCAAGAACATCATAAGAACATCATAGTAAGCAAGTTGATCATAATAACATTATAGTAAGTAAGGATATCATAAGAACATCATAGTAAGCAAGAACATCATAAAAACATCATAGTAAGCAAGGCTCTATTTTCCTTTTTTATGGAAAGGGCATCTTGATTCAGATTGCTTTTCTCAACGTCTCATCTTCTCTTTCATATCTGAAATGTAAACAAAGTAAAAGAATTAAGAAATTTATTTTTAATCCAATATTTTATTACTTCAAATTTTATTACAGTAAACATTTCATATGCAAAATAGAGGCACAGTGGAGTAATGGATTGCAGCTCAGATTGTGGAATTGTAGAGCTGTGTTTGAATTCCAGTCGAATTCCTTATATTCACTTACATGCTAATATCCTTGGGAAAGGTATAGATCTATTTCTTCTCACTCTGCTATGGTTAAATAGTCTTGGGTGGCTAGGAGAAAGACAACTCTGAATTCCAAATATGTGGAAGGTTGATTGGACACATTGCAGCATACTGTGTTCTATGTATTCGGCTCTTCCAAAATGTGTGGTTGGTTCTGCACAAGCGATCACAACTACAATCAAATGATATGTATGGCTTGTCTGACTGTTTGATCTGAGCTGCTTGACACTCTTACATACAAAAAATGATGGGAGAGTCCAGTAGCAGTACATATATATTGAAATTGAGTTTAAGCTATGTCTAGATGATTTGCTATGCCCTCTGTAATATTCTTTTTCCCCCTTTTCATTTTTATCTTTCTTTTACTTTTTCATCTTTCTCTCTCTTCTTCTTTCTTTAGTCTTAAAAGTTAAAAATTTTAAGCTACTATTTTATTTTATTTCTACACTTCTCAGTGTTGAAAAATCCTGCAAGGAATCTCTTGTAGGGTGAAATAGCTATTCAAATAGTGTAATTTTGAATTTCTATTCTATGTAATTTATTTATATATACTCTGTTATAATAAATACATTAAGCTATCTTTGTGTATCAGTTTTAATATTTTATATTATTAAGATTTACTTAGATTATATAGCAATGGATGATTATTTATATATATATCTATATATCTATATATATATATATATATATATATATATATATATATATATAGAGAGAGAGAGAGAGAGAGAGAGATAATCATCATAATATATAAATATATATATAGGTAATCATCATAATATATATATATATAAATATAAAAGTAAACATTGAAGTTAACACTTAGGGGCGACAGGCTGTTTCATGCTAGATGCAATCGTCAGGCCACCTGACGATTGCGTCTAGCATGAAGTGTTGACTTCAATGTTCACTTTTATATTTACACACGCACTATCTCTGATATTGAGCACTTTATCCCATAAATATAGCAAACCATAACAGTATATTTCTTCATATATATATCTATCTATCTATATATATATATATATATATATATATATATATATATACTTTTTTTGCTTGCCTTATCTCCAGTGATTTTCCAGATATGATCATTTTTTTATTCATAAGCTTTGAAAACAGGTCAAAAATCACTAATAATCTATAAGTATTCTGAAATTTTATGGTCTACTCTTTCAGGAACCACTCCAGAATTATTCAAATTAGGTCACCCTAGGTGATTAAATATTTACAATCTTCTCCTCTTCTTAGGTGGCACTTTACACATCGATTTGAATATTGCAGTGATGTAGTGAATAAGTAAGTTCCATTTATAAGAAGTAGAAACAGTTTCAAGGGAAAATGGAGTCTCTATCTTTGAAAAGTATGTTGAAAGAAACAAATTCAAAAATGCAGTAGAAAGAGAAAGAAAGAATTACAGAAAAAAATGAAGTGAAAGAGAGAAAAGAAAATAAAAGAAAAAAAAATCTTATTTCGATATTAGGGACTGAACATCAGACCCCTTAACTTACAAACATCTTCTTTAACCCTAGAACTAAGTTTGGAAATGCAAAAGCAGGGACAAGTTATTTGCTTCAATGAAAATGTTTTCTTTTTCTTGTTTCTTATTTGTACTTCTTATATTTTCTGAAAAATTACACTTGAATGCTCTCAATTTTTTGTTTTGTTTCTAATCTGTCCCCAAGTCTTGACAAAGATGTCTGACCAGAGAGTTCAAGGCAAGCTGGCATATGATTGGATGGTAACTTTGTTGGAAGAGAAACATTTTCTCAAAGTGAAAAAAAAAAAAAAAACAATTTTCAACAAAAGGAAGTGAGGGTGGGAGATGGAGAGAAATTACATTTTTGCTTGGAGAAAATTCAATCTTTCCCTTTTCTGTATTTTATTTAATTTTTGGTGAGTTGTTTTGTTTTTGTGCTTTTTTGTGGCTTTTGATTACAATATTTTGTAGCCAATCTGTTGTTTGCTTTTTAAGTTAAATTGCAGGATTTTGTGAATAAAACAGCAGCTTTAGACATAATTATTTTTGGTCCACATACCACATTTGATTGCACATATAAGAATGCCTCTATTCACATTTAATATTCCTATATTATAGAGTTAGGCTAAGTACAAATATCAGTCATCTATAGGGTCTGGATAAAAATTAGTCTACCTCATCTTTGCACATAAAATTTTGGAAATATTTATATACCATTCTTTTAGGAAAAAAGGGGCCTTATGTTCCATTAAATATGAGGAGTTAATTTTTTTTTAAATACTGAAGAGCTTTAATCCTTTAGCCAATTCAATCTAATATGATAAGGGTAGGGTTCTCATTCCTGAGCCTATTGTCATTATCTTTTCCTTTTAAGTTTATTCCATGCTGTATTGTTGATGATCTCATTGTAGTAGCTGGCAATTATTTGTTATATAATATAACAAGAGGAGAAAATGTGAATTTTTTTCTTGTTTTTTTAATTCACCCTATGCAAGGCAATAAAGCCACTAAGACACAAGGGGTTACTGAGTGTGAAAGAATAAGAAAAAAAAACATTATAAAGGAGTGAGAACAATAGAAAAGGAGGAATCAAGAAGACAGTAAATATTGATTGACATTGCATTTAAATTCTTGAAGATCAAAGTTGGCAGAAGAGAGTTCCACAAGCACAAAGTGTGTGAAAACAAATAGTTAGCATAGAATTTACAGTTATAATTCAATTGAATTATTGAGACCTAACTATCAATCTAGTATTGCACTTAAACTCATAAAATCTAGTTACCATAGCAAAGAGTTCATATGAACAATTACCACAAAAGTATTTATAGAAAAGGCCTAGGGAGGCTACTTTATGGTGATGGGAAAGTGACTGAAGCTGAGGTGCCAGGTTCAGACCAATAGTATTGCTGATTTTTCTTCTTTGGATTTCATCAACAAAATCTAAATATATAGCAAGATCATCAGATCATATCTAGCAGTAATATTCAAAGCATGGATGAATGGTAGAATTATAACTATATAAGATTGATTTTGGAGAGAAAAATTGTGTGGCATGACGCAGTGAACCAACTTTCTTAGCAACATATATTCAATATAATCTTTCCACTTCATGTCAGCTGAGAATGTTCGTCTGAGAAAATACAATGTGTCATTGTCATGGAGTTTAGTATCAGCCATGATGATGGGAAGGTGAATTTCAGTATAAAAAATGCTGGATTTGTGATGCTGAATGTTGTTAGAGATGGCCCTGTTGTTATAAAGACTGTCAAAAACATTTATACATTATATATGCTCAATGAAGCTACATGCTTTGAATGTCTGTTGAGTTTCAAGTTCACTCCAGACTTTAAGTGGTACTTATATATACAATTCATTGCTAAACAAATTGGAAAAATAGTTGCCTTAATCTATCACATCAGGAAGTACCTGACTCCTTCTGCCATGCTTAATCTTTACAAGAGTCAGGTTAGACCAAAAATGGGGTACATTTGCCATATTTTGGAGGTTCAATCCTCACTTTCCAGATTTGATAGAGTTCCAAATTGTTTAGTCTTGTAAAGGAAAGCTTGTTCTTTATTTTGGAGTCTCTTCCCCTTGTATGCAACATTGAAAGTTGTTAAGTCTTGGACTGGGTGAATTTTAGTTTAAAAAATGCTGGATTTTTTATGCTGAGTTTAGTTACAGATTGTCCATTTATTATAAAGATTGCTGGACATTTGTATATCATATACACTCAATGAAGCTCTATGGTTTGAATGTTTGTTGAGTCTCAGATTCATTCCAAACTTTAAGAGGTACTTATATATAATCCATTGCTAAACAAGCTAGAAAAATGCTCCCACTCAATATGTCACCCAAGGAAGTACCTGATTCGTCCTGCCATACTTTATCTTTAAAAGAGTCAGGTTAAATCAAAAGTGGAGTACTGGTGCCATGCTTGGACTGGATCTGTTCAATGATAATTTCCAGTGTTGGTAGAGTTCCAAATCATTTACAGGTAGTGGATGATTTATTTTTCATGGTATAGCCTCTTTTTCACAGATGCAATATTATATATGTCAAATATTCTGATGAACTCATTCTTTCATCTGACCTTTATAGCTAGGACTTGCCATGCTCTGTCCATGGTGTGGAACCACACACATTTCCTCAGTATTCCAATTGTAAAGTGGCAGTTCCTCTCAAATAGACTTTTCTAGAGAACTACTAAATTGGTAAAAAAGTCCCTTGTTGATGCTTCCCAGAACATGAGCATCTAACCCTTTTCAAGTTATGAGTCAATTATTAACTATCCTCCTTATCCTTGTCATCTTCACTTCCTTCTATTTCTTACATTCATATCACTTTCCTTATTAACTAACCTTCTACCATGAGTGACTCTTGAGCCTTGATTTGGATGAACATTAGTCAAAAAAATAAATAAATTATTTCATTTTCTATAAAATTTTTCTTCCTTTTTATAACATAAAATATATAATATTGCAGGGAGAGGATGTCATTGAAAGATAGCTTAAATTCAGATTGACTAATATTCAAGATGTCACTTATCATTTACTTCAGTTCAAGTTAAAATTGAATTGTACAACTAGAAACTTGTCTTGTGAGATCAACGCTAAATTAAAAATAACTTCAATATATATGAAAATGACGAACCATCTTTATGAATTTACAAGCGTGATAATTTTATAGAACTGCAACTGACTCTGACCTTAAGGTCAATTTTGCAGATTGTCCAATGATCTCTGTACAAGTCTCAACTTCTTCAACAAGAGTATTTTTTCTTTCAGGTTATTCCTTGTCAAAATTATTTGATTAAAATCATGTCCATCAGATGACAAATTAAAGCCAGGAAATGTTATCTGACTGGAGTATAAAGGAATCATGACTTATTTTTAAAAGTGGAATACATCTCAACTCTATAAGAAATATCTGAGAAAAATATTCAATGAAAAATGAATGAAATTGTGAATAAGTGTTTTTTTAAATGCCTTTTCCTTTCAAAACATAGACTCCTCTCCATAGATTACATTACATTTATTATTTATACATTATTACTTAACATTATTATTTATGCATTATTACTTTTTATTATTTATACATTATGACTTTACATTATTATTTATACAGTATGATGACTTCTTGAGAAATATAGTGGAGTAGATTTCCATTACTTTTTCATGGTTTTGAATGAAGAGATTTCTTTCTCCTATACTGGCTTCTACTCAGAATAAGAGATCCCAGTCTACACTACTATTTAACCAATATCTGGGGGAAAGGCAGAAGACATTTCCCAAGAGCATTAGTAGAAATTGAATGCAACAGATTAGAATAGAACTTGAACCTGGCTTGTTAATTCCATTATCTGTGCTGATAGACATCACATTGTTCTGTCAACTATTGTGGCATAACACTGACAAGATATTTTGTCAAAATATCTAGTAATGAGATGGAAGGCAGGGAGAAAAGGATTCATGACTTTCTTAAGAGCATTAGCTAGGTTTTGAACTTTCCTGTGTTGATAATTTTGATTCCTTGTAAAAAATACAGACATATGCATGTGTACGGCTTATCTTTTGATATGAAATTTCACTATCTTATGTTTAATCTGTTTGCTTTTATTTGACTGAATAAAATATATTGTAAAGAAAGAGATTATATTGAAAAATAAATATTTGTGTGAAATAAATGATTTTCCATCAAAAAATAACAAACTTATTGATATACCTATGTATATGAATATTTACATATTATGCAGATACCAACATATTAATATATATATATATATATATATATATATATATATATATATATATATATATATATATATATATATATGTAAATATAAATGTGAACATTGAAGTCAACACTCAGAGGCGACAGGGTGTTTCATGCTAGATGCAATTGTCAGGCTGCCTGATGATCTTATCCCATAAATATAGCACACCTTAAAACTATATTTATTCATATATATATATATATATATATATATATATATATATAATAATAATAATAATAATAATACACAATAAAATCCAAAATCACCTCATGCATGGAATAAGCTTATTTTAACTGACAAATATTTGTCAGTCTTATTGAACCACACTATTTTTGCTCTATAATAATAAATCAGTGGATTTTTGTGGATCAGTTTTAATATCTTATATTACTAGGATCCACTTGGATTAGATACCAATGAATTCATTACCTTTGGTATATATATATATATATACCTATATATATATATATATATATATATATATATATATATATATTATAATTTTCTTTGGGGTACAGAATTTTATTATGGAAATAAAAAAGGTAAGACCATTTTTACCCTTCATGATAAAAAAAAAAAAATTATAAAACTAACAACCCTCACTCAGCATAGCCAGAATCAAAGGAATAATTTTAATATTGCATGTCTTTTATAATTTATAATGCAATATTTATTACCTCGAAAATGTTGAGTGAGGGTGAAACCATTTGGTTGAGTTTGTTTCATGATTTTTTGTTTTAATCATGAAGGGCAAAATTGGTCTTATCTTTTTTGTTTCAGTAATATATATATATATTTATATATAAACTTATGACACACATCAAATATATATATATATATATATATATATATATATATATATATATATATATATATATATATATATATATATATATATACAGTATATATTAATAAATACACATATACCTACATTTGTAGTGCAACTTAAAGAGTTTCCCAAGTCATCAGGCACTTATGGCAAAAGGGTCACTAATTACAGTTGTTTCTGAAAAATACTGGGTTTCATGGGAGGAATGCTAAATTATACAGATTCAAAGCTCAAAGTTAATATAAACCCAATAATATTATTACAATATAAATTCAAAATATTTCGTGTATGGAGGGAGATATTGGAAAAACAAATTGATGCAAGCTTAAAGTTTATATTGTCCATGTTTTTTTCCATTGGAAAAAAAAGCAAGAGTTAAATTAAACAATTATAATGTATAAGTGTCAAGCAAGATAAATAGAAAAGAGTGGATAGGGGTGCAGTAGATTGCATATTGTTTATAAATAATCTCTGTGTTTCAAGGGAGTAATAATGCACAGTATATAAAGCTAATGTTTAATAATATTAGGATAATAAATTAAAAAAATAAAAAGTGTAGATAGACAGAGAAGGAAAAAATGAGAAAAAATAAAAAATTTAAGGAAAAGAGGGAAGCCATGTAACTTCTTACATATTAATAGATTCTTAAATGGTTATGTGTGTGTGTGTGGCGGGGGGTTATAAGTATTTAACCTAAAATATTTAATGATCAAATAAAGTTGGATAAAAAGATTTATCCAGAATCAAAATACTTTAGGAGAGAGTTTTTTTTTTTTTTTATGGGTGCAAGCTATCATTAGTTTGTGACATTTGTTCAGCAGATTGGGGTTGTTAATATTTTTGAATATGTACCTTTTTTCTAGCAAACACAAGTTACATTGGCCACCATGGACGGACAAGAGTTTTGGTGATAAAATTGCAATTTACTACTGGTGTGTAGTTATTTGCTCTGATTTCTCAGTAAAATTTTGAGAGTGCCATGGTATTTGAATATTGTTTATTGGTAAGAGTCATTTTATGATGGCAGTACCAGATTTTCCAGTGGTTTGCAGTGGAGCCAAAATAAAACTTAATCTTGCTATTATGTAGATATATGTGTATTTCTTAGTATAAATCATAGCTCTGTTTAAGTACACTGAGCACTGTTTTGTTTGCACCATAAATTAAATTAAAAAATATTTATATGTATATCTGCGTATGCACGCTATTGTACCCATATACAGTTGTAAATATCTCATTATTTAGTTTGTATTTACACTTATATCTATCTCTTTCTCTCTCTTTATATATTTATATATATGCAGAAATGTTAAGGCTCTTGATATGTCTCAAAGCAAAATTGCAAAGTTAAAATTTGGTATATGTCATGTAGCATTACATTATATATAATATGAAAGATGTCACTTACCATTCACTTCAATTGAAGATTATATATATATATATATATATATATATATATATATATATATATATATATATATACCCAAGTATATGATTGGTGTATATGGAATGAATTCCAATAACCAACAATTACTATTCTTAAAAGAGTGCTCAATACAAAGTAGAGCAGATATATTGTTATATTGTGTACCTAAATTTATTTACGTATATTTATGTTGGTATGAATGTGTTTTTATATATGTATGTTAGGATACGTGTATTTTTGTGTTTGCATGTATATTGATGTATGTTTATGCCTATGTATGTGTATGTATGTATGTTCATATATGTTTTTTGGTTAAATGTTGTTGTATTTATGTGTATGTACGTATATATGTGTATTTGTTATTATAGATAGGTATTTTTATGCATATATTTATGTGTATGTATATTTCTGTATGTGTGTATGCATGTATGTATATGTATGTATATATATATATATATATATATATATATATATATATATATGTGTATGTATATGTATGTATGTGTATATATATATGTATATGTGTGTTTACTTATGTAGGTTTGCAGTTGTATATATGTATGTTGACACCTATTGTATATGAAATTGTTTATGTGTACGTGTAGATAGGGAAACTTGGGTATGTCATTATGGCCACATGGGTTAGTATATGTATGTATATATGTTTATATTTGTGTATTGCTGTGTGTATATATGTATTTATATGTGAGTATGTGTACACATATGTGTGTATATTTGTGGGTATATATCTGTATATATGTATGTATGTGTATGTGTACTTAATATCATGGAGATATATACATATGTATATGTTTATGTATGTATGTGTAGATATTTCGGTGTGTATGTATGTATGTATGTATGTATATTTATGTATGTGTGTGTATATATATATATATATATATATATATATATATATATATATATATATGTGTGTGTGTGTATATGTGTGTATATGTGTGTGTATGTTTGTGTGTGTGTGTGTGTATATATATGTATATGAGGTGGACATCGTATTTACCGATGGGTGTTGACTTTGATGTCCGATTTTATATTTACATACACTATTTTAATATATTAAATAATATTATTTTTAATCATTTTTATCTTTGTATATTTACTCGCTTAAGTTATATTTCAATAGGTTGTTAGCATTCATGTAATGACATTTTCTGTCTTAAATATTTATTGGTTGTGGTATCCGATTGTCTGGGTCAATGTCTGTGGATGTGTGTGCATGTATTTATAGGTATCTATGTGTATGGAAAGTGCATTCACTTTTAATTGTGTATGTATGTACGTCTGTGTTGGTTTCCCTTCCCCCACTTTCCCCTTTTTTTTTTTTTTTTTTTTTACATGACAGACCGTGAAGATGTTCTCTGACTCGTCTCTTTTTTGTGTGTGTATATATATATATAAATATGTCTTGGTGCTTATATATTAGAATCTGATTGCGCTTGTTTTACGCGTGAGTTTAGGACCCCATTCACACACTATTAGGATTAAAAGTATACATTGTAAAAGGACCGGATATTAAATTAGCTAAAGGAACTTCAATGAAGAAATAAATTGAATAACATATATATTTCTTCTTTTCTCCTCAGTAATTTTATAGTTGTAAACTTAATAGCGAATAAATTTTAAATTTTGATTTTGTAATTAGCAGTTTTAAATTTTAATATTAAATTTTATCATATAATTTAGTAATTATTGGTTGGAATAAATTCTTTTTTAATACTACCCATATTTTAAACATCTGAATAGATATTATAACATGACTTCATTATCAAGCTTTTTGAATTTTCCTATACTTGTGTTTTGATTGGTCCATCTAGCCTTTGTAACAATGTTTTCTCCTTGCGAAGGATTGTTAATTAATTTGAAACTTTTAAAACCATTTATTTTACATTCAACGTCATCACTTGATAAGACACCGAGGGTGTTGAAACAAAATGGCTATTTTTGTAGTCATTTTATAAAATATTTATGTTATAATTTTTTTTAAATAAATAATTATATATATATATATATATATATATATATATATATATATATATATATATATTTATATATTATTATTATTTTTATTATAAGAGGTTATAATAAAAAAATGTTGAAATCGCTACACAAAAGCTTTCATGTTTCAATACTTTGTACTTCTTTTGGTGATGACAAGTAACTGGTGATTAAAGAATTTTTAAGGAAATTTAAAAACAAAGTGTTACCTCTTTTTCGAAAGTTAAAAGGTTTGGGGAAACATATAAAAATAGACTTGTGGGTATGTCTTGATTAACCAATTAAATGTCAGATCTGCACTAAATGGAAAAGTAAGCTCAGAGGGTGGAGGTGGGTGAGTTATTTTTTATGTCATGATAAACCAAAACATAAACAGGCCATCATTGACAATTGCGGAAAATATGTAAGCTACAAATGTATCATGATTGTAGACAAATATGACATGTTGAATTTTTGAAAGGGCGTTGAAGGTAGGGGTAGGATAATCAGATGTAAAGTTAACAAAAAATGTTTTTTTTTTACATTCAGGAAGCTTCTAAAAGTGGGGCCTGGAGATAAAATTAAAAGTAATGAGATTGTTCTGAAAAGTTGTTATTGACCTGATCCAATTTCTTGAATCTAAATGAACAAATATTTTACAGAATCCTTCTTGGTTGAGCTGAGAACTTTTAGGTACAATGTCCATACAGAGGAAGAAAGAAAGTTTAAATTCATTTCACTTTATTTTCATTTTTTGCTGTTCATAAAGAAAACAAATACATTAATTTTAAATCTTTTCAAGAATTCATTTTCAGGAATTGTCAAAAGAAAAAAGTATTAATGAAATCTTTTCTCAACAGTTCTGTCATAATAACAAATTTCTTCTCACATTTCATTCCATCATGGAAAATCTTCTGTTGCTCCTTTCTTTCTCTTAAATTTTCCAAAACACTGGATTGCAGAAAATCAACTTTTGAAACTTTTAAAAAATTTCTGCATACCAAATTCTAACAAAATTTAATCTCTAAGAATAGTTAATGTTTTTATAGATGAAAATTTGATAGAATTTAGTAGGCAGAAATTTTTTAAAAGTTGATATGAATTTAATTCATGATGTTTATAATTATTTTGGTAAAAGACAAAATATTTCAACATTTTTTATTCATGAAATATTATATGTAGTAAAGTTTAAGTTAAGATTTTAAGAACATATCTGGATACAAAGTTAGAAACTGGCCAATAAATGAGAAATAGTTATTTTAAGATGAAATTTATGCCTAAGAGAAAAGGGCAAGTGCTACACAAGACCATTTCACCAATAAATGATTGAGACATGAAATATTTATTACAATTGAAAAGCTCTGCAAGGCTTTCAGCATATAAAACTTTATAAGTAATTGTAGAACTAATGTTCTTTCAGTTTGACTCTACCAAACTTTTTGCAAAGTCAAACTGACATTTTATATATACTTTATTTCAGTAGTTGCTATTAATCAACTGACATTGGTCAAATTTTAGAATATAATTTTATCTATATAATGAAGGTTTCAGATTATAATATCCATTCTTCTTCTTATTTTATTATTTTAATATGTGCTACTTGACATGCTATAATCTTCATCAATTTAGCTAGAATATTGTCTTCCATTTCATATACATCTGTTTTAAAGATAAATTACAAAATTTCTATTAAATTAATATTAAGAGAAGCCAAGAAGCAATTCCATTAACTTAGCCACTTTAGAACATTTTTTTGGCTTAGAAAGCAATAATCAACTTTGCAGAATATTAAGAAAGGTTTTCATGCATTAATATATTCTTTAGCTCAAAGTTTCTTGGTACAAACCTGTACCAGTCAAAAACATTTTTGTTCAAAAACTTACAATACTTCTCACTTAAAAGTGTCTTGTCTGAAAAGCTAGAATAATTCTCCCTCAAAAATGTCTTGTATGAAAATTTACAATACTTCACACTCAAATGTCTTGTCTTCATTCATGTTTTCATTGCGAAAATATTAATTTGCATTATAAAGTGTGACTTAGTGTATGTATCATAGGAGCTGTAGATTATAATTAAATTTCCTTTGTACATCAGTGATATTCCGTTCATCCTGTTCTTGGAAAATTAATATTTTCTCTAAAATCATCAAAACAAAAATCATGAATTCATTTTTTCGGTGCTTTTAGAAATCTTACCATAATAATTTTTTTGAATAATTTTAGTTTAACAAAGGAACAAAACCATTTGTATTACAACAATATTCTATTTTAAGTTAGCTGAATAATTAGTTCAATGGAATTGTAGGATAGAATTTGCTCAGAGCTTGTATGTTTCCAGAGAAATATGCCATAATAAATAGTAAACATTTCTGTCTGAATTTCTGGCATGAGGAGTGATGATTATTTACACATTCTGATTATTGTCCTCATCTTTGTTGTTGTTATCACAACATTTCAGCTGCTGTGCTCTTTGTCCTTCATCAGGTGTAAATTGATCTTGGTAACATACAAGGAATTCTGAACAGACCCTTTATTTGATCTATGAGGGGAAACTGTCTTTGTTCTACTGTCCATGTCTAGCAATATTTTTATGTTTTATTATTTGTCCTGCTCAGTGATTGCTTACCCGTCTCCAATGAGTTCAAGTAGACACTACCCAACACAGGGATTGAGCTCACAATTACTATGTCACTAAATTCCACTTTAACTTGGAGCCTTAAATCTAAACTACCTGCTGATTAGTGCTGCTGCTGATGCTGTCTGTGATGTTTGATTGCTGATAATGCTATGGTTGAAGACTTGTTATCATTTGTCTTGCTTTCTGTATTAGCTTTTACTATAATGTATTTATTTCTATGCTAAGTTTAGTTGATTCATTTAGACATCTAACTCTTCAGTGTTCTTCTTTGTTCAGTATTTTCCTTCATTTTATAAGATGTGCTGTCTACTCCTTTTCCTCCATACATGATCAGCCATGCCCAATTTCATTGTATCACTCGTCACTATGGCTTTTTAATGCTCCTTCAGCCTTACTTTTAGAAGGTGGCTTATTTCAAATTTATATTCTCTGTCACAACTGCAAGGGCTTTTTTGTACACCTGATGAAGGCTAGAGAGCACAACAGATGATACATTGTAATAACAAGAAGAAAAAGGACAATAGTTCAAATATAAATAGTGTAAATAAAAACAAAATAGTGAACAGTTTGTTTTTGAGAAACACAGAGGCTAAATTTTTGTGATGGATGGGAAATTTTCAGTAAGGTTTCCAAAATTTATTTTGCAAACCTAATAGGTATAGGGCTTTTTATTTTGCTTTTATTGATTATCTACTAAAACTGAAGCAGATCTTATACATAAGGCCTTTCATAAATGTCTTGATTTCTTAGCAAAAATTCAAGTGAAATCCTATAGCTCAGGTTGAGATGAATATATACATTATGTAAAACAGCCATGGTTCCAACTTCTATAAGACAAGAATTCCTTATTCATTGGAAAATCACATATACCATATTTTTAAATGTAAAAAACATTATATGATTTTTGGTTTAATTTACTTCAAGGTGATATGCAGTCATAGCAACTGTAATGTAAAAAGCATTTCTACATGATATAGCAAGCTCCTGTGGTAGGGAATGCAAAGCTAATTCTTTGTTCAAAATTCTTACAATTTGAAAGCTAAAAAAAGACAAAAAAGAGTTACAATAAAAGCACAAAAAGAATATGCTGCTCAGCAGGAAATAAAACCAATAAGAGACCTTGTTTTGTGATGTATGTTTCTTCTTAACAGATCTGCTTACAGATTCATGGAGTAAGGCTTGCTGTGGTTAAATGCAAGAAAGCTTCCTTTTTCTTTGTTGAGTATGAAAGATGAAAGACTAAAATTGCAGAAATGTAAAGCAAAATTGTTTTCTTTTCTTTTTATAAACATTCATTGTAAAGAATAAATATGGAAAGGGGAGCTGAAAAGATTCTTTAAATCATCAAACATCACAATTTTATTTTTTTGTATCCATTCTTAGTCAAGCTGAGAACTTTTCAGCACCCCCTCAAGCATAACTGAATAGGTTTGTTATAGAACTGCCAAATCTAAAAATAGAGATCGATAGAATTATGACAGGTCAAGACAATTCTGTTGACCTGAGAAAATATCTACAAACTGCCAGCTTGTGAGGCATTATATAAACAAATGAAAGATGCATGTATATATATATATATATATATATATATATATATATATATATATATATATATGCACACACACACACACATATACATGCATATATATATATATATATATATATATATATATATATATAGAGAGAGAGAGAGAGAGAGAGAGAGAAAGAGAGAGATATCCACGTAAGATAAGAATGGATGGAGTACATTTCCAATATCCAAGATTTAATTTAAAAGAGGGCTCAATACAAAGTTGAGCAATATTCTATAGTGATTTGGAGATGTTTTTGATGTAATATCCTAAAATAATACAGTGTAACCCGGATATAAGAGACCTGGATATAAGAGAGTTTTTCTGTGGTCCCAAATTAGAGCCATATTTACCTAAACAAAATAACCCCAAAAACGCATATAAGAGAAACCCGGATATAAGAGACTTCTTCTCCGGTCCCGACAACTCTCTTATATCCAGGTTACACTGTGTGTATATATACATGTATATATATATGTGTGTGTGTGTGTGCATATGTGCATGTGTGTGTGTGTGTGTATATTTATATATATATATATATATCTATGTATATATATATATTTATATATATTTGCAAAAAAACAACATAGTTTATAAATTCAAGTGCCCTTTGGGAGATTGTATCTCTAACGAATTAAATAATATTTATGTAGACACACCACAAACTTGCTTTCATGATGCTTGACACTACATTTGAATGATAACTGTAACATTTTTAGGCATTTAAACCAATATGCCTGGTTGCATACACAATTCCAGAAAATCCTTGTTGAAAACTCAACTATAATTAAACATGAAAACAATAAACAAAAATTAAAAATTCTTGAAGCTATATACATAAAACAGCTGAAACCTAACCTGAACAAAATAAACTATGAAATCTTTACAAATATTCTTAAATGCCTATAATTGGTAACAGAAGTCATTAATTTATACCAATGACTTCCCATACTTAATACTTCTCATTTTCATTCTTGCGTGGTCATGTGTGACGTCATGAGCCGCAGTTTGATTTTCGCCTGCAGTTTCTTATATGCATGAGTTTATCGTTGCTTGGAAATCTTCCATGTAAACAGAAACAGACTATCATCACTGTCTTGTCCGTGTATTGCTTAATATATTGTACTGTAATTGCCATCTTTGATAATAGCTTATGTAAGCTGAAAGCTTAGGATTAAAAAATATGCATCAATATTATGATTTTCATTTTTTGTTTAATGATATTATTAAGCTTATCAGACAATATGAAAAGAATTTATGTAAAATAAATAGACAACACTTATCTATACTATTTAATGAAACATGCATCAATGTGTATATATATATATATATATATATATATATATATATATATATATATATATATATATATATATATATGTTCAGTGGGGTATTTTTTGTTTACTTAATAATAATAATACCACAGGTGAAAAGCCTGAATCCACCTTTCCCTGGAGTCTATATATGTGGAGGTACTGAAAAGTTCTTAAATCAACCAAGAAGCCTTTAAAAAAAAAGTTTTGGTCTTTAATCATTTGGTCAGATTTTGGGTTAGCAGGTTGGTCTAAGAACTTCTCAGCACCCTAAATAGTATGAGAACTATATGTAGGTGTTTATTATAAAGAACTATAATTGTTGAATAGCTTGATAGATATGAGTTTTGGTTGCATATTTTACAAGTATGAGGCAGTGCTTAGTCCAGGCCATTTTTCTAAAACTGACCAAACATCAGAAATTCTTTTATTGAATCTGTTCTTGGTTGGGCTGGGCACTTTTCAGTCCCTTCTTGACAGATGTGTTATAAGATAGACAAATGTTGCTAGATGAGTCTCTTTCTCACCTGAACTGTAATTCAGAATGGAAAACCTAATCTTGATCTAATCTGAAAATAGAGATCAACAGAAATATGACAGGTCAGACCAATTCTGTTGATCTGAGAATGTCTCTACACATAAATACACTGACAGCTTGTGAAGCATTATAGAATGATGTTTGATCATTTAAATACCACACTGAAAAAATACCACTGATTGATCCAAATCTTATGAGAGAAACTGGGTAGATATAACTATTTAAAGTAGTTACTGGTTGTGATAGGATGAAGTCACAAGTCATTGTGATTGAGGGTTTGAGAACACTGGTGTTGTTTAAATTGCTGATCATGCCAAATGATGCACTATCTCCCAGCATAACATAACTAAGCTCCATTCAGTATAGTTGCAGTATAAATCATAGGTGGGGTCTGGAGATGGATGTAGCTGTCCATCATATATATATATATATATATATATATATATATATATATATATTGTGTATATTTAGGTAGCAATTTTTCATTAATGCATGTTTCATTAAATAATATAAACAAGTTTTGTCTATTTATTTTAAGTAATATTCATATTTCATATTGTCTGATAAGCTTAATAACATTATCATTGAAGGACAAAAGGAAATCACCATATTGATACATGTTTAAATCCAATCTAAGCTTTCGGCATACACAAGCCATTATCAAAGATGACAATTTCAATAAATCAAACAACACACGGACGAAACAACAATGATAGTCTTCCCTTGCTGCATGAAAAATTTCAAGTAATGACAAATCGCATTGCAGCTCGTGACATCACACATGAGCCCACGAGAGTAAAAAAATGAGAAGTATTAAGTATGGGCAGTCGTTGGTATAAACCAATGGCTTCAGTTATAAATTATAGGCATTTAAGGATATTTGTAGAGATTTCATAGTTTATTTTGTTCAGGTTAGGTTTCAACTGTTTTATGTATAAAGCTTCAAGAATTTTTAATTTTTGTTTATTGTTTTCATGTATAAGTATAGTAGTGTTGTCAACAAGGATTTTCCGGAATTGAGTACATGGGCAGTCATGTTGTTTTAAATGTCTAAAAATGTTAGAGTTATCATTTAACTGTAGAGTCAAGCGCCGTGAAAGCGAGTTTGTGGTGTGACCAACATAAATATTATTTAATCTATTGAAGATACAATCTCCCAAAGGTCACTTGAATTTGTAAACTATGTTGGTTTTCTGCAAATCACTAACAGAGATTGGGTGGGGAGAATCATTTTGAATAGTTAAGTTGGATATACTAGATTTAGTATAGTATATGATTAACCTAATTTTTTTTGCTAGGGTCGGTTGTGGATATATTAGTATTTAATAATTTTTTTAGTATATTTTCATCTTGTTTATAATTAGTATGCATTTTAATATGATAAAAGTGATTAATATGCTTTTGGAATTAGTTTGTAATTTGTCCTAATGATCCTAAACATACTGCCTTAAAGAATAAATGTAATCTCAAGAGGAAGCACAACAAGGGTAAATTGCAACTCTTCCAGTGGCCTAGTCAGAGTTCTGACCATAACGCAAATGAAAACCTTTGGTTGATAATGGGCAAGCATTGACCATAATGGGAAAGTTAACACAGAAGATGAGCTTTTTCAAAAATTAAAGAAAAACTTGTGAAATATGGCAAAGGATGTTGACTTAATAAAGAATTTAATCTATTGCATGCCACAAAGAATTAAGGCTGTTATTAAAGCAAAAGTTTTTACAATAAAATACTAATACTATAAATTCCTTTTTTGACTTGTAGAATGTACATATGTATATCTGTATTAACATTCTGTATTAATAAATGAATTCTATTACTCACTTGTCTTGGTCAAAATACAAAAATCAACTTTTTATGTGTGCATCCATTTTTTTTGCCTCGTACTGTATATAAAATAGCAGTGCTATTAATTACCTACTCAATCTGAACAATACTGCATGACACGTGCACATCCCCTCAAATGTGGTATTGGTAAAACCAATGAATTGTATAGTGTTTCTGAACTTTTGGGTAGAAAAATTGACTAGAATGTGAAGTATTATCATCACAACCAAGACTTAGGAAATAGAGAGGATGGTCACATCTAAAAAATTTGTGCATGTGTAAATTATTTAAGATATAACAATTAAAATAACAGAAATGTGATTGAACTGAAATGTCCAAAGAATTATTCAAAATAGGTCTTCTTCATAATGTAAATAATTACATATTTCCTTATTGTGCCTGAGACTGAGGTTTGAGATAAGGATCTGATAAAAGGTAAAATTTCAAATACTGTGTTTTATGGCAGACAAGAAGTTCCCTTGAAGAAGGCAGATATAATTCAATCTTCTTTCCCTACATTTAGTCTTGTGACATACTAAACTAAGTTTAGTAAATACCAATAAGTAGCTCACTATGTGGCTGAAATAGTTGCATCAGTGGTTTTAAGTGCAAGTAAGCCTTTTTAACTTTATGTTTAAGGCCAAAAAGCCACCCAATGTAGAGAAATAATGTTGTAAGAGGAGGTAACAAGAACAAATCATGTGGACATGTAGGAAAGATAATAGTTGATTCTAGACTTTCTGTGCAAAATGATTGATTTTATCTTAAACTTTTATTTAGTCATTCTAGAAACGAACAGCTATAAATCTAAACCTTAAATTAATTCACATTGTCGATTGCAATTTCTCAAAAAATCAAAACACATGTGCATTTGTATTTTGACATGGCTTTAAGGAAACAAAAATCAATAAACTTTCTGTATTTCTTAACAGATATTAAAATATTGGATTTTCCAAAAGAAATTTACATTGCTTTGTTTGTATAAAGAATCTGAAAAACTATTAAGAATTTCAGATTCTATAATAATAATTAGGTTATATTTGTCACAACTATAATCTATAAAAGTATCTGCTAATTAATCTGTTAGATAATCTATAATGAAGAATCTATAAAATGAATATCATAATTTATCACCAAATTCAAGGCCCAAGAGCCACTCTAGGTAGTGGATTGTTGTATGAATATCAGAAGAGGAGGAGACAAGAAGAGCAGATCATGAAGACATGTAGAAAAGAATAATGGTTGATCTGAAACTTGAAGAGGTTAACATTGTATTGGTTGAGGAAGGATCTACTTGAGTGTTTGTTCTACAAATCAGAGGCTCTTGGGTAGAAGCAGTTCAAATGGAACTTCCTCCTTACTAATGGTATATGAAGAGAATGGGAATGATTCATTCCAGTGTATGTGGCATAGTGAGTCTTAGCTGTGAAGGTCTGAACTTGCATAACTAATAAATATTGCATGTCATTAACTTTGCCATGGAAAGACTGATAGAGTCATGAGAAACTTGCAGTGTTTCATCTTTTTTTTTTAAGCGTTTCACCCCAAGCAAGGCGGGAAGCCACTAGCACACAAGGGGTTACAGAAAGTTGGAGCGAGAGCAAAGAGGAATGATAGAGGAAAGGATGAAGAGAAGGTTAGGAGATAGATCAAGGCATCTGGAGACATCAATTGACATTACATTTGAATAGTTGGAGATTATACCTATCAAGGAAACAAGAAATGGGGAGGGAGTACCACAGGCAAGAGGTGTGAGACATGAAGCTATTGGAGTAGGAGAGATGGCTACATTTAACAGTTTCGACAGTGAAAGGGTGAGAGCGAGATGCCAGCCTAGTTGAACACTTAAATTCATGAAGTCTGGGAACCAGCGAAAGCAGCTCATCGGATCTGTTACTGTAAAGGTATTTGTAAAAAGACAGAGGGAGGCAATGACATGTTTGTAAGAGAATGACTGCAGATGAGATGCCAGATCAGGGTCAATTATGTTACATATCTGTCTCTGGATTTTATCAAGGATATTGAGACAAACAGAAGGGGCTCCAGACCACATATGGCAGCAATACTCCATGCAAGGGTGAACGGTTGATTTGTAGATTCGAAGGATTGACTCTGGCGAGAAAAGTTTCCTGGCGCGGCACAGTGAGCCAACTTTCCTTGCAGTGGATGAAGCTATTGACTCAATGTATTTGTTATATCTTAGGTAAGCTGACAATGTGAGACTGATCAGTCGCAAAGAGGTGCTCTCGTGGAGTTGAGCAGTGGACGAAGCTATTGACTCAATGTATTTGTTCCATTCAGGTCAGCAGAAAATGTGAGACCAAGCAGTTGCAAAGAGGTGCTCTCATGGAGTTGAGCATCAGACATTCTAATGGGAGGCAGGGAAGGATCTCTGTGGTGAGTAATAGAGAGCAGTTTTGTTTTTGAGGCATTAAAGTTAACCAGCCAATTCCTGCCCCAGTCCACAACCGAGTGGAAGGTCCTTTTGAAGACAAACAGCCAGGTTAGGATCTCCAATCAGTTGTGGACTGAGCATCTGTGGGAAATTTAGGCAACTGCTACTGACTTGCAAGGTTTAATCAAACAGTCTTTATAATCACTATTTTTCTTTATTTTTAAACAGTGGGGAGTGATAGAAATGAAGGAAGTAATGTAAAGTGAGAACCAGTTCAAGTGTATCTTCCATTTAGTCTTTAATATTCTCAACAAGAATATTTTGCCTATTTGTGTCTCTTGGTTGAGAAAGTTGCATATGTTTTGCAAGTATCAACATTTGGTGTGTAAGTAGAATAAAATCCAGGATGTTAGTTTCTACTTTTTCAACTGTTCTGGTTCTTGCCACTTGTAAGATAAAAAAAAGCATTTTTTAATACCTAATCAGATTGTCATCCTGTAATCATTAATGATCGCAGATTACTTCTTCTATGTGCCATGCTCCTGCAGGTGATCATGGTCTTTTTTTCTCTCTCTCCTAATCCCTGTTCTGCCAACCATTTACACAAATTTCTTAGGCACGTTATTTGCTGATTTCCTCTGTTCCTCTTTCCTTCAGTATATCCTGTCAGTGTCAAATTTTCTAAGCACTCTTTCCTCAATATGTGCCTTAGAAATTTCAATTGACACTTTCTGATTATATGTATAAGTGTTCTTTTTGTTTCCATTTTCCTTAAAACTTCATTGTTGTTTCCATTTTCAGTGCATTTTATTCTCAGCATCCTTCTGTAGAACCACTTTTCTGTTGTCCCAAGTCTCTTCTTCTTCTGTGAGGAGATTGTCCAGCATTCACTGCCATATAGGAGGACTGATAGAGCATAATAATTAAGTACTCTTTTCTTTGTTTCTAATAAAATTTTCCTGTTTCTTAATTTGTTGCTTAGCTTTTGGAAAGCATTTTTCACTATTCCAATGTGTCTTTAGATTTCCATGTCACATTTTACATCCTCTGTTAAAACACTTCTTAAATATTTAATCTTTTTTCACTATTTACATTATTCGGACTATTGGATCTAACTAACGCCTTTATCCACTGTGCCATGTGTCCTCAAGGATAAAGGCGTTAGTTAGACCTAGTGACAGGACCCAAAGAGTGTGAGTTCAATACCTGGTTAAGGCCATGGAGAACTTGGAGAGGGGAATTAAGCAGGAGATAACTGATAACTAACATCCATTAGACATGGCATGTGAATCCAGAAAAGTCTACCCCAGTGAGTGAAATAAAGGGTTCAGCTTGACATTTTAACCACCTGAGGAAGGCCAGAGCATACATCAGCTGAAACGTTGTAATAAATATGGCAACAAAGATGAGGACAATAGTCCAAATAATGTAAATAGTGTACATAATACCCCATCTCAGAAATATAGACAGATACTTAATTTTTTTTACTTGTTTAATTTTGGTGTGTCCAATGCATAGTTCATATTTTGTGCTGTTCTTTTGCTACTAATCATACATTTTGTGTTCTTATCATTGATAGTTATTCCTTTCTTCTTGCTTTCCTGCTGTAGGATTCTCTGTTGATTCCTATGTCCTATTCTATTCTTGTAAATAGAAATAGTGTATAAGAGTAAGTATATTACCAAAAGCAAATGAAAGACTGTGAAAGAATGAAAAATACCAAGCCTTTGGTTGAGTGCAAAAAAAAATGGAAAATGAGGTTAAGGGTAGTACCTGTAATAATTGGAGGACATGGAATAGTGAAAAAAACACTAGAATCATTGATGGATGAATTAGAAATGAAGAAAAGTTGAGATGATCCAGACAAATGAGCATGTGAGGAGACTCGGTAAGGTGCTGTACATTTGAGAAGACTTGTTATTTTATATAAGAAATATTGAATTAATATTTTGACTTATGTAAGAGAATAACATTCTAGGCTCTCACAGCCTTTCATACTTGTAAATGGAATAGGCAAACACAAATATCTAGAAGCTGAGAGATGGCTATGGAGATTAGACCTTCTAAATTTTCCTTTAAGTATTATCCCTTAAGTTAACTTAGTGGCAGTATGTATGCTCATTGGTCTGTTTTTTTTTTGTTTTTTTTATTAAATCCCCATCCCTTGACCCATTAGGTGACAAAATTGTCAGTTCTCTAATGGGTGCAGATGTTTTTCATAATTTTTGACTGTGTGCTTTCATATTTGTCATTGTGTTTAAATGAATAACTGATTGTGTGAATGTTTGTTAAAATGGATGATTTATTTACTACCCACTCCTGCATTATTCTGCCTGTTTAACTACTATTTCTGCCACATTTAAAACTATGGGGGCTTCTGCTACTATTTTCTTTTTGGTTTTGTAAATATATATCTTCTACATTGTACACTGGAGTCAAACATGCTTTAAAAGTTGTTATGATCAAACCCCAAACCAATCAATTAATAGTACAAATGCGGACTAGTTAAGACGTCTTAGTGAAAGACTTTGTGGTATTATGGAGATTGTTGCAAGGCTGCTAGGCAAGAATGTCGTCTTTTGTTGAATGGAATATTATTAAATGCTTGTGTCAGTGAATGTCACTAACTAAATAAAAGATAGGACAGTTGATAACTAGTCTACAAACAAAAACCTGTACCAATTAACAGAAGCCAAATCATTTGAGCACTACCAACAACAGCAACAAATAAATTAGATAGTAAGTGTAACTCAAAGAGAAAATAATGACATAATCAATGTATTGACATTCATCACCACTTCAAGCTAAAGGTTAGGAAGGAAACCCCCATCAATATTGGAAAGAGGGATGATGGTTACTGGATCTGAGAAATCTGTTTTCTTAGAAAACTGTTTGAAAAGAAAGATTTTATAAATTTCAACCAAAACAGTAGTGTCTGCTTAGTCAATGAATGTCAAATGTTTCCTTAGAGGGAAATGGCTAATATTACCATTACCCCACCACACTTTCAGCCATGTATCATATTTTATCTATAAATTCATAAATATTATGAGATAATCTGAGATTAGATTAGATCAGTTTTAGATCTTACCAGAGATTAGTTCTTAATTAAAGTAAATTATTAGTGCTTTCAGTTGTGGACTAAGTTAATGAACATTAACACAACTATGTCTTGTATATGACTTCATTTGTGTAACATAGAGTTGTTATATTAAGCATTTGGTAGCGAGAGAAAGGAATAAGGTGGATTTGAACAACATTTATTGTTGGCATTTCATACAGAAATGCTAAAGGATAGGTGGGATGTGTTTTAGTCGCCTGTCATCAGGATGGTGGTCAGGTGTAAGGATAACGTTGGGTGTTGGCCTAATTCATGTGTGGATTTGGTGTGAAGTCACAGGGTACAGTTGGAGCCGGTTTAGTTGATCATAGTCATGGTGGAGGGTGGTATATTGTACAGATATGTTGAAGCAAGGTGAAATGTCTGTTTCAGTGAGTGATCACCAGGATAGTGATCTTGTGTAAGCCTAGCACCAGGAATTGACCTATTTCTTGTGCTGGCCTGGCTGATGTCACAGGATGTGGTTGGTGCAATTTGGTTGATCAAGGTCATGGTGGTAGCTGGTTTCATTGGTCGCTAAACCTTTTCTGTTGAATGTTGTATTGGCATCACTTTAGTGGGTTGAGTGTGTTGCATGCTTGCAGAGTCAGAGTCATTTCCTAGTGGAGTTTCTTGTTTTGCGGAATAGGAGTCTCTTGTTTGTGGAGTCAGAATTGTTGCTTGCAGTGGTAGCTTGATTGTAAAGTTGAAGTTGCTGCTTGAGTAGTTGGAGCTGCTTATTTTGTGGAATTGGAGTCTCTTGTTTCACATTTGGAGTCACAGCTTGCAGAGTCAAAGTCACTTGGATGCAGATTTGGAGTCACTTTGTTGCAGGGTCAGAATCACTACTCGTGGAGTCAGATTCACTTATTTGTGGAATTGGATTAGCCAAGATAATGGCATTGACAGTGAGGAAGGCTTGTAGCTGGGTGGTTTCAATGCTGAGAGAGTATCAAGTCAGTATTTGCCGAGGTGATGATTGTTATCGATGATGAAGGTTTGTAGCTAGGTGGAGTCGAAGTTAAGATGTTTTAAAGTTGAAGTTGGATAGCCGAAGTGGTTAGTTAAGCCTGGGAGTGCTAACAGTCACTGAGATGTGTGGTCATGTGGGGTGGTGGTGGTGAAAGTTACGTTAGCGGTGGTGGTGGGGGTGGAGAAGGTCACAGTGGCAGCAAAGGTTACAGCAGTGATAGCAGCAGCAGCAGTGCTCTGTATGATGGTTGTTTTCTTTTAAGCAGTTCTGAAAGTCTTCAGGGTCATCTCTTTTTTCTGCTGGGAATGTTCATGATTGACCACTGACAGATCTCACCTTGTAGACCAGATGTCATGCGTGTAGTCGTATGCCTAGAAAATGACTTTTGTTATTTCGTTCTCTGCCTTCATAGCATTCACATCCATCCAGCCTGCAGAATGAATCAGAAAGAGATATAATTGCAATGGTGCATAACAGAGTCTAATCAGAATACAATTTTATGAATTTATACAAATAAAACTCTGTTACTTATTCTTCAACAATAACTACAAGGCATCTGGTGTGAGTATTGCAAATAAAGAGAATAATAGCAATTATTCCTACAACTATTTGGAGAGGAGGCATGTTGAAGTAATGGTTAGCAGCTCAGATTGAGGAATATGAGACCTGAGTTCAAATTCCAGTTGCATCCATTACTTTCACTTAAGTACTAATACCCTTGGGAAAGGTATGAATTCTCTTCTTCTCCTCCAGCTATGGATAAATATCAGGACAGTCTGGGTTCTATAGCCAACTGATGTAGGAGACAGAAAACTTTGAATTCAAAACTAGCCTGGAGGCAAAACTTGATGGGCAGATAGGTGCTCTGAAACCTTGCATGGCAACCTATCTAGGGGAAGGTCACTCCAAAATATAACCTGCATCCTAGCATGTTGCTTATATCATGGCAGCCTTTGCACCAGAAAGCAGATAGCAGGCATTGAACAAGAGAGTGGGACTGGGAATGTACAAACCTTTCTCACTGAAATAAATTTCAGGAGCAGGTCATTCTACAACTCTAGATAAATTCTTCTACTTTCATGGAAGGATTCATCAGTAATCGGTCGATGGAATACTCATGCGTTGGCTCACAGTTTGAGAATCCATGTAGCATCCATATATTATTTCAGAGCTTTACAAGGTTAAAAGTTTCAAATAAATACAAGAGTTTGAAGTTATTTTTGTTTTTCATATTTGTATTCTCATTTTGAGTTGATGTGTCACGCAAAACATTGGCAGATCAACCATATAACTACTTCCTGTTTGGCATCCTGGGTAAGACGATAAACTACAACCAGCAGCAAGGCCTTTGATCAGGAGGTTCTGAGGAGCATGGAACCACCTCTTAATTGCTGGTGTTCCTAGGTCCACCCTGACCTGGCGTGGTAGCACCTGTTAGGGTCCCAGCTATGGGCAAATAGTTAATTATTACCAGCAATACATTTTTGAAAAAAAAATATTACCAGCTTTACTTTTTTGAAAAAAATTATTACAAGCAATACATTTTTGAAGGAAAAATATTACCAGACAAAACAAAATATTAACAGCAATAAAATATTTTGTCGGCATTAATTAACCCATTGAGGTTGCTATGCCATAAACCAAACCAAACCAAACCGAATCAAACCAAACTACTTCCTGTTTGCCTTTTCATTTGGATAATCTTTTTCTCCAACATTATTTCATTATCTTGATTGATGTTATTTTCATGTTAATGATTATTTTTTTTATCATTTCACCCCAAGCAAGGTGATAAAGCCATTAAGACATGATGTGGTGTAACCTGGTTTAATGAATAACAAAATATTATAGTTGACTATTTGTACTAGAGTATGATTTACATGCATGTGTAACCAATTTATGATCAAATGCTAAAAATAAGCTCAGTGGGTAGTGATTCAGATTTTGCTTTAGTCTGATGTTTAACTCACATTTCAAAGATGATGATAGTGAGTGCAATGAGTTCAATCCTCATGCAATGCCACATGATAGAAGCAGTGTTGCAAAATAAAATGAGATTAATCTAATTTTAAGATGATGTATTTTAATTCATATTAGATATGTGTAAAAGAATTCAGAAAAAAGGAACATAAGAAAAACAGTTTTTATTCTTTTTCTTAAAATCAATTTCACTCCAAGCAAGGTAGTAAAGCCACTAAGAATACAAGGGTTTACAGGGTATAGAAGAATTAGAAAACAGAATTTTTACTAAGAAGTAAGAACAGAAGAAGTGTAATCATCCGGACAGTAGAAAACGATTAACATAGCATTTAAATTTTTAAAGTTGGTTGGAAAGCTTGAAGCCGAAAGACAGTTCTAGAAGTGAGAAAAGAAACAGCATAAAACTTATGGTTACATCTAGCCAGCTCAATTGTAAATTGATGAGACCTTGTCACTAGTCTAGTACTGTGCTTAAATTTCAAAAGGCTAGGCACCATGGAGAAGAGCATATCTGAACAGTTGCCATGGAAGTATTTATAGATAAAAAAAAAACACAGGAAGACAAATTTATGGTGGTGGGAAAATGACTGAAACTGATATGCCAGATCAGGACCAATAATATTACTGATTCTTCTTTGGATTTTATCAAGGATCTCTAGATATATGGCCGAAGCACCAGACCATATATGCCAGCAATATTCAAAGCATGGACAAATGGTAGACTTATATATATATGCAAGATAGATTCAGGAGAGAAAGACTGTTTAACTTGACACAGTGAGACAACTTTCTTAGCAGCTGACCTAGCAATGGTTTCAATATAGTCTTTCCACTTCATGTCAGCCAACAAAATTAGCCCAAGAAGCAGCAATGAGTCACTCTCCTGGAGGAATTAAGTTTATAAAAAAGTGTGTTTAGAAAGTTGGCTCCTACTTAAAAATTTTTGATAATTAATTCAGGAGCCAACACTAATCCTTTAGGCTACTGTCCCACAGATTTAAGTTTGGATTAAAGGATTAATGTATTAGTGTGGGAATTTGGTGACATAGTAATTGTGAGTTCAATCCTTGGGCTGAGCAGTGCAAACTTAGATCCAATGGAAATAGTGGGATCAGTAATAGCACAGTACTAAAAAGAACAAAATAAGATATGCCTAGACATTGACAGTGGAATGAAAAAAATTTATATTAGTAGATTAAATAAATGTTTCAATTTAAAAAAAACCTTGAATTGGCAGAGACGTAAAGAAGGCCAGAGAGCAGAGCTGCTGAAATGTGATAAAAATAAAGATCAGGTCAATTGTAAATAATGTAATTGGCAACAACTTCTCATCTTAGAAACCATCCTGGGTATGACAATAAACTACCTCTGCATCCTGGGTAAGACGTTAAACTATGCCTGGCAGCAAGGCCACTGATCAGAAGGTTTTGAGGAGCATGGAACCACCTCTTAATTGCTAGTGTTCCCAGGTGCACCCTGTCCCAGGGTGGTAGCACCTATTAGGGTTGCATCTATGGGTAAATAGTTAACCCCCAAACTGGGGTCAAAGTACTATGAAAGTGTAAAAATAAGTTTTAATACCAGAAATTATTACCAGCAATAAATTTGGGAAGAAAAATTATTGTCAGCAATATCTTATTACTATCAACACATTTTTGAAAAGAAAAATATTACCGGCAATACATTTTTGAAAAAAAATATTACCAGCAATAAAAATCTTGTCAGCTTTAAATAACCCATTCAGGCTGATATGCCATAAAGCAAAATAAACCAAGCCAAGCTGAACATGTTTGAAAAAAAAAATATATTACCAGCTATACATTTTTTGAAAAAAATTTTACCAGCTATACATTTCTGAAAAAAATTACCATCTGTACATTTTTGAAAAAATATTACCAGCAATACATTTTTGCAGAAAAATATTACCAGCAATACATTTTTGAAGGAAAAAAAAATTACCAGTAATACAATTCTACCAGCAACGAAAATTGTTGGCATTAAATAACCCATTGTGGTTGATATGCCATAAACCAAACCAAATGAAACCAAACTATCATCTCAGAAATCCAGACAGAAGTCAGTGCTCAAGACCAAACAAAAGCCAGGATTTCAAATGCTGATTTTCTAAGCAGTCAATCTGCCTTTATTTGAATGATTTACACAACACAGTCTTCCTATTTTCATTTTTCCCTTCTATTTGTCGGACAAAGATTAACTCAGTAAATGTCAAGAAATGAGATCTATAAAGGAAAATATACAAACTTCTACAGAATGAAGTTAAGGAATATGAGAAAAAAAGACTAAAAATCAATTTTAAGAAGACAGAACGAATGGTTGTCAACAAAAAGGAGAGTCCAAAATGCACATTACAAATTGGAAATGCCAGAATCAAGGAAATACAAAAATTTACATATCTAGGAAGTGTTTTATCAAAAGACAGAAAATGTGACACTGAAATCTGATTGTGACAGCAAAAGAGGCTTCCCAAAAGCTAAGCAAAATATTAGGAAACAGAAAAATCTCATTAGAAACAAAGAAAGGAGTACTTTATGACAGATGAAGAAAAAACTGTGTTATTCTACAGAAGGATGCTGAGAATACCATGGACTGAACATATAAGCAACAAGAAAGTCTTAAGAAAAATATAAACAAAAAGGGCATGTATGTTTAGAACCAGAAAGAGACAACTAACATTTCTAGGAGACATAACGAAGAAAGAGGTTTTAGAAAATTTAAAAATTCAGAGGACTTATTGCAGATAAGATGGACAGAGGAAAACAGTGCATAACAAGTTTTTTGTGAAGAGCAGGATTAGGGAAAGATAGCAAAGAGACAAAATTTACTAAAAGCTACAAAGTACAGGAAATTGTGGAGAGCTTTGAATGACCACGTCCTGAAAGGACATGGTAAACAAAAAAATAAAAAGAATTGCTGAGAATTATGACATGTTGCATTTATTGCCATGGATCTTTCTAGCCAGTTCGTCATGTGCATTAATTTGATTGGAAAAAAAAATTTGTATAGAATTCAAATTTTGTACTGACTGAACTCTATTTATAAATCAAGGGAGATAATTTGTTTTTAATTTGTTTATAATTTGTTTATAATTTTTTTGGCACCAAGATGTACTTTTGCATTTCAAAATGTTTTCTTAATTGTTGCAGTTGGAGTGTTAGTTTAGAAATCCATTTTCTCCAACATAATGCTATAGTCTTTACTGATTTTTAAAATCATGCAGTAGTTTTATACTGTCAGTTATTTTTACTCACTGACAATTACTTTCTGCCTTATTTTCAATGCATTTCTATTATTAACAATGTACTGATATGATAATATAGAAATTGATGATTATCTCCCTTTGGTTGGGGTGATGTCATGTGGGTCATGTAATGACTGTTAAGGGATGTCACTTTATAGAGTGACAAAAGTGGCTCATCTATACGTTAACTACCTGGAGTCAAGACACATGAGTTGTTCCAACTGTCTGGGATTTTACCTGGGCCGGCCAGCTGCCATGTGGTGCAAGCAACGTTTTCCTATATATATATATATATATATATTTTGCCATTTTCCTATTTACAGAATTTGCAGACAATTATTATAAAAAAAAATGTGTAAACACAAAAATGTCTTAAAGTAATTGTCAGACTTTGTCCATTTCATAATGTGTGATGTCCTTTGCTTACATTTGAATACGCATTGAGCAGATATGAATATATGTGAGAGAATCATGGAGGAATGTTGTTTAAAGACAGTAAAATCGACCTTGCTCCTCTGTGGCCCAATCAGTTAAAGGCACGTTAGGCTATATGACGGTTCCGTATAGCATGCAGGTACAATTCCTGTCGGAGGACGAATATTTTCTATGAAAATTTCTTGGACATTCGGGCCGATAAATGTTGTTAATACTGTTTATTATAAACAGAGCATTTACTTAAATATATTCATATCTCTAAAATGAATACCCGCTCGGCCCGGTGGCTAGGATCAAAGTGTAGTATCTGTGCTTTGTGAGCTGCCGGGTCGGGTGTCTGTCGAACTCTCTGCTTGCAGAGAGGAACCCTGACGTAGCTCCGCCGAAGGGTAGGGTTTCGTTGGGGGAGGTTGACGGAACTGGCCCCCCTCGGGGGGTTTGATGGTTATTTATTTTTGGCTGGGCCTACGGGCTCGGAGATACCCACATTAAAAAGGCCTTGTGCCACATTCAATCCTCGTGGGTGGATTGATAAATACCATCTCTAAAAAGAATACCCGCTCGGCCCGGTGGCTAGGATCAAAGTGTAGTATCTGCGCTTTGTGAGTTGCCGGGTCAGGTGTCTGTTGAACTCTCTGCTTGCAGGGAGGAACCCTGACGAAGCTCCGCCGAAGGGTAGAGTTTCGTTGGGGGAGTTGATCTATTTCTTGGGTTGGTTGACTGAGGTCACAGTTAGAGCCAGAACATAGATCCAGAGTGGATTAGATATTTGTGGGATTCAACTGAGGTATTATAAATCTTGGTGGTTACCACTGGGAGCCTGGTGGTATCGGAGCTGGCCTGTCATCCGCATTCTGTGTGTGAAGATCAGGTAAGATTGGTGAAACGATCATGGCGGTTAATGCAACAGCACTCTATCTGTTAGTATGTCGTCTTTCAGTCTCAAAATGTGTTGGTCATTATGAGGTCTTACTTTTAAGTAAATCTTGCAATGCTCGTTTTTTTTTTTGCTGGAATGTTCATAATTGGCTATTGCATTTTATTGCAGGGATTTATTTCGTTCAAACACATGTGATGCTTGGAGCACCTGCACAGAAAACAACATTTTTATTTTGTGTTTTGCTTTCTTAGTATTTACACCTGGCTGACATGTAGAGTGAATCAGAAGGATATCTAATTGCAGCATAGCATAGCACAATGTTAAGGACTTCAATGTTTGTCTTGAAGTCATTCCATTGCCCAATATGATATGGATGTGAATATTGTTGCTACATCTGGTCTGGTGCTTCCACTATGTATTTAGAAAGTCTTGATAATAGCTAAAGAAGAATATGCAATGTTATTGGTCCTGATATGGTATCTCAGCTTCAGTAACTTTCTCACCGCCATAACATAGCTCTCATTTGCCTTTTCTATAAAAATTTTCACAGTAATTTTTCTGATGATCTTTCCTCTTTGTTACCTTGACTTTATGAATTGGAGTACTAGATTGGCAGCTAGGTCTCATCATTTTACAGTTGAAATGGTTAGATGTAGCCATAAGTTCTATGCTAACTGTTCATTTTGTTTATTGGGCTGTCTTTTTAATAATCTTTTTCAAACAGCACACTGGCTTTGTAGGATTTTAATTTTGTGAATTTCTTGGGATTCCTCTTGCACACACATATATACTTTCTCTATATAAAGCTTTGTTAATTTTTTACCAGTCTGTTAGAAGTTAGAATTGCAATTTTCTTCAAACTTTGTAACCAAAGTTTTCTGCTGTCTTTGCAAAGCAAGATGCTACTGGTGATGCGATCGACACTTGATTGATTTAGTTTTTGCAACTTATCAACCCTTTGTGGGTTATTTAAAGCTGAAACATTTTCGATGGGAAGAATAATTCTTTTAAATTTTTGTGAGTCAATATTGCATTAACAATTTTTTGAGAATAACAATGATTTTTGAAGATATGTCTTACTATTTAACCCATAGCTGGGGAGAGGAGATTGATTCATATCTTTTGCAAGAGGATTTGTGTGTGTGTTGGTCCAAATTCATAGTAATGACTACTAGGCACACTTTCTCTCCAAATTTTTAAACAAATCCTACAGATGCATGCTGAGATTTCTTTCAAACCAATAACAATGGATCAATTTTTGGTAACATCTATTCTATAACCACTTGGCTGTATTTCTTTTTATGTGTGAACACAGTTCTTTGTGAATGTTTTATGTTGGAGTAATGGATAGTGGCTCGGATTCAGGAATTGAAGAGCCAAGTTCAAATTCCACTCGAATCCATTACATTCACTTATGTGCTAATACCCTTGGGAAAGGTATGAATCCTCTTCTTCTCCCCCCAGCTATGGGTAAATAGCAGGACAGACTGGGAACAGGATGGCAACAGGTCTACTGCAGAAAGAAATGTAAACCCACCGCGGGAAAAAAGTCTGCCTTGTCAGTTATGTATTGAAAGATGCATGATCGCCTAAGCACATATCACACATGGCACATAACTAACTGTTACTTTGTCTACTTTTGACTTGCATATATATTGTTTGCTTCGTAAGATTTTTCCCTCTTCATTTTCTTCCTTATCTTATTGTTTATTGAGAACTTTATCAATTCTGTTTCTTGTGTATTTTGCCAACTACACTTAACCATGGCCAATTACACCAGACTGCATAAGTAAATGTAATGAACAAAATTGGAATTCAATCTCTCGGCTGTTCAATTTCTCATTCCGAGTCATAATCTATTACTCCACCTGCATATCCCATGTGATTAACTAGTGCAACAGCAAATGCAAATAGGAACTATCTGATGAGCTGCAATCTTTGTGTTGGCTTGAAGTGATTTCAAACTAAAACCTGCCTTTTGTTCATGTGAACATAAAAATCAGCAGCTGACAGAAGATTTATTACTTAATCTGGAAAAAAAACACCTTTTCCTTGAGTGAAAAGAAACAGAATTTTGGCAAAGTTATTTACAGTTTTGAAAACTAAATAATGTCTTCTTATAATAAAAAATAGAATATCTTGTGGAGATTACCTCTGCCTTGTTTGCCAGAAGGCTGCTAGATGGCACTGCTTCAGGACTATAAAAGAAAGTACACCTCCTTTTGTTCTAGAAGGCAGCAGGTACAGAATGTGTGCTGCTACCTCTGGGTAAATTTAATTACCTCACCAGCTGACTGCTTAACTTAAGACCCAGCCATATGGTGCATTACATGCATACATTTTCCAGCTTCAAAGCCAAGAAATGTTTTTCTTCCCTTTTTAGCTATATGTGTATGCATAAGTATGTTTTCTTTCTTTTTGAATTACACTATTCTTCATATAAAAGTACACCCTTATGCAAATTAAATGAAGCAAAACCAATAATTACGTTATTATTTACTTTTTTCATATTTTTCCAATGAAATGTGATCTAGTGCACACATTAGTACTTCATATGTCCATTCCACAAAGTCATTCCTTGCAGATTGACCACAGATTCTCAATTGGATTTAAATCAGGAGAGTTTCCGAGCCAGTCAATAGTACTTTGATTTGCTCACTGGTAAAGCTTGCCAATATGTTTGTGCAGTGTTAAAAATTTTTGTAAACTCAACAATGGCTGTAGGACAACTAATCAACAGTCAGGACAATAGTGTCTAGGCATGATAAAAATCTGATATAATCACAGATGATGCAATATTTTTCAAGACCAAACAAATTTCATCATACGCCTTGAAAATAGATTCATATTACTGCACACCACTACAAATGACCTAATCTGAGGAAAAATAGAAATCAATTACACCTTGTCACTCCAGTGGGTCCAAAACTGACTGTATGGTGAAAGAAAGGAAACTAAAGCAAACTAAAATTAAAGTTTCTATTAATGATGTATATATACCAAATTCCTCGATCTGCTGAAATTGATTTCTTTTGAAATTGGTGAATTCATTTTTTCTTGAATATCTTCATTGTAATCAGCTGTAACAAGTAGTAACTCTGCATTGTAGTCAGCTGTAACAAGTAGTAAAATCTGGTAATCAACAACAACCTTCTCAAATAGATACTTTAATATCATTTGCTACATTCTCATTATTAAGAAGAGGAAAACAGGTTGCATGACCAATAAATATATAAAATCTCATTATTTTATAGAATAAATGATATTTATTAGATCTTCTGTTGTGCATATTATTTGATTTGTATGAAAATGAAACAGTTTTAAGCTTGCAATGATAACTTTTTATTTTCATCAGATTTTATGAGAAAAACAATCCAGGAGTTAAAACGTATAATATACTTGGTGGCAATTGATGGTAAACAAATTTGAAGAAATAGGAAACAGAAATATTCTTTTTAAAACAATAAACAAAATATAAAACAGGTCATATGTTGCGAGAAGAAAAGTCAGCTGCTGATGAAGGCCAATAAAAGTTAAACCTCATGTAGTTTAAAATAGCTATAGATTTTAATGCAAGTGTACCACTTGTTTGTCAAAATTAACCTTGTGATGCGATGCAATGATAGAATTATCAAACATCATAACCAAATTTCATTTAGTATATTGGCATAAAATTGAGACACCTCCTTGTTACTGATAACATTTATGAAAAAATAAATGAACACAAGATCATAAAAGAGTTGAAAAGATTTAGAAATGAGATGAAGATATGATCAATAACACTCACACTTTATGTGTTACCAAAAATACATAAACCAGACATCCTGATGAGACTCATTATACCAGGTATAGGCAGCATCTCTCATAAACTAGCAAGTGTACTAACCAAAATTTTAATCCCACTTGGTACAATTTGCTCCTCACATATATAAAACTCTGGTGATCTTTTAAATAAATTAAAAAAGCATAGACATCAAAAACAAATATATGACTAGTTTAGATATAAAATCTTTAAACACAAAAGTTGCTGTAAAGTAATGTTTAATTTACTAAAGATAAATTTAACTAAAACAAATATAAAATTACTTATTCAAACATATAAAATCATACAAATCAACAATCAATCTCACTGTTGATAATTTTTATAGATAAAATTTGGTTTACTGATAGAGTCTCCTCTTAGTGGTTTTTTGTCTTGTTTATTTTTAAAATTTCTAGAAAGTGGTCCTCTCAAAAATATATTACCCCTACATTCTTCTAATTTCAGATATGGAAATAATTCTCTATTAAATAAATCCACAAAACTTAACCTTACACTATCTTGATAACAAACTGAATAACATTGAACCTACACTATTGTCCTCATCTTTGTCACCATATTTATCACAATGCTTGTACACTGAACTGAACCCTTTATTTCACTCACTGGGGTAATCTCTTCTAGTTCCATGTGCCATGGATGTCAGTTATCTCACGCCAAGTTCTCCACTGCCTTAACCAGGTATTGAACTCACACTCTTTGGGTCCTGTCACTGGATCTAACACCTTTATCCACTGTGCCATGTGTCCTTGACAACATCTGTGTATGAATTTCTGGGTGTTATAAACCTAATGTCTTCAGCAACCGTTTTTATGAGCAATATGAGCACTGCTAAAAAACGGTTGCTGGATAAATAGATGAGTACAATAGTCTGAATAATGTAAATAGTGTACATAATACCTAAGCTCAGAAATATAGACAGATATTGAACCTACAGTAGACTTTATTTTTAAATCTGAATTTAACAACACTTTGCCCTTCCTAGATATCTCATGCTGCACAGAAATAATAATGAACTTCAATTTGAGGTTTACAAAAAATCTACCAGCAAAGAAGGACCTGGTCAATTTTATTCTCACCATTGTAACAAGATTAAATCTAGAATGATTTTAGGATTCTATTTAAGAGACTCTAAGAATCTGCAGCCTGCAATACTTACACAGAGAAGAAATATACATAGAAAATACTTTTAAAAACCTCTAATATCATTATTATTTGATTCACAATGCTAAGAGAAAGGGAAACAAAATATACGACCACAAAAAAGATAACTTTATTAACAACAATAAATTAGTTAAAAACAAGTACATAATACTAGCTACTAACTCCATAACATCCACTATCCAAACAATCTATCCAATCTAAACTGCATTAAAATAATTACAACCTCATCCATCCAAAACTATTATGAATATGATCAGAACCAAAAATATCAATTATAATAATAATTCTGAAGTAGGTGTATATAAAAGAAATTGCCAGAACTGTTCCTTAGAATATTTTGGGGAAACTTGCAGAAATTATTAAAAAAACAACATATCTATGAACACAAAAGAAATGTTAAACAAAATCTTGATTAATCCACACTGAACTTTGTTAAGTAATTTTGCAAAGTGGGTCTGTGGCCATGAGGATTTTCTCCAAATATGGATGCTTCTTACAAGAATGTGAGACAGACTGAATCTTTCTCTCTTGGGTAATGGATGCTTATATATCTTCCTTTTATCTGGTTGTCCCATGTGTGCACATCCTAAGCACAGCTGGGTCTGCCACCTGTTTATAGCTGCTGACATGCTGAGTGGTTTTAATCTGCACCTGTTTGCTAAGAAGTCATCTTCCAGGTTATCATGCTGATGCACCTGATTTCTCTGTTGCTCTGATGTTATTATCTAGGGTGAATTCAGTACATATTAGGAGCATCAAAGATGTTGTTTTTATCCTCCCCAGTGTTTCAGCTGGCATACTATCTTTTCTTTTTCAGGTGTCTGTTGCATTCAGTAAGCTACCCTTTTATGTCAAATAAAATGTTTTATTTGATTCATCAAGCAATGTTATCCTTATTCCTTAATCTGCCATCCTCAGTTTTGAGATAATTTTAGAACATGTGACCACCAATTGTAAGAAGAAAATATATGTCATTATCTCATTAGCAAGAGGAACAGACCTAGATGCAAAGTATGCATTTGAAACAAAATCAAAACAAGTACAGAAATTTAACGATCTGGGAAGTGTTTTAACAGACGATGGAAGATATGGCATAGAAATATGAAGGGCACCTTAGAATAACAAAAGATACCTACCAAAAGCTAAGCAAAGTATTAAGAATCAGGAAAATTTCATTAGACACAAAGAAAAGTGTACTGATCTGTTTTGCAATATTGGTCCTCCTATATAGCAGTGAAAACTAGACAATTTCCTAACAGAAGTCAACAGAAATGTGGTTCAACTGAAAGAAACTGGGAATTCCATGGACTGAACATGTGAGCAATGAGGAAGTTTTAGGGATAATGAAAACAAAAAGGACACTTCTACTGAAAATCAGAATTGAAATCTCTAGGGCACATGATGAAGAAAGAGAGCTTGGAGAATTTGACTTTCACAAGATATAGAAAAGGCAAATAACCTACCTAATGAGTTCATGGAAATAGTTGACAATCCTGGGATTAGAACAGCTACACATGACAGGAAGTCGTGGAGAGCCATAACCACCCACGTCCTGAAAGTACACAGCAAATAGAAGAAACAGCAGCACCCACAGTTATGATTTTCACATTTGATAGCAGTATAGTAAACAAAAGGTGAATGAAAACATCAATATGGCATTATCCAATCATAGATATAAACCTAAAAAATCAACTCATATGATTGTTGATAGCAGATACAAAAATGGAATTACAGAAACTCCTGCAGAAGGTAGTAAAGGAAAGTGAGATGAAAGGACTAACCTGTAATTGTAGAGGGACAGAATCTATGGTTGTTAGCAAGAGAAAAAAAATAACAAGATACAAGCTATGAACTGAAGTAAATGTGAATTATCTGAAAAGTGTTTGAACAGATGATGGAAAATGCGGCATTGAAATCTGAAGACACATTGGAATAGTAAAGTATGCCTTCCAGAAGCTAAGCAAAGTATTAAGAAACAAGAAAATTTCATTAGAAACAAAAAGAGTACTGAACTGTTATATAATATATCAGGAAATGCTGGAGAATTTCTTTACGGATGACGAAGAAACTTGAATGAACAGAAATGTGGTTCTACAGAAGGATGCTGAGAATACCAGTGACTGAACATGTGAGCAGTGAAGATAATGAAAAGAACTGTGATACTTAGAATTTGAAAAAACTTACAAGACATACTGAAGGCCAAAGTGGCAGAAGGAAACATTAGGTAACCAACCTAACGAGTTTGTGTGAATAGGTGGCAGAACAGTGAACGAGCAGAATAGTAATGAGACAGACAGTGTTATAGATACAAAGGAAAGGAAGTTGTGAAGAGCCATGACTTCACACATCCTGGAGGAAGAGGATGTATAAAAGAAGAAGACCATCAATTCTTCCAAGTAGATAAAAGCTCTATTTCATTCCCTGAAAGGTGACAGTTTGATTGTCAGATTGGATAGTGTAGGAATTGGGATACAAATACAAGAAAGATAAAGAAATGCTCTAAAAGAACTTTTGCATAATGGTAGCACCACCATGTCTCAGATATCCAGACAGAATTGGCCTCTCGTTTATTTTTATGTCAGGCAGTTGTGTGATTATGGCTTGTCTCAAAGTGTGTTTGTAGTCTGACTCAACTAATGTACTCAGGCTCCGGCAATCTTGTTAAAACGTGGCAGTTTGCTATAACAGATTGTTGGTTAAAATATTTTGAGCATTTTTCTTGTCAGTTATTTATTTTGTGACTTTATCATTATTTTGTAATTTTTCAACCAAACAAAAATGGATAACCTTAACTAGGACGCTTTTCTCTGGGTCTAAATATTCAAAAGATAAACGTGCAGAAGTGAGAAATGCAAGAACGAATAAAGAAAGCTAAAAAGATTTGTTACAATTTCTTTACATATCTATTCTCTGTTTTGATGCTAGACATATTTAAGAAAGCTTTGAAAAATGGCAAATATATATATAAGAAAAATAAATCCATTCAAACATCAAAGCAATCTTAATGTTCTTTTACTATTAATCAAATTGGAACATCTGCTTGGATGGTCTTCTTTAAAGTGCTATATCCTTTCAGTATGCGGGTAATCATGGCTCTCCATAACTTCCTATCATTGTAGCTCTAAGCCAGAGCTTTGTTTTTCAGGGCTGCATTTTCAGAATGAAAATTCGCTCGCACCTCACCAAATTTTATGTGATAAAAACTACATTTAAAAAATAAAAAATATAGAGTGGGTTAAAGGGAGATAACCATGGTTTTGAAGTTAGAACATTATCATTGATGACTCTCTCCTCCAATTTGCTGACACTAGTTACTGTATTCTTCTTGATTTAATGCAAAAATATCTCAATGATATAATCAGTCAATAATTATTTATAACTATTTATATTGGGACTCATGTATTCAATTACAAGTAATTCATAATAATATTTTAAATTTTAAAATCATATTTATTTTTGGCATTTGAATTTTATGAAATTTTCTAAATCTTTGATTTTCTTTCAGTTATTCCTCTTCACCTGTTATCCTCTTCTGCCACACCCTATGAGGTGTGCTACATCGTTTGGGAGACACTGCTCTAAGCAATGTTTTTCACCTTACCGTCTCTCTCAGTCCATATCCTTCCAACCATTTAGTCATATATTTAAATACAGTTAAATCACCGTGACGGCACAATATGACATGAGAACATAATACAACACAATGATGGAGGGTCTAGTGTAAGATTTCTTTATTAAATGAAAAAATAAAAATAAGATTTACTTTGTACTTTCAAAACAAATGATGTTTGAGTGAATATAAAGAAATATGTGTTTATTCATTGTTGCTCTGACAATCTTCAGCAGCACCTAAGTGATATATTTATGGTGTTATCAAACATTTTAATGCTCACATAGTTGTTCCAATTGCTTTATGACATAAAGTTATCATATTTTCCAGAGAATATTGAACTAATTATCATGTAATGTGACTAAACATTGCAGTATAGTCAGTCAGTCAAGTACCATACGTGATACACGCTTGGGTGATCATGTCTCTTTCAATTCATGACTATGTAGATGATTTCACACAGTAGGCTGCTATTTAATTCTTCAGTAGACTGGTTGACAACCAAGGCCATTAAGCCCAGTCTGTTTTGCAATTCAACCTAAAGTTGGAGGAAGAAGAGATAGTCATACTATTCCCAAGGGTATTTGCATGGAAGGGAATATAATGAACCTGATTGGAATTGAAACTTGGTATTATCCTTTACATCATGTTGCACATCCGTCATAGCATAGAATTATTTTCAGCATTTCACCCCAAGCAGAAGTTCCACTAGCATGCAAGGGGTTACAGAAAATGGGAACAAGAGTAAAGGGGTGTGATAGAGGAAAGGATGAAGGGAAGAACAGGGAATTAAATCAAGGAATCTGAAGATGTTGATTGAAATTACATTTGAATATTTGAACATTATAGCTATCAGGGAAGCAAGTAAGAGGAAGGGAGTTCCACTGTCAGGAAGTGTGGGATAAGAATCTATTGGAGTAGAAGAGATGGCTACATTTAACTGTTTCAACTGAAAGGGTGGTACCGAGATGCCAACCTAGTAGCATGCTTAAATTCATGCAGTTTAGGAACCAGCAAAAGTAGCTCGTTGGAGTAGTTACTGTGAAAGTATTTGTAGAAAAGATAGAGGAAAA
>OZ010585.1:7245385-7482885 GCA_963932145.1 Acanthosepion lycidas | reverse complement strand
AAATTTAAATTTAGAGGTCCTCCCTAAAAATAGACAAATTTTTGGGGGGAATAATTTTTGTAGATTATTATTCATAAAGATCCTCCTCAAACCATAACATTTGCCAGAATTGAAAAAATATAATTTTTTTTATCACTTTAGTATCTGCTCTCCTCTCTCTTGTGTGTATGCCTCTTGGTAGTTAACGGAAAAGCTTTGAATGATGACTAGTCCAGCAGATTACAACTCCACAGCAGCACCCGCTTTGCTGCACCCTGCTCTCCTCTCTGCCATATTTCTGCTTTTGGGTAGGAAAACTTTTAGTGATTCCTAGTCATGAGGATTTCAACCCTCTGGCTATACCTCCCTTACTGCACTCAGGATGGAAGGTAGGTTTGTATGGCACCAACATGAAAATGTCCACAGGCAATTTTTATCCTAGCCCATATGTGTGTGTATGAGCATTCACATTAAACTGCTCTTGTGTGACAGCCGACCACCCTGAAAAGGCATGTAAATACTGGCAGCATTTTTTTAAAACAGGAATTCATATAGGAATAGAAAACCGAAGTAGAACAATACTCTACTTTTATATGCCATGTCCCTTCAGGAGGTGGGTGAGCATAGCTCTCCACAACTTCTCCTCCTTTTTAGCACTAAGCAATATTTGATCCCTTATCATTGCTCACTCTTCATGTTCTGGAATTCATTTACACAGGCCATCCTGGGTATGATGATAAACTATATCTGCGTCCTGGGTAAGAGGATAAAATACATCCAACAGCAAGGCTTCTAATCAAGTTGTTTTGAGGAGTGTGAAACCACCTCCTAATTGGTGACCCGGAGTGGTACCACCTGTTAAGGTCCCAGCTATGGGCAAATAGTTAACCCCAAACTATGGTCAAAGCACTATGAAAGTGTAAAAATAGGTTTTAATACCAGCAATACTTTTTTTTTTTAATTATTACCAGCAATACATTCTTGGAAAAAAACAAATATTACCAGCAATACATTTTTTGAAAAAAATATTACCAGCAATAAAAATCTTGTTGGCATTAAATAACCCACTGAGGGAGATATGCCATAAAACAAAGCAAAACAAACCAAATCATTTACACAGGTTTTTAGGAAAATCAATGACAAAGTGGAAAATTGTTTTTGTATTTCAACCTTCAGGATTTCATTGGACTAATGTGATACTTATGTTGATGTAAATTTTTTTTCATACAAGCTCTTTCCTAAACGTTTGATTCACGTTCTTAAATAACCTCATCAGATTAAGACTTTTATATGGATGTCATAATGGTACCAAACGGGGTTAGAAATAAGCTATCAGCTGTATACAATCGTTTTCTCAGATTAATGATTAAAAATTACTCTGACCATTTAGCTATTTTAATTCTTCCTCCTGTCCTTTTTTGCCTTTAAAATGAGTGTCAAACCCTCTTTTCTATTAATATGCCCCAGAATTTCAGCTGTCTGTTTCGGTTCCTAAGCAAAATTATCCATTTCATTTCCATCATGTTCAATTTTTCTTTTAATGAAAACTTCTTTCTTCACTTTTGGGTTAATCTTATGTGGCTTCACCAGGTTTATCAATATGTCGTTAGGTGGCACTGTTAAACTGATATAAACATGGGACACTTCCTGTCTTTTCTCTCTTTTCTCTCTTTTTCTTCCAGCATGTGGTAGAAGTAATATCAACATGAGAATTGTCCTAAACATTGGCATATCTTTCCTCTGAGTAACTGAACTCTTTCCCACACACACACACACACACACACACGTGTGTGTGTGTATTCCTCCCATATAAAGATCTACACAATTCCTAAATTTTAATGTCTTATTTCTTTCCAGCAATAATTGCATGTATTTACTCTCTTTTGGTTATCAGTTAATAGTTATAATAAACACATGAAAATAGTGTCTTGTTATCATCTATACTAACAATAGGGATATGGGCACATGGCCTAGTGGTTAGAATCTTTGCATTCTGGCTATGAGATCCGGGTTCAAATCTCACTATGGTCAGTTTGTCAGGAAGGAGACTTCCCAATGTTAATGGACTGCAGGAATTGATCCCAGCATGCTGCAACTTTGGAAAACTATACCACGGGTTGACCCAAGTGAAATTGGATAGACAGAACCCTTGGTCCCATCGACAGCTGTACTAGGATAAAGTCACAAGTCACCATGGCCAAGGGCCTGAGTGTGCTGGCCTTGTTCAAACTGTTGATTACGCTAGATAACACACTATTTCCCAGAAACTGTAACTAAGGTCTGCTCAGCATAATTGCAGTACAAAACACAGGTGGGCTCTGTGGGTGTTGAATAAACACAAATGCGCCTGGGCAAGCATCTGCAAAAGGGATTAGCTAGCTGCCCTAGTAGATGGGTATCCTTGAATGGCCAGCTATACACACTAATGACAAGGACCTATCATTTATGTATTCAAATATTGTTTGCAACTGCTTTTAGTCCAGTTAGGAGCAGCACTTCATTGTCATAACAATTTACAATACATTTTGACAGAAAAATACTCAGCAAAATTTAAGAACATATTAAGATATTTAAAAAAAGTCTATTTCTTTTTTACACAATATTTGTACTTTTGGATAATATTTAATGTCATCAGAATTGAGACTTTCCTGTAGATGTCATGCATGGCATCAGATCCATTCAGAAATATCTAAACTGTCAGCTGTATAACAATTTATTTTCAGATCGATGATTAAAATTATCTTCAAGGGAATGAAGTCTGTAGGACTAAGCAAAGACCACCTTTCTTTGAACCTCATGGACTAGTCCTACAAACAAACAAAGGACTGTACCAAATAACAGAAACATCATCACTTGAAGATTATCAACAACAACAGCAACTAAAATCAATAATGCATGTAACTTGAAGAGAAAATAAGGATATGTTCAAGGATGTTAAACTTCCACACTATTTCAAACAAAAGATTGGGAAAGAAAGCCCCCCACAAATAACAGTAAGTTAGTCGAGTTGAGAAACCTATTTTCCAAAAAATCTGTTTTATAAAAAAATTGATAAATTTCAACAGATGGTAGTAATGACTAATGAATCAAGACAGCAACAAGACATGACCCATCCCTTTCTATTGTCATGGAGAAAATACAAAAGGGATGGAGGGATGAGGATAAAAAATGTCAAAGTTACTTTGCTAAAATGTATGAACTTTCAACCTCACAAGGAATACTGATCTGGAGAATGAGGGTAACCTGTTGGGAACAGGTGCTGAAGATACTGCATGAGGGACACCTTGGTTATGTGTAGTTGCCCTCAATTGCCAAATCAAATTAATGATTAAGGAAAGTAAGGGGTGCCAAAAAAATTTAAAAATGCCCCAGTGTGCCTATTTACATCCTTGGAAATGGCAAAGTTCACCATGCCAATGCGTCCATGTAGATTTTGCTGGGCCATTTCAAGGACTCCTATTTTTTATCATGGTAGACGCCTACACAAAATAGCCTAAGGCATCTAAGGAGCACTACAGCCACACACACAATACAACTGATACGAAAAATATTTGCTTGCCATGGAATACAAATCAACTGGTCTCGGACAATGGTCCACAGTTTAAATCAGAAGAGTTTTCAACATTCATGCAGGAGAATAGAGTCAGACACATCCACTCAAGCCCATTTCATGCAGCCATGAATGGGTTGACTGAAAGGATTGTACAAACCTTAAAACTCAGCTTCAAGGCACTGGGCCAGGGTGTACCACCAGAGAAAAAACTGGATACCTTTCTACTGAACTACAGAAATACACACCATGCAACCGACACTGATGTTCCTGAAGAGAACACTATGATGCCGTCTCAATGTAATGAAACCAAATGTTGAACATATGGTCACGGGCAAATTCTTCTCTATTGTGGGGTAACAGCGGCAAGTGACGTGACTTATTAGTTGGACAGTGTATCCTCATGAGGGGATTATAGAAAGAAGTCTAAATGGAATGAGAGGACATAGGATTCAAGCAACTGCGTCTGTCAAGCTATTTGATTAAGGTAGCTGAGAACATGTTGTGGAAGCACTACATAGACTAGATCCAGAAGGCAAGTGGAACTGAACCTCTCACCACAAATAACTGGTGAGGCTGACAGAAGCAACTGAAGCAGCATGATGACCATTGTTTGACAATCAGCCAGCAACGCCAAAGTTGCTGCCAAGTAGCCAAGTGACTAGTAGAAGCAGAAGTTGGTGACAAGATGGGTCTCAAGAGAACTTTGTCACAATTGAAGCTGAAACATCTCCACCTGAAAGACATTATTCCCTAGGAAAGTGATGCTCCACTAAAAGACTGGACTTCTAACACATGGTAAAAATTAATAAATGAAATTTATTAAATGATGTACCACTAGGGAAGCTCCCTAAACAATAAAGTTAGTTTTGATTAGCAGCGAGGAATTACTAGATATCAACATACAAAACTAAACTATATAGATATAGTAGCTACTAAAATTACTAACATACGTATCTAACTCCCTAAAAATATGCTGCTAGTTTTTGAACATTGAGAAACAAAGCAGTTGGATTTAGACCACCAAGTTCGGTCGCCGCATTTCCTTTGTCCTTTTTCCAAACCCCACCTGGTATATAACAGTTTTGATGAAGTTTTCTCATTGGTACCTTGACTTCATGGATTTAAGAACAGTACTAGACTGGCAGTTAGGTCCCATAGTTTCACTTTTGTAATTGCTGGTTATAATCATAAGTTCTATGTTGTACTTCTCACTTGTGGAACTCCCTTCTAGCTTTTTGCTTTCCTGTCAACTATAATTTTCAAAAAGTTTAATTCCAATCATTATTTCTGTAGCTTTCAACCTTGTTCTTTTATTGGCCTTGCTGTTTCTTTCCCACTCAGTAACTTCTTGCATACTGGTGGCTTTTTATTGCTTTGCATGGAGTGTTAATGATTTTTGTTAAATGATTTTATCGACTAAGTTCAACCTGTTTAGCTACCCTGAGGCCAGAATCTAATGACTTCAACTATACGTGAACTCTGCAGAAGAACCTACTATTTTTTTATACAAATGGTAACTAATTCTAAATGCATTTTCTTACCATTCAACAGTAATTTTGCTTTTCTTCGTTGACTCATAATTCATAACATTGAAATACATAATCACTTTCTGAACACCCAAATGATCCAGAGGATTAAAACGTTGGTTTGTGAATTTGGTGACTCATTAAAGTATTTTCATTCACTTTCATGCTCAGTAACCTCTGACATCTTAGTGATATTAAAGGTGAAATGGTGAAAAAAAGACATTAATATGAAAAGAATAATAACATCAAATTAGTAAAGTTCAGCAAATCTACTACGTTAAAGATGATTCATCTGACATTTAGTGTATACTGTTTCAGAACAAACTTGGGTTTCTGAGCAGCACAAATGTTTCAAGTCCAGTTGACTATTGAAGGTGAACAAGCATCAGAAATATTGCCAGAAAACTCATCTGTCAGGGCTGTTCTAGAACTATTTATCCCTTTATTTTCTTGAATATTGAATTTTCCAATCTCTCTCTCTCTCTCTCATATATATATATATATATATATATATATATATATATATATATATATATAATCATTTCCCTTTATTCTACATTTAACACAATCACTTAATACGACACAAGAAGTGTTGAAACAAAATGGCTATTTTTGTAGTGATTTTATAACATTTTTATCTTATAATTTTCAAATAAATAATTATATTGCTCTACTCTGTATTGAGGACTCTTTTAAGAATAGTATTTGTTGGTTATTGGAATTTATTTTGTATACACCAATCCTATACTTATATATATATATATATATATATATATATATATATATATAAATGGATTTATCCCTGCTTTACTGTTGAGCACTCTATGTTATAGCTTTGTTACTCGCTTGTTTTTTTTTCTAGAAAATTAAGGCACTGGACGATTTATTTCACTCTGATCGGATGTTTCTAGTTCTTTCTTGTTTTTTCCAAAATTTTTCTTTGCGTACCAATTTGATAGACTTACAAGTTGTGCTATCTGAGTTTTTTGTGACCATGTATTACTAGTAGTTTAATAATATATATGTATATATATATATATATATAAATATATATATATATATATATATATATGATATGATATTTCTTTTATCACATCATATTCTAACCACAGCTAGTGTTTCTACATTTGACAACTTGGTTTGGGAATTTTGGCTACAACTTGTGACACATGAATAATTCTCTATAATTCTCTTAATCTATATTTACAATCATGTACTCTAATAATTATAGATGTGCCTAACATTTTTACACTGTTCAAAATTTTAAATTTAAGTTTATTTTCATAAAATGTTTTGTACATTAAGGAATCTGACAGAGATCAGGTTTTTGCTAAAAATACAATTTCCACTGTAAAATAGCCATCGACAAAAATGTCTGTCAGTGAGTAATTCCCATTTCTCAGTTTATTCCTCAGTCCATTGATGAAAAACACAGGCGTATCCGAAAATTCTGAACTTAAAACATTTCACTTTGTGCTTGATTTCTGTCATATGGTAAATATTTTATAAATGTTTATCATATTGATTATATTGGTACCTTTTGTTTGTTGTTGTTTTAACTAACTTCTCTATTTTACATTATATATATATATATATATATATATATATATATATAGCATTATTTTACATTATATATATATATATATATATATATATATATATAGCATTATTTTACATTAGCAGTACGAAACAGAAAATAAACATGTATTTTGATTCCTATATACACACTGACTATATCTATCTCTGGTATTGAGCACTCTTGCTTTATAAATAATTTGCAATATATATAAATTTATAAATTTCACAATATATAAAAATTTTGCAATATATAAATAAATTTCAAAATATATTGGGAAGAGGGTTGAGCTGAAACCCTTTCAATGCCTTTTTTATATGCTGCTTTGGGCAAATTAATTGAAACAAAACAAATAATTCCATTATTATTTACTTTTTATCATATTTTTCCAATGAAACATGACCCAGTGCACATGTTAGTGCTCCGTATGTCCATTCCACAAAGTCGTTCCTTGCAGATTGGCCTCAGATTCAGCAATTGGATTTAAACCAGGAGAGTATCCGGGCTAATCTATATTATTTTGATTTGCTAGCTGGTAAGTCTTGCGAGTGTGTTTGTGCAGTATTAAAATTTTCATACGTCTCCTTGGAGTAATGTCTATCGAAAACAATGGCTGTAGGACAACTAATTGACAGTCAAGACAATAGTCTCTGGATGTGATGAAAATCTGATGATGCAGTATTTTTCAAGGCCAAACACTCCAAAAATAGATTCATATTACTGCACATCACTGAAAATGACCTAATTTGAGAAAAAATAGAAATTACAGAGTCTGTCTATATTTCTGAGATGAGGTATTATGTACAGTATTTACATTATTCGGACTATTGTCCTCATCTTTGTCGCCATATTTATCACAACGTTTCGGCCGTTGTACGCTCCAGCTTTCTTCAGGTGGTTGGAATTTCGAACTGAACCCTTTATTTCGATCACTGGGGTAGACTGTTCTAGTTCCACATGCCATGTTTGATGGCATGTGGAACTAGAACAGTTATCTCCTGCTAATTTTCCCTCTGAAACTCACACTCTTTGGGTCTGTCACTGGAGCTATCTATCCAATGTGCCATCTGTCCTTGAGGACATCTGGGTATGAATTTCTGGGTATTATAAACCTAATGTTTTCAGCAACCATTTTTACCAGTTCTCATATTGCAATTTTGCTGTTATCATTCCATGTTTTTACCAGAGCTCATATTGTAACTTTGTTATCATTTCTTTTCTCTAGCACTCCTTATTACTGGTTCCCATATTGTATTTATTTCTATGCTTGGTCAGCTCAGGAGATTTTTGTGGTCTATCATATGTGCTGATTCCTTAAGTTTATGAATTTTCCAATGGTGTTCCCTGTCTATGATCTCAACATGATCTCACAGGGGACGGTGATCTCCCTTCTCTCTCCATATGTGGTCAGCCACCCCTGATTTTCCTACTTCCCCTCGCATTACAGCTTTCTGGTGTTCTTGAAGCCTTACCTTGAGGGGGCGGCCTGTCTCTCCTTTATATTCCTTTCCACACCTGCACAGGATAGCGTACACACAGTCTTTAGTCATGTTCTCCTCTATGGGGGGGCCTCACTTGAGAGAGATATCTGCGAAGTGTTGTCAAGCTCTTGAAGGTTGTCCTGATGTTATATGGACCGCAGATCCTTTGTATTTTCTCTGATAACCCCTTCCTGAAATGTTGTGATAAATATGGCGACAAAGATGAGGACAATAGTCCAAATAATGTAAATACTATAGAAATTACACTCTGTCACTCCAGTGGGTCTAAAACAGACTGTATCGTGAAAGAAAGGTAACTAAAGTGGTTGTTACAATTAATTTGCACAAGGGTGTATTCATCAAATACATTTAACCACTTGTAAATCTATAGCCATATAGGCATATGGAATAACCATATTTTTATTAATTAAGAATTTTTAAAAGATTGCTCAAGTAATTGCTAGAATGAAAAGGCTTAAATTAAAGCATGGTAATTCCATCTTGAACAACTTAATATATGCGATACATGTAAAGAGAAACTTTATATGTAAAATCTGTAAGGTCTTATATGAAGAACATTTGATTTCCTCTCTTTTTATTATCAAGAGTTTGCAAGTCATAGAATAGTATCTATTTCCTACTCCATTTCCTATTAATCACTATTTTTCTGCTGACATTCACAAAGTCCCTTCACATCATTGCCAGAATTGATCACCCTACCCCAAGCATATCCGACCCATCCATCAATGAATCTCTTGTCCAAATCTTCCCACTCTCTTGCTCAATTTTCTTTACAAGATATTCTTTTTTTTTTTTGCAACTTTGGCAAGTGAACACTATCGTCAAGAATTTCATATTTAACAATCTAGTGTTTATCATCCATAAATCCTTCTTCTAAATATTGATTGCAAATACAGTTTCATTGTTTTTGTTCTCTCTGGACATTTGCCCATGTTGTGTGATATGATATCAAATGAGCACTTTATATCGTCAGAAACTGTCAAGGTTGACAATAAGAGTTACATTACTGTAAGTGTATTCTTGTTGTATAATCTGTAGAGAGTGATTACCATTTTATCTCTTGCTGAAGAGAGATATTTAGTGAAAAAAAAAATGTAAGAATAATAGTTGATAGTAGATATACTGAGTGAAGTGAGTAGGCATCGTCAAATTTAAAATAAGTGACAGAATTGTCCAACAAACAGAATTGACAAAGTTTGCAATAAGCAATAACATGATAAAGAAAAGAACAGGGCTACAAAAATAATATAAAGCAAGCAAACAAACAATATATGCAAGGCAAATTAACAGTAAGAAGGCAAAGCAATAGCAATATGACAAATGTCACAAACTAAGAATTAGGGTTGACACGCAAGAACATGTTCAGACAAGTGAATGTAGTGTTCTGATTTCAAGACAAGATAGATCAGGACTGAGTTAGATGAAACCAAGAACCGGCCTTTTTTATTTTCTAGGAAAAAATCTCAGCATGCATTTGTGTGCTTCTACCTATAAAAAGGGGGAGGGGCTAGTGTTTTGCCATCCATTCCTGGTGATTGTAACCAACATACTGAAGTCTCTTCAAACAAGAAACTGTAGGCAGACCACAGTTGTTTTCCCTTGGGTTGAGCTCATAGGAGTTCAGCCCCTTTGGAGAGGAGAACTCTTCTGTCCCTTTTTTCTTTTTGCTTCCTTTTTTTGAGGAATGGTCTTTACCTTCCTGACCACCAGAAGCATCCAGACACATGGAAACTGGTCAACATGTGCACAGCCTAACGTGGAGAAAAAAAGTCATTTTGATTCACTTAGCTACAGACACTCAAAGGCGATAGGGCTGGTATGTTATTTCTTTGTTCTTGTTCTGTAAACATTCTTGTCCCTTGGACAGTATGAACAATAGTTTGTTTTGGGACATATGTAAATCCTTTTAATATATGTATGTAAGTTGTTTGCTGTATTAAATATTTTGTTTGTTGTGGGTGCCTATCTTGTCTTTCTATATTTGCATTTAGTGTTAGTGTATCAATGGCTACACTAATGCTAATATTAGTACTTGGTGTACTACTGGAAGGCTAAAAAGCATTATTTTTCCTAACACTAAATAACTGGTAAACTATGGCTGGCTGGTAAATAATACTAATAAGACTATAACAATGAAGCTACAAAAATTCATTATACATTTAGCAACATTAAAAAAAAATAACATTTTATTTTTTTAGAAAAACAGAGAATGAAGGTAATGTGGAAATGTCTTATTTTCATACATACATGTGTGGGAAGTCCTATTAATGATGTTGAAAGACTTACATTTAAGAATATGATTTTTTTTCTTTTCGTTTCGCACAGTTATCTGTTTAGGGCATTTGTATATCGTGTTGTATTCAATGTGGCATGTGTTTCACTATAGAATGACATGTACTATCTCTAAGGTATTTGGTGGCTAAAATAGAAAAAACAGAGAAAAACTTTGCACCCTTTTCTTTTATACTATGTTTTGGTGACACAATCTAGCAGTTGTTAGCAGAAGTTCAATGGCAGGCAAGTGGGGTAATCCCACAAATCAGGTCATACACAGACGTAAAAACTATATTTACATTTCCTCTCATTTATGAATTCATTTTTTCATTTTTCAAGGCTACTTTGGACTAATATTCTTATCTTTGTTCTTTGTATTCCCGAAATGCTGATGTTGTCTGCTTCATTCAATAACATTTTGCATGTAAACTTTTTCTATCCAAGTAAGAAATATTCACATTCTTTGCTGCTTAGGTATTTGAACTAATAACTAAAAAAAGTTTTTTTCAACATTTCACTCTCTGTTTTCACATGCTCAGTAAAGACCCTTCTGACTGGATGTCAAATTTACATCAATCTGGTCCAACTTTGAGATATTAAAAATAACTGAATAAATTCCTGTGTGTTACAGAATGCAAGTTTGGCCCAAAATGAAAAACAAGAGGGTCAGAACTCTGATAACCTGAAATGAGTGGGGTTAGTTTGAACCTCATGGGGTATCGAGTTTTGACAATGGATTTGTTTAAGTTTTGCTATAAGACTGAAAAAAAATGTAAAAACAGACTGACAACTATAAGAATTAGAATGATTAAGATACCTCACAACATCCAAATTTCTTAGTGAAGTATGCTGGTAAACTGACATGCATTCTCTCTGTCTTCTTTTCCCTTTTGCTTCCTCCTAGAAAAGGTATTATGATTACTGTTCTTCATAAAATAAAGTGAGTAAAAAGAAAATGGTTCATTGTTGATGCAGTTTATGGTGTGCATCTGTGTGCAGATTAATTGAGACAACTGCTTTAGTTTACTTTCTTTTAACATATGGGTCAGTTTTAGACCTACTGGAGTGACAGAGTGTAATCGATTTCTATTTTTTCTCAGATTAGGTCATTTACAGTTGTATGCAGTAATATGAATCTGTTTTCAGGATGTATGATGAAATTTGTTTGGCCTTGAAAAACATTGTGTCATCTGTGATTGCATCAGATTTTTATCACACCCAGACACTATTGTCACAACTGTGGATTAGTTGTTCTACGACCATTGTTTGCAATGGACGTTATGCCAAGGAAGCGTACAAAAATGGTAACATTACACAAACATATTGGTAAGCATTAACAGTGAGCAAACCAAAGTATTATAGACTGACCTGGAAACTCGATTTAAATTCAATTGAGAAATTGGTCAATCTGCAAGGAATAACTTTGTGGAATGGACATATGAAATACTAGTATGTGCAGTGGGTCATGTTTCACTGAAAATATGAAAAAAGTAAATAATAACAGAATTATTAATTTTGTTTCAATTAATTTTCACAAGGGTATATATATATATATATATATATATATATATATATATATATATACCCTTGTGCAAATTAATGACAGATGACACAATGTTTTTCAAGGCCAAATATATATATATATATATATATATATATATATGCATGTTTCATTAAAAACAAAAGACAAGGTACTAAGCTTTTTATTTAATTTTTCTTGTGTTCAGACGAGAGCTTTCTTTTCTGGACAAAGACTGTGTAAAAACTGTCCAAATGTTGTTTTTAATGAAACATGCATAAAAAAGATTGCTGCCTAAATATACAATATATATATATATATATATATATATATATATATATATATATATAATTTGCACAATTTGTAGTGTTGGGGTCTGAAGTATTGAAGTCAGAGATAGAATAAATTGCAGCAAGTGTACAGTTTGCCACATGACTTTCATATATGGTAAAAAACATAATCTTGCAGAATATAGTCAATTTGGTTTATAGACTTTGGTTTACTGTGTTGTATCATATAATTTTATCATCAGAATCTTATATATTTTAAATCTACCATTCCTCTCTGCATTGAATATTGCTTCCATATCTGGTTCAGGGCCCCTGTAATATATCAAGAGATTCTCAACAAAATCTAAAGAGGGATCAGCAATGTTATTGGTCCTGACCTGACAACTCAACTTAGTCACTTTTTCAATGCCATTATACAGCTTCCCTCTGTCTTTTCGATAAATATTTTCATGACAATTTTTCTAATGAGTTCTCCTCCTTGATTCTTTGAAGGCATGAACTTATATATATTGCTAGTTTGGCTCCTAGGTTTCATTGTTTTACTGTTGAAATAGCCAAATGTAACCATAAGTTCTATTCCAATATTTAATTTTCTCATACTTCTCAACTGTGGAAATCTCTTAGAAATTTTGCTTCTTTGCACCTAGAATCTTCAAATATTTAAATGCATTGTCCATCACCATCTTCTGTCTTTCTGAATCCTGTTTTTTATTATTTATTCTTTCTCCTCACTAAAGTATTTTCATTCTCTTTCACTCTATGTAACCCCTGGTGACTTAGTGGCATTATTGTCTTTTTTTGGGAAGACAATTATTAAAAAGAATTAGTGAATAACTCCTTATAGCATTTGGTTCCCTATTATATAGAAATGGTTAGCAAGCAAATGTAGTAATATTGATCACCATCAGAAGACTTTCTATTTTGGCCTGTGTTGAATGTATATAATTATTAATGCATTACCAATCATATGACAGAGTTTTAATGTGAAAAATATAATTATTTCATTGTCAGGAATATCATGTTTTCTCACTTGTGGTCATTCAGCTGTACTATAAAATATAAATTTAAGCAGGTTTTCAGTGCATATGTGTAAAGAAGGCTGACTCAATACTCACTAGATATTTGAAATGATTCTACATCTGCTGTAAACAATTATATTTTTCACCATATTTTAAATCAAAAGTAATCTTTTTCCAATAAACAGATTTTTACGGCTGCTGCCTTTAAATTTTCTCAATAAGAACAAAACAGTACTGTGACATGTTCTTTGTGTTACAAAGTTTATATACATACATGCATATATATATATATATATATATATATATATATATATATATGAATTATTTGTTTAAACATTATTTATAAATGGATACTCATATTTGAGTAGAAGCTCTGTTTTTATTTATTTATTAAACAGTATATTTAATAATTTATATCTACCGGCATGAATATGCTTCCACTAGGGGATGCAGGTTTGAATTGTATCAGAGGGCACATATTTTTCTAACAAGATTTTTCATATATTCAGGCCAGTAGATGAATAAATATACTGTTTAATAAATAAGTAATAATTTTAATAAATAAATAAAAACAGACCATCTTCTCAAATATGAGTATCCATTTAAAATAACCTTTAAATTAAAGGTATGTCAGATTTAATCCATTTCCTATAATATATATAGATACATATATATATATATATATATATATATATATATATATATATATATATATATATATATATGATAATAATAATAGCTGGCCACTTGTATTTGAGAATACCCATCTACTAGGGTGGCTAGTCAATCCGTGTTGCAGACTCTTGCTCAGGCATGTTTGCATTTGTTCAACACCCACAGAGCAAGCCTGTGGCTTATACTGCAACTATGTTGAGCAGACCTTAGTTACAGTTTCTGGGAGAGAGCAAGGTTATGTAAAATGATCAACAATCTGAACAACACCAGCACACTTAAACCCTCAGTCATGATGAATTTCAACTTTGTGCTAGTACAGCTATCAATCGCCCCAAATGTTCTGTCTACCCAATTTCACTCACCAGGCTTGGGTCAACCTGTGGAGTGGTTTTCAGGCACTTTCCAAAGGTGCTGCTCATCCCCGCTCCAGACTGATAACATCAGGAAGGAGACTTCCTGACAAATTGCCCAGGATGAGATTCAAACCCAGGTTTCATGGTCAGAAAGTGTAGATAAAATAAGTCTATTGCTCTCCCAACAGTCACTTGTACAAATCACAATATCGCTGGTTCAATTCATCGTCCTCACTTTCTTCACACGTCACTATGTATAGCCAACGTTTCTCCCCTTTTTCCCTGCTCCAGCACTCTTTTATCAGGCAAACACTGCGGTTCACCAGCCAATCAGCGTTCTTCGCTGTTATTCTGGGTTACACAGGCAAATTGCCTCCTTCAGTTCGACCAATCAGCACATGACTTGCTATTGGTGGATGCATTCCAAACTGTACAAAAAAAAACCCATTCTTGCACATACTGCTAGAATGGCTGGACGGGAGAGTAATGCCATTTTCACGAAGCAAACTTGCCGCACGTTAAGGTAAGACCCTTATTTTCCTATACACCAGATGCAAGCCACTCTGGCTTGCTTGCTTCTACGAGGCTGTTCACCACAGAAAGTAAACATTCTAATCACTCAGCCACGCCCCCATATATACATACACACACACACACACACACATACATACATATATATATATATATATATATATATATATATATATATATATATTGATGTATATGACCTGAAAATTGCATTCAAGTATAAATCAGACTGTTGCCGCTTGACGTTGACTTCAGTGACCACTTTTATATTTATATCTGCATAGTCTTATCTGTGATACTGAGCACTTTTGCCCATATATAAAGCATATATATATATATATATATATATATATATATATATATAGCATGCCTTAAGAGAGAGAGAGAGAGAGAGAGAGATGGAGATGTAAATTTAAATAGGACTTTTAATAATTAATTTAAATTTTAATAATACTGTTCATTTCCCAAACCAGTAAGTGTCAATTTTCTGTTTAGAAAAAAAGTCAAGGATTACTGTTCAGACATATGTGCCATGTCATAGATGCCATAGATGTACTATTTAGAGAGCAAAGTCAGTTTTTCAGCTCTGATCTAAGGAAAAAAGTTTAGGTGTAAATTTGAATCATGACCCCTGTAATCTATTAGGATTGAAAGGAAACATCACATGTACTGTAGCCATATCAGTAGGGGTGTGTGTCCAACCTTCTAAAATTTTCCTTTACTAATTGCTACACCAAGGCAGAGAATCCAGTCTGCACTGTTATTTAACCCATAGGTGGAGGAAGATCGATTTATGCCTTTTCTACAGCCATTAATGCAAAGTAATTGAAACAGAATTAAGTAGGAATCAATCTTTGCATTCTGAATTCAATTATTACAATGATAACTATGACATTATCTACTCCTCTACACATTCTTCCAAACACATATTTTGAAAGATTACAATGACTACAAACTTTAGTAAGTAACTTGAAGGAATAAACATTTTCAATAAGCTTAACCATTCTGTATAAAGTATGAAGGAGAAGAAAAGCCATCGAACCTAAAACCACTTCCATTATTAAAGAATCAAGATAGGAATTCTCTAATTTGTGAGAGGAATTCAATCTTCTTTGGTTAAGAACATTGTAATTACCATTCCTTCACTATTTCCAGATTGCTAAACTTGCCTGTTGAGTGCTAAAGTACTATTAACAAGCACTGGCTATTTTAGGTATGTGCTGAAAAGTAGACTCCAAATGACTGTCTTGAGATCTCTTGTGGGTAACGTGAGAAATCATATGTGGGTGGAGATCATTTAGGCTCCCGGATTTTTCTTGTTTCTATTTTGACACCATTCTATAAAATAATGAAATTATTGCAAAAAGTAATTGTCTGTGACATTTTATAAATGGTTTGAATGTATTTTTAAAGAATTTACATATGATAACTGCATGAAATTTTAGCTGATATACAAAATTAAAATCAGACTTAAATTTCTTGAATATTTAAGTAGCAGATGGAAAAAAATTGACACAGATTTTGAGATCCAAGTTCAAATTCCATTTGAATCCATTACATTCACTTACGGTATAACACCATTGGGAAAGGTATGAATACTCTTCTTCTCCCCACCAACTATGGGTAAATAGCAGGACAGACTGTGTTCTTTAGCCTTGGATGGCAACTGGTCTACTGTAGAAAGAAATGGCACCCTACTATGGGAAAAAATCAACCTCGTTAGTCATGTATCAAAAGATACATGATCACCTAAGCGTGTATCATGTATGGCACGTAATTGACTGATTTCATTCTCCTACACTGGCAATATTTGCTTACAGATCATTAACTACAAAAGAATCTTTGACTTTTTTTCATTTTATCCCAAGAAAGGCAGTAAAACAAGTAAAATACAAAGGATTACTGAATGTAAAAGAATAAGAAAATAAAGAAACATTAAGGAGTGAGTAACTAACTAATGTTTTTCTTGGTCATATTTACATAATACTCGTAATTTGATTGCTTTCATGCCTTCAGCTAATGTTTTTCATATTCTGCATCTTTTCTCTCTGCTTACATTCACAGCACAAGATTCGTAAAATATTTTTCTTCCTAATAAAACTCTTTTCATGCTTATTACTTGTCTTTTTTAAATATCTTCTCTGTAGGATTCTCAAAGTATTTTTTTTATTGTTATTTGATCTTGATTTAATTTACAATTTTCAACATTGGTTTCTTGCTAAATAACTTTACAATATCTTTTCTTTAATGGTTGTTTCTTTCTTATACCAATATTTATTCACCTATACTATTACACACACATGTGTATATATATATATATATATATATATATATCATTTCACTGCAATCAAGGCAGTAAAGCCACTAAGACACAAGGGGTTACTGAGTGTGAAAAAAATAAGAAAAAAGAGAAACAATAGAAGAGGAGGAGTCAATAAACAGTTGATAATGATTGACATTGCATTTAAATTTTTCAAAATCAAACTTGCCTAAGAAGCATGGAGCTGGAAGAGAGTTATACAAGCAAGAAGTGTGAAAGAAGAAACTGTTAGCATAGAACTTATGGTTGTATCCAGCCAAATCAACCAAAAATGATGAAACCTTTCTGCCAATCTAGTACTACACTTAAACTCATAAAGTCTTGGGAAGATAGCAGAGAGTTAATAAGAACAATTACCATAAAATTATTTATAGGAAAGTCACATGGAAGCTACATTACTGTGGTAGGAAAGTTACTGAAGGCGAGATGTCAGGTCAAAACCAATAACATTGCTTATTCTTCTATAGATTTTATCCAGAGTTTCAAAATATGTAATGGGAGCACTAAGCCATACATGCAAGCAATTTTCAAAACATGGATAAATGGTAGACTTATAAATATGTAAGATATATTTGGGAGAGAAAAACTGTCTTTCACTGCAGAATGAAATAATTCTGGAGAGATAAAATAAGAAATCAAGAAAAATCAGGCATATGTTTATAATCTTTGGTTTCAATTCTACTCTATATATGCATATATTAGACAATTCTGTCTGTAGGTGGGGAAGATATTATTAATTCATATTATGTTTAGTATATAAATCAAGCAGAGATTTTCAGGTGTATGGAACAATCTCACCTGAAAAGAAACTGAACAAAGTTTCATTAGATAATAATGGAGCAACAAGTGAAAAATTATTTCATTACACTTGCAAACTGCTCTGATAGATTGGCTTGTAAGGATACACAAACAGCAATTGTCTCTTTTTTAATTTGATAGTCATGTGATGGCTGGTGAATGACGTCAGGGGATAGAGTGACAAGGGCAGTTGTGATGTAGAACCCAAAGAAGGAAGACATCTCTAGCTCACAGAAAAAACACATGGCCTAACTAGGTTTGTAGAGAAACTGCTGTAACTTCAGTTTTCCTTTGAGAAATATTACAAGTAATGTTTCCCTTTTTCCACACTGTTTGTTGTTGCATATATGTTATAATTCTTCTTCATCGAATATGTGTATATATATAATTTTGTGTCCAATGCAGCATTATAAATCTCTCCTTGAGAACAAAGCATGTTGTCATTATTTTTCCTTCTAGCTATTCTGTTCTGTCTGTGAACTACAGTGTTATTGTATATAACAATACAGATATAATAATGTCCATAATGGGGCAAATTCAAATGGCAGAATAAATCTTTCTGCCATAGCTCTCTCCCATTAGAGTGGTGACCATGATGTGATCTTTTTTACCTGGCGTGTTATATTATCATCCATTAATGTAGTCAAACATCGTACCACTGGAGGTAACCATTTTCACACTGCTGCAGATAAAAAATTTAAAAAAATGTCATGCTTCTTCCAGATGTCTCAGTTATTTCCCTTTAACTCAACTCTCCAAGTTTTTGGTTCACCACTGCTGTAGCCTGGTATTGAACTCACAACTTTTGGAGTCTAGTCATTAGAGCTAACCAACACCTTTATCCATTGGTATCTTGAGATATATGACAAGAATATTATTTCAGATATGGCAGAAAATGTGGTAAGAAACATTGTTGAGAACAACACAATAAATCAACTCTTTGAGTCTAGTCACTGGATCTAACCAATGTCATTATCTGGGTCATGTGTCCAATCACCTGAAAAAGGCTGAAGCGTACGATGACCGAAACATTGTGAATATGGCAATTGAGAAATATGTTTAAATCTCAGAGAGAAAGAAAGCTTTGTGATTTTATTCCTTTGGACAGTGTCAGAATTGATTGATTTATTTATTTTACAATTTATCAACACTTTGTGGATTATTTAATCCAAAACATATTTTGGATTATTATTAGGTTGGTGCATAAATAATGACATAATAATGTCGTTTTCTGACGTTAAAAAATACGTCAAAAAACGACATTATTACGTCATTATTTTTGCACCAACCTAATAGAATAATTCTTCTTTTTCTTTTTTTTTGCAAGTGAATATTGCATTAACAATTTCTTGAGAATAACCATGAGTTTTACAGATACAAGTCCTACTAATTAACCCATAGCTGGGAGGGGAGATGAATTCATATCTTTCTTAAGGGTACTTGCACATAAGTGAATATAACAAATATAATTGGAATCTGAACTCTGCTCTCCAATCTAGGTATCAGGAACAAAAAAAAATTGTTAGTGGATTTTGCTACTCTGGCAAATAACAAGGCAATGTTGATGGAGATGGAAAGATAGACAATTATTTCAAATTTGAGAGGGAAGTGAGAAATTGAAGGTGACAGTAGTTCCATTTGTTATTAGAGAACTAGGAATGGAAAATAGCTGAAGAAAATGGAAATTAGAGGAAGAATCAAAGGTACCCAGACTACGGTAGTTTTGAAAACAGCCTGAATACTATGGAATGTGCTGGGTATTGGAAATTGTTGCTTGATTTTCAGTGTAAGCCACTAGTTACTACTTATATGAATGTTCAATGAACAATAATAATAATAATGGTGATGATGACAATGAGAGAATGAGTGAAAAATTTACTGACTGGCTTTATTTCAAAGAACTGCCAATATCAATTCCCCCATTACTATGGAAGGAGACAAAAGTAAAAATAATTCTCAGGGTTGAAAATATAATTAGATTATTCTGATCCTTCTGTTTTTATCTTTAAAAATAAGAGAACTGTCACCTTTCAGTATGAAACCGACTTTATTGCAAAGTATATTTCTAGCTACTTTACTCCATAGCATTTCTGGCAATTTTTTGTAAGAAAATAAACCTGAATATATAGCGTTTAGCTTCACCTCACTTGAGTTGTTTGTATAAACAGCAGTGAATCAGTTGCTAAGACTTCTGCTCACAAATTTGTTTCATTGTGTCATACAATCTTTCTCACTCGAATCTATCTTATAACCTTAAAAGTGTATCTCTCATCCATGTGTCAAATATTGTTGTCACATCTGGTCTGGTGACTCTGCTATGTAGCTAGAGATATTTAAAATCTGAAGAAGAATCTGCAAGATTATCAGACCTTACCTGACATCTTGGCTTCAATCACTTTTTCACAGCTGTAATATAATCTCGCTGTGTCTTTTCTACAATTATTTTTATAGTAATTTTTCTTATGTGCTTTTCTTTTTGTTAGCTCAAATTCATGAATTTAATTGCAGTACTAATTTAGCAGCTTGGTCTCATAATTTCGCAGTCAGAATAGATAAATGTAACTTTAAGTCCAATTCTAATAGTTTCTCTTGTACTTCTCTCTTCCAGGTTTTTGCTTTCCTGTCATCTACACGGTGATCAGTAAAAAAGTGGTAAATTCAGAAAGGAATTTATTTAGTACAAATTGAACAATCATCATAAAAAAAACAGTTAAGCAATTACATTAGAGTCAAATGATTATTGAAGGTCATGAATAATCAAGAAGTTCATTCAAGGTTATTCAAGGTCAATTATTCCTGAAAGTTAAAACAGTGATATTAAATTTGCCATTTTTTACTGTGTACCCTGCATAATCTACAAAAAATTAAATGCAGCAAAAATGTGTCATATTGAATCCTGTTCTTTTTATTATTCTTTCGTCTCAGTAATGTATTCCAAGTTTCATTCATTTTATTATCTATTATCATTAATAACCTGTTAAATCTTAGTGGTTTTATCACCTAGCTTGGGGTGACATAAATGATAAAACGAAAACCATTAGAAATGATTTTACAACAGTTTAGTTTTGTGGACAAAAGACAGTGAAACATTTTGATCAATAGAAGTGTGCGGTGCTTTTGTTGCTTGAAGTCACTTCTACTGATAGCTTGATTTAAAAAAATATTATTCTTTGCGTTATATACCAGACGTAAAGGGATAATTTGAAGGAAGATACATGCTTTTGTCTAAATCAAATATTAAGGATCATCTTGTTTATGTTCATTTTTTCAGAATCTAAACTAGTTTAAGAAATAAATATTTATTTATATATTATTGCAGATATAAATTTATTCTTTCTAATTCATGAGCCTTCAGGATGACGTTGATCATTGTGCTTTGTGACATATCCTTTCATTATTATTAGCCGTGTCTCTTAAGGATGAGGGTGATCATTGTTCTTTGTGACTATAACTTTCTCTTTTATTAGACGTGTCTCGTATGGATGAGGGTGAACATTGTTCTTTGTGACTATTCCTTTCTCTTTTAAGAGCCGTGATTCTACAGCATGAGGTTGATCATTATTTTTTGTGACTATTTCTTTCTCTTTTATGAGGCATGACTCTTCAGGATGAGGTTGATCATTGTCCTTTGTGACTATTCCTTTCTCTTTTATGAACCGTGTCTCTTCAGGATGAGGGTGATCATTGTGCTTTGTGACTTTTCCTTTCTTTATTATGAGCCGTGTCTCTTCAGGATGAGGGTGATCATTTTTCTTTGTGACTATTCCTTTCTCTTTTACGAGCCGTGACTCTTCAGCATGAGGGTGATCATTGTTCTTTGTGAACATTCCTTTCTCATTTATGAGCCGGGACTCTTCAGCATGAGGGTGATCATTGTTGTTTGTAACTATTGCTTTCTCTTTTATGAGACATGTCTCTTCAGCATGAGGGTGATCATTGTTGTTTGTGACTATTGCTTTCTCTTTTATGAGACATGTCTCTTCAGCATGAAGGTGATCATTGTTCTTTGTGACTATTCTTTCTCTGTTATGAGCCGTGTCTCTTCAGGATGAGGGTGATCATTGTTCTTTGTGACTATTGCTTTCTCTATTATAAGCCGTCATTCTTCAAGAGGAGGGTGATCATTGTTCTTTATGACTATTCCTTTCACTTTTATGAGCTGTGACTCTTCAGAATGAGGATGATTATTGTTCTTTGTGACTATTTCTTTCTATTTTATGAGCCGTGACTCTTCAGGATGGGGGTGATCATTGTACTTTGTGACTATTCCTCTCTCTTTTATGAGACGGGACTCTTCAGGATGAGTTTGATCATTGTTCTTTTTGACTATTTCTTTGTCTTTTATGAGGTGTCTCTTCAGGATGAGGGCGATCATAGTTCTTTGTGACTATTCCTTTCTGTTTAATGAGACGTGTCTCTACATGATGAGTGTGATCATTCTTATTTGTAAATATTCCTTTCTCTTTTATGAGCCATGACTCTTTATCATGAGGTTGAATATTCTTCTTTGTGACTATACCTTTCTCTGTTACGAGCCGTGACTTGTTAGCATGAGGTTGATCATTGTTCTTTGTGACTATTCATTTCTCTTTTATGCACCGTGACTCTTCAGAATGAGGTTGATCATTGTTTTTTGTGACTATTTCATTCTCTTTTATGAGGTGTCTCTTCAGGATGAGGGTGATCATTGTTGTCTGTAACTATTCCTTTCTCTTTAATGAGCCGTGTCTCTTCAGGATGATGGTGATAATTGTTCTTTGTGACTATTCCTTTCTCTTTTATGAGACATGTCTCTTCAGGATGAGGGTGATCCTTTATCTTTCTGACTATTCCTTTCTCTTTTATGAGCCGTGACTCTTAAGCATGAGGTTGATCATTGCTCTTTGTGACTATTCCTTTCTCTTTTATGACACGTGTCTCTTCAGGATGAGGGTGATCATAGTTCTTTGTGACTGTTCCTTTCTGTTTAATGAGACGTGTCTCTACGTGATGAGTGTGATCATTCTTATTTGTGAATATTCCTTTCTCTTTTATGAGTCATGACTCTTTATCATGAGGTTGAATATTCTTCTTTGTGACTATACCTTTCTCTGTTACGAGCCGTGACTCGTTAGCATGAGGTTGATCATTGTTCTTTATGACTATTTCTTTCTCTTTTATGAGGTGTCTCTTCTGGATGAGGGTGATCATTGTTGTTTGTGACTATGTCTTTCTCTTTTATGAGCCATGACTCTTAAGCATGAGGTTGATCATTGTTCTTTGTGACTATTCCTTTCTCTTCTATGAGCCGTGTCTCTTCAGGATGAGGGTGATCGTTGTTCTTTGTGACTACTCCTTTCTCTTTTATGAACCAGGTCTCTTCAGGATGAGGGTGAACATTGGTCTTTGTGACTATTCCTATCTCTTTTATGAGCCGGGTCTCTTCAGGGTGAGGGTGATCATTGTTCTATGTGACTATTTCTTTCTATTTTATGAGCCGTGTCTCTTCAGGATGAGGATGATCATTGTTTTTTGTGACTTTTCCTTTCTCTATTATGAGCCGTGTCTGTTCAGGATGTGTGTATTCATGGTTCTCTGTGACATTCAGTTTTTTTGACCACTCAGAAATATTTGTATGTCTCTTCCACACTCTGTTCTGCCTTCCATTAAAACAAACACTTTAGGCAGGTTATTCAATGCTTTTTTATTCACCTCTTACCTTCAATATTTCTTTTTAGTTTTAATTTCTCGAAGCTTCCTTTCCTCATTATTTCAACTGTATTGAGATGATAAATCTCTTCTTTGTTTCCATTTTGCTTCAAATTTCCTTGTTGCTTATGTGTTCTATACATGATATTCTCAGAATCCTTCTGTAGAACCACCACTCTATGGCCTGAAGGCTTATGTCCACAAAACATTAAAAAAACACTTTCCATATTATCATTAAAATTATAAACAGCAAATCTAATGAGTACGTAGATGGCTGACCATTTGGGAATGACAAAGGCTGTAAGCTTGGAGGTGCAGGTGGTGTAATGCTTAATGGCTCCCAATTGTTAATCAGAGAGATAAGTTCAAATTCTAGTTAAGTTTGTTATATACACTTATATGCAAATACTCTTAGGAAAGATATGAATCCACCTTTATTTCCCCAGCTATGGGTTAATTAGTAAAACTTGTATCACTAAACTTTTATTATCTCAAAAAATCTTCCTCGAATCTAAAAATATTTTCTGGCTCTAATTAACCGGCACAAGGGTTGATAAGCCATAAACATTGGATAAATGAATGAATCAGTCTGTTTCCTCAAGTCTCTGTTTCATCTATACAGAAATTGTCCAGCATTTTCTGCCATAGGAGAGGACTGCTATTATATAGCAGCTCAATACTCTTTTGTTTGTTTCTTAAAAGTTTTCCAATTTATTATGAATTTACCTATCTTTTGGAAATAGAAAGGCATGAATCCATCTATTCTTCCTCCCAACTATAAGTAAATAGGAGGACAGAGTGAGTCCTATAGTCTTGGTTGGCAACTATTCTAGGAGAATGAAAAGTCTGAATGACCATGGTGAAAGTTGGGCTACATCAGTCTATCTTGCCCAGAAAAAGAACACTACTACTGTGGCTACATACATATATATATATATATATATATATATATATATATATATATATATATATATATATATATATATATATGAGAGAGAGAGAGAGAGATTGGAAAATTCAATATTCAAGAAAGTAAAGGGATAAATAGTTCTAGAACAGCCCTGACAGATGAGTTTTCTGGCAATATTTCTGGTGTTTGTTCACCTTCAATAGTCAACTGGACTTGAAACATTTGTGCTGCTCAGAAACCCAAGTTTGTTCTGAAACAGTGTACACCAAATGTCAGATGAATCATCTTTAACGTAGTAGATTTGCTGAACTTTACTAATTTGATGTTATTATTCTTTTCATATTAATGTCTTTTTTTCACCATTTCACCTTTAATATCACTAAGATGTCAGAGGTTACTGAGCGTGAAAGTGAATGAAAATACTTTAATGAGTCACCAAATTCACAAACCAACGTTTTAATCCACTGGACCATTTGGGTGTTCAGAAAGTGATTATGTATTTCAATGTTATGAATTATGAGTCAACGAAGAAAAGCAAAATTACTGTTGAATGGTAAGAAAGTGCATTTAGAATTAGTTACCATTTGTATAAAAAAATAGTAGGTTCTTCTGCAGAGTTCACGTATAGTTGAAGTCATTAGATTCTGGCCTCAGGGTAGCTAAACAGGTTGCACTTAGTCGATAAAATCTTTTTAAAAAAATCATTAACACTCCATGCAAAGCAATAAAAAGCCACCAGGATGCAAGAGGTTACTGAGTGGGAAAGAAACAGTGAGGCCAATAAAAGAACAAGATTGAAAGCTACAGAAAATAATGATTGGAATTAAACTTTTTGAAAATTATAGTTGACAGGAAAGCAAAAAGCTAGGAGGGAGTTCCACAAGTGAGAAGTACAACATAGAACTTATGATTATAACCAGCAATTACAAAAGTAAAACTATGGGACCTAACTGCCAGTCTAGTACTGTTCTTAAATCCATGAAGTCAAGGTACCAATGAGAAAACTTCATCAAAACTGTTATATACCAGGTGGGGTTTGGAAAAAGGACAAAGGAAATGCGGCGACCGAACTTGGTGGTCTAAATCCAACTGCTTTGTTTCTCAATGTTCAAAAACTAGCAGCATAATTTTAGGGAGTTAGATACGTATTTTAGTAATTTTAGTAGCTACTATATCTATATAGTTTAGTTTTGTATGTTGATATCTAGTAATTCCTCGCTGCTAATCAAAACTAACTTTATTGTTTAGGGAGCTTCTCTAGTGGTACATCATTTAATAAATTTTATTTATTAATTTTGTACCATGTGTTAGAAGTCCAGTCTTTTAGTGGGGCATCACTTTCCTAGGGAATAATGTCTTTCAGGTGGAGGTGTTTCAGCTTCAATTGTGACAAAGTTCTCTTGAGACCCATCTTGTCACCAACTTCTGCTTCTACTAGTCACTTGGCTACCTGGCAGCAACTTTGGTGTTGCTGGCTGATTGTCAAACAATGGTCATCATGCTGCTTCAGTTGCTTCTGTCAGCCTCACCAGTTATTTGTGGTGAGAGGTTCAGTTCCACTTGCCTTCTGGATCTAGTCTATGTAGTGCTTCCACAACATGTTCTCAGCTACCTTAATCAAATAGCTTGACAGACGCAGTTGCTTGAATCCTATGTCCTCTCATTCCATTTAGACTTCTTTCTATAATCCCCTCATGAGGATACACTGTCCAACTAATAAGTCACGTCACTTGCCGCTGTTACCCTACAATAGAGAAGAATTTGCCCGTGACCATATGTTCAACATTTGGTTTCATTACATTGAGACGGCATCATAGTGTTCTCTTCAGGAACATCAGTGTTGGTTGCATGGTGTGTATTTCTGTAGTTCAGTAGAAAGGTATCCAGTTTTTTCTCTGGTGGTGCACCCTGGCCCAGTGCCTTGAAGCTGAGTTTTAAGGTTTGTACAATCCTTTCAGTCAACCCATTCATGGCTGCATGAAATGGGCTTGAGTGGATGTGTCTGATTCTATTCTCCTGCATGAATGTTGAAAACTCTTCTGATGTAAACTGTGGCTGCTTATATATATATATATATATATATATATATATATATATATATATATATATATATATATATATGTATATATATATATGTATATGTATGTATGTATATATATATATATATATATATATATATATATATATATATATATATGTATATATGTATGTATATATATGTATATATGTATATATATATATATATATATATATATACATACATACATATATATATATATATATACATATATATACATATATATATACATATATATACATACATATATACATATATATACATACATATATACATATATATATATATATATATACATATATATATATATACATATATATATATATATATATATACATATATATATATATATATATATATATATATATATATATATATATATATATATATATATATATATATATATATATATATATATATATATATATATATATATGTGCGTGTGTGTTACATTTTCTATATATCAAATGTATGTTTGTCAGTAATTGTGTCTGCATATATAGATCATTAGGCCTGGTGTCTGGGAGAGGTACACTTTGGCCAAAAAAGTTGTTTCCCTGAGGGGAAAAAATGGATGCAGGTTCAATTCCTGTCAGTGGTACATTTTTTCTTTAGAAAGATTTCTCAATGCTGGTTATTATTGATTTCAATGTTCAATAAAAGAAAATGCCGGGATAGCAACTCAAAAACATGTACGTTGTTGACTTCTTTGCGTTGTGGAATTCAGATATTTCTTTCTCTTAGACTGGTTGCCATCCCAGGAAATCCAGTCTACCGAAGCTGAAGAAGAGATAGATTCATCCATTTTTCATCTATGCGAAAGTGAATGCAACAGGCAAGCCCAGAATTTGAAGTTGGCTCATCAATTTCATTTTCTCCTGGACATCTATGACATTAATGCTACAATCAATATTTATAATATTTGAAACCATTGCAAACAAGATACAGAAAATGATATTTATCAAATGTAAGAGAAAATATTAATAGTGTTTTTTTTAATTAAGGCTGTAAACCCACAAGGGGTAACAGAGTGTGGAAGAAGAGAGAACAGAAACATTATTAATGAGTGGAAAGAAGAAAGAGTAATCAGGAAGACAGTAGATAGTGAGTGACATTGAATTTAAATTTTTGCAGATTAAAGTTGGCTGGAAAGCATGGAGTTCGAAGGGAGTTCCACAGATGAGAGTTTTGAGAAAAGAAGCTGTTAGCATAGAATTTATTACAATTCTAAATTGGTGGCGTTTCAATGCCAGTCTAGTACTGCACTTAAATTTTAAAAGTCTAGGTACCATAGTGAAGAGCTCATTCGAAAATGTATAGAGAGGCTCTAGTCATAAACAGATTGCAATCCGAGACCACTTCCCCTGTAATGAGATACCTTATGCCATCCCACCGTCACCAACACAAGCCCCTTATCATAAACAAGGCTTCTCTCAGAGGAGGACTCATACTGAAAATAAATTTAAATCCTCACTTCCAGATAAACACTTGAGCTGAAGATGGCTGGATTCAAACCAGCTTGATACAGACTATACTCAAGTTGAGGTAATTCTGGTTTTTGCTGTAAAAATTATATATGCTCTGTCATAATAAATACATCAAGTTCTCTGTGGATCACTTTTAATATTTGTTATTATTAGGATCCACTTGTATTATATACCAAGCGATCTATTACCTGTACTATATATATATATATATATATATATATATGAAGAAATATAGTCTTAAGTCTTATGTCTGATAACTGACATCCATTAAACTTGGCACATGGAACTAGAATAGTCTACCCCAGTGAGTGAAATAAAGGGTTCAGTTCGACATTCCAACCACCTGAAGAAGGCTGGAGCATACAACGGCCAAAACATTGTAATAAATATGGTGACAAAGATGAGGACAATATTCCGAATAATGTAAATAATGTACATAATACCTCATCTCAGAAATATAGACAGATAAAGAAAATAGTGATAATTGTATCTGCTTACTATCATGTTGAGCAGGCAGCCAGTGAACGAATTTAACAAAGAAACACATCTGAAATTAGTTCTGACCATTTTAAGCTCTGAATAATAACTTTCTACAAGTCTGTGAAGTTTACAATTAACTTTCTGCTTATCTAAAATGGATTAAATGCTGTCTGAAGTTCAGAGAGAAAACATCTGTACTCCATTGGTTATTTTGACTAATATTCTATTCTTTGTTACTTTTTAGTCAAAAAACATAGAACAAATAAAAAGGACTCTTGAACATATGTATACTTTGATTTTGTCTTTGATTTAGAAAATGACATCAGAAAAATAAGAATATTTGATGCTTGAATTACATCAAATGGGGGACATCTCATTTATACATAAAATTAGTAATTATTGATCAAATTTTTAATGAGCTATGATGTGGGTCCCAGACAAAGTCCTATCTAATGTCAATTTAGATACAAAATTAGAGCATTAGCCTCAAAGACTATTGCTTGAACCAGTGCCATATTTAGGACAATGAGGTCCTGTGCTGGTAAAGTTATGAGCCCCCTTACTTGGGCCCTGAAGGAGGTAGGCCAGGCCTGCCTACATAACCATTGAAGGAAGTGGGGACCCCACTGGCCAATGGCACACCTAAGCATAATGGTAAATCTGCTACTGGTTTGAACCTCTTATTTGATCATTTATTTATCTGACATTTGACTCAAAATGACTTCATTTAACCTGGTATATACAACTGGCATGTGTATCTGGGTTTTATTTCATTTTTATCAGTGGAAATACATATTCACTTTCTGCAACATGAATTGAATTTGGCATGCTTCTCCTAGGTTTAAAAAGGAATTGATAAGAAACCCTATTCTATACACTTGGGTTAAATACTATAGAAGTTTCATCATTGGACTAAACCAGCAACTATTCAACATTTTCACCAGACATTTAAACTGAACTTCTAAACTTTGGCTTTTCCAGCCAACTTAACTTACTGGGGCACTACTTTTAACATTTAGTCATGGCTATATTATCTATGTTTTTCTATCCAGTTGGTATCCCTGAATTTACTTAATTATTCCTCCATTACTTGATTCATTGTTGGTTCATGTCTCTTTTCAGTACCTTTAACCATAATTCTACTTTTGTACCGTATGTAAATAAATTTTCTATTGATTTAAGTTTATTGTTTTGTTGTCCTCTTGTCAGATTCATGTCTTCTATTTAAAAATGTTAGTGGGATTCCTGTGACTATATTTATTGGGGCACACAGGCCTTTTTATATCACACCCACTCCAGGGGGTCTACAACAATCTTGAATTCTACAAGAATGCTTCTCCTTCATGTTGAATAAATAGGAAGGGGATCAAATCAATCATAGGTTAGTGGTAGTGGGGTTCTTAAAATAAAAGCAAAATAGTACAATTCTTTCAAACGTCAATTAGGTCTATCTGTTGCTTTCATTTGGAGTGATGCTAAATTTGATAGCATTTCATCAAGGAATATTAAACAAATATTAATGGAGGTTATATTCGATATTTTATTGAACTTCATTAATTTTTCTTATTTGACACATTTTAAATTAAATTAAAACCCTCAGCCTAAACCAATTAACCGATAATTCTTTTTCAAAACTAATTTTTCACCCTTATAGTCATTCTATTCAAATTATTTTTTGTAACTTTTCATCTACATAAAGGAAATAAATTTAGAACAAAAAACAAAATTTTGGTGGGTGACTTCTATTATGAAGTGGGTCCAGTGTACACCAATGGTTGAAATTTTTAATTAAATAAAAAATATTGTCCATTCTAAACAGGTGCCATTTCTTTTTCTGAAGATGATCATGATTTATATTTTTCATGAAGATAAATCTCCTGGAAATAATCCAAAAATGAACTCAGGTCTGAAAGGTATTGATACAACTACAAACTTTAGAGAGCAATACATTACCTTGGAATCATCCAACGAGAAAAAAAAAAAAAAAAAGATGCCCCTTGTGTGCTCATAAAATGGATAGAAAAATGCAACTTGTCATATTTGTGGAAAATATTTCTGTCAAAGACATTTGGAAGGATTCTGTGCAAATGTGTTTGATGAATTGTAATATTTTTATTTTTAAATGTAATTTTTAATTAAGTTTATGATTTCAAACTCGATGCACAAAATGCATTGTAATTCTTCTGTTTCAGTGAATACATTTTGATTAAAATTGTTATTTCTTTGTCCATCTATAATTCTACAAACTAAATATCATCAAAAAATACAAAAAGTTTGAATAGTTTAAAAAATAATAGAAATGGGTCCATAGGACTCTGGTGGTATTTAATGGTAGTCAGAGGATTAAGATTCTTTCTTTTGATGATATTAGAAATTTAGGAAATTTAGAAAGAAAAGTTCATTTTAGATTGCATAAAAAAATTAATGTAATATCTTTTATTAAAAGTTGATAGGATAATAGAATATCTATAAAGTTATTCCATACCTAAAGGATTCTAAGTGTGTGATTTAGATTCAAGACCTCATACTGCATGATGTTCTGCTATTGAACACATAGCTGGAGGGGCAAGAGATTAATTCATACCTCTTTCCCAAGAGTATCTGTGAATGTAATTAACTTGACTAGAATTTGAACTTGACTTTCTCATTCCTAATTCTGAGCTACTTTTTTCTTTTCCCCAAGCCCAAGGGTATCATCAAGGGCACCTGATTTGAAAGTTTGGTGGAGGGGCATCAAGAGAGCTGTTATGACTGAGTTGAGGAGCATCTAAGAAAAATCCTTCCAGCAGTTCACAGAAGCATATCAAAGAAGGATGAAAAAAGTGACACAACATGGGGGGGGGGTATTTGAAGGGGAAACCATGTAGTTTGTTAAATAAATTGTTTGAGATACCAGTCCTGTTACTTTTCAGAAGGACATTTTATATATTATTTTTTTAATCTATATTACCCCATGCACAGCAGTGAAGCAATTAAGACACCAGGGGTTGCACATCCAAACTTACATCACCTTGTATTTCAAAGTAGTCACCCATTTCTCAAAATTGCTTAACTTTGATAATCAGATGAGAACTGGTGTCAGATAGAGGCAAACTTTGAGGGGAAAAACGGATGCAGGTTCAATTCCTTCCAGAGGTATAATTTTTCTTTAGACAGATTTCTCAATGCTGGTTATTATTGATTTCAATGCTTAATAAAAGAAAATGTGGGGATAGCAACTCAAAAATGTGTACCTTGTTGACTTCTTCTTGGTGTGAAATTCAGAATTTTATTTCTCTGAGACTGGTTACCATCCCAGACTAGAGAATCCAATCTACCAAAGCTGAAGAAGAGATAGATTTATCCCTTTTTCAAGCACATCTATGCTAAAGTGAATGCAACAGGTGAACCCAGAATTTGAACTTGGCTCACCAAATTTGTACTTTTTATTTCATGACAGTATAAGCATCAAAGTAAACATGCAGATTTTATGATAAATGGACAAATTAAAATTAGTATAAATTTGGTAGTTTTTAGTTCTAAAATTCACATACATCCAAAAGTCAAATTCTGGGCTTACAACTATTTTGAATTTCACAGTAGAATAGATACAATTTTTTCTTTTCTAATTCTTTGAGCACCACATCGAATGCATGGCCACCTTTCTACTTTTCAGTTCAGAATTGTTATATAGGAATAAAGTATCACTGCCAACACTTGGGTTTGAACACAGATTGCCAGAGAGCAAACACAGGTGATTCCATTATGCTTGTAACTCAGTAACTCCTTGCATCTGAGTGGCTTTTATTGCCTTGCTTAGGGTTAAATGAAAACAAACAATAAAGGGCACTATAAATAAGACAGGGTATATATAGTGATAAATAAAGAGGCATTATTTTCTATCTATCTCTTCAAGAAAGGTGAAAATATTTCCTATTCCTGTGTACCTTTGTTTGCCATCCTATGCATCTTCTGTTTTTACAATGTTGAACTATTTGAATTTCAGTACTTATTTCATTTTCACATCCCCATTGTGTAACTCACATCTTAGGCTCCCCATTTTCCTCACAACCATACATTATGTTTTCTTATTAGTAATCAAGTCTTTTTTGCATGCTTTCCTGTATGTTGTTATTTTTGTATCTGTATGTATCCTGGTTTTCTAATTCTCCTAGAATCATTTTGTTTTACAGCTTAAATAAATCCGACTCTGTCTATATTTCTGAGATGAGATATTATGTACAGTATTTACATTATTTGGAATATTGTCCTCATCTTTGTTGCCATATTTATCACAATGTTTCAGCCATTGTACGCTCTGGCCTTCTTCAGGTGGTTGGAATTTCGAACTGAACCCTTTATTTCGATCACTGGGGTAGACTGTTCTAGTTCCATGTGCCATGTTTGATGGATGTCAGTTATCAGTTATCTCCTGCTAATTTTCAAACATGGCACGTGGAACTAGAACAGTCTACAACAGTGATCAAAATAAAGGGTTCAGTTTGAAATTCCAACCACCTGAAGAAGGCCGGAGTGTACAATGGCCGAAACGTTGTGATAAATATGGCGACAAAGATGAGGACAATAGTCCGAATAATGTAAATACTTAAATAAATCCGTTGAGAAAATGTGGCCTCGTTGCATTCCTTTTTCTATTTTAGTGTACTCACTTGTTAATGTCTCTTTGCATTTTGTTCCTAATAAAAAAAGATCCAACCTGAAAGACTATGGTAATAAAATAAGCACATCCCATCTCCCCTATTGCTTGCAACCATCCATTCCAATAAAATAAATGTTTTTTACCACTAAAGCAGAAAGAGTCAAATATACAGGGTGTGCTGGATAAATTGTCGCCATTTTATATTTTTAATTTTGCACATGTGCATTGTTTGTTTTTGATTTTGTCAACTGCATAGTATAGCAGTATCAGTTGGGCACCATTTATAAGAAAAAGAACAGCAGAATGCAATTCACTCTACCATAAATTTGGAAGCACCAGTACAAACATTTCAGAGTGTTTGGGTGTCAATCTGAGTTCTGTGCAGAGGATGCTGTGTCCTCAAAAGATGTACTGAGAGTGAGTAAAACCAAATATCCCATCAGCATCATGGAATTTGGAGTGATCACTAGTGATGGCGATGTTATGCATCCTTTCATTTTCCCACAGGGCCTCAGATTCAGCTCAGTGGCCCATATCAAGAGCCTTGAGGAGACAGTGTTGCCCTGGGTCAAGAGGTTGGCTACTGGAAGACCCTATGTCTGGCATCTGGACTCTGCACTATGCCACACAAACAGGAGAATCTAGTCATAGCTGACAATTTCTGTGATGACATCAACCTTTCTGGCCACATAACTCCCCAGACTGCAAAACCCTTGATTATTATGTGTGGGACACAATTGAATGAAAGACCAACAAACTCCTTGTAATCCCAAAGATGAACCAACTTAAACAAGGAGACCATCCAGAAGAGATGCAAGAGATTCTGAAGTTGCCTGGAGGTCATGGTTGAAGCCAATGGCGATTTTATTGAATAAATCTACTTTTTAGTATTTTAAGATATTTTTGTTTAATTTTGCTAAATATATCCATTAAAATGAGATGTCAGTGTTATTTTCATTTTTGTATAATTTAGACGACAATTTATCCATTGTACCCAGTAACTTCATAAGGATCTATCTAGAGTTGGTACTATATTATAGTGGCCAAAATAACTATCAGTGCTGAGCAAGTCTCATGGTTGGATTGTTTCAGAAATTAGATGAGTATCGTTAATTTTTGTTGTTTTTTTTTATCACAGCATTTTGAGTGTTATGTTCTTTAGCTCCTTTCAGTTATTAATTGATGATGGCTTTTCAATAAGATAATTTAATAAAATTTGCTATCATTTCAGTCACTTCAAATCACATATCTTAATGAAATTCTTGGATCAGATAAAACAACAAAAAAATATGAATAAGAATACAGAAAGAAAGTCCCATTCATGATCATATAGATATGAAAGTCATTAATCAATATTATTCTATCTTGATGCTCTCTTCAGTATTTTTATCTGCATTGCATTAAATTGGACAAACTGTTTATTTATGTAGTTTTTGTAGTACTTTTCCCTCACCTTACAATATGGCTCCATACCTATTAATTTAAATCTCTTTAAGTACATTATTTACATTATTCGGACTATTGTCCTCATCTTTGTCGCCATATTTATTACAATGTTTTGGCCGTTGTATGCTCTGGCCTTCTTCAGGTGGTTGGAATGTCGAATTGAACCCTTTATTTTGCTCACTTTGGTAGACTGTTCTAGTTCCACGTGCTATGTTTAATGGATGTCAGTTATCAGTTATCTACTGTTAATTCCCCTCTTCAAGTTCTCCACTGTCTTAACTGGGTATTGAACTCACACTCTTTGGGTCCTGTCACTGGATCTAATGCCTTTATCCTCAAGGACACATGGCACAGTGGATAAAGATGTTTGTTAGATCCAGTGACAGGACCCAAAGAGTGTGAGTTCAATACCCGGTTAAGACAGTGGAGAACTTGAAGAGGGGAATTAACAGGAGGTAACTGATAACTGACATCCATTAGACATGGCATGTGGAACTAGAATAGTCTTCCCCAGTCAGTGAAATAGAGGTTTCAGCTCGACATTCCAACCACCTGAAGAAGGCTGGAGTGTACAACAACTGAAACATTGTAATAAATATGGTGACAAAGATGAGGACAATAGTCCGAATAATGTAAATAATTTACATAATACCTCATCTCTTTAAGTAATTAGGGAAGAGATTTACTGAGGTGAAATAAATAATGTAAAGATGTTAATCTTATTTGGATTGGTGGGATATGATTACCTTAAGTTTTGACTTAACTTTTTGATAAATTTTATTAAACTTTTGCTTGAATGAAATTTTATGACATTTGCATTTCATATTTGTCATATGATAAAAATTTGTATTATTAAAATTAAAACTACTGATTTTAGATAAAATAATTTAAAAGCATTTTCATATTTTCCTTTTTTTATGACCTCTAATTTTGAATTTGTATATCATTTACTGTTCATGGAAATATAGCCTACTGTTAACTGAACTGATTTTACTAGTACAGATCCTCTAGTTGTGAATACTGTATATACTTGAGTATGAACAGAGAAATATGTGACAAAAGAAAGAAAATTGATGATAAAATAGGGGTTCAGTTTATATTCAAGGTCAATATTTTGTTGATTTCCTCCAATTTCAATATATATGTAAAAGAAGTGCCAAAACATCTGCAATGATTGTTTAAAAGACAAAATAAGCTAAAACTTGAAAGAGGAATTTACACTATAACCAGTAATAATTGCCACAAGGTATACATAGGAGAAACTTCAAGGAATTTAAATAAAAGATTATGTGAACACAAAAAGGATCTTTTACAAAGCAACAGATTCAGTGCATTAGTTGCTTACCATTAGGAGACTGATCATAATTTTAATTTAAAAATGATACTCTAATTAAAAGAGAAAAACATTTACTAAGAAGAAAATTTCTGGAAAGTTTTTTAATTACTATATCATCTGCAGTGTCCATGTTCTTGAAGCATTTCACCTCTTTTGACAGATCGATTTTCACAATGTGCAATTCTTAATAACAAAGTCATAAAAATGGAAACTAAATGAAATCAGCTGGACTAAATACTCAAAAATTACTTTTATAAAAAAAATTAAATTTAAATTTAAGATTCACAGTATCCCCTCTCCTGTGTGTGCTTCTAATTTGTCGTACATTGCCCTAAAATTGTTTTTAATATATAAACATTTATATCTCATTTTCCCAGTAATTGCTGTACAAAAAAACACAATTTTTGGTGCTAAAACATAATTTTAAATATATCTTGCAGATAATGTTTAGTACACACAACATTTATTTATGTTGAAGTTCAAAAATATTGTGAATTAAACACTTGCGTTTTTAATTATTCTCTGAATTTTATATATTAACAATATTTTTTGCATATGCCTTTATTTTCCTGTTATACAACATTTGGGTGTCAGGTTCATTATATAAAGCTTTAATAACTTTCCAAAAATGGATCTATTTGTAGGAAGTTAAAATGTTAGTAAGGTTTTTAAGGCAGGCTATTTCATTTGATGTCTGCTAAACAGAATCTTGTTATATTTGGAAAATGATGCCATTGTTGTTTGCTAAAAGGAAATAAACAAAAATTCAAGAAACTTGTTGAAACTTTATAGAATGTATGAAATGGTAAGATCATTGTACAATGAATGGAGTGTGAAACAAAAAACTATACCCTAAATGGCACTTAAAATCATTTTAGCTATCAAGATGTCAAACCTTCATAAAAATATTCTCCACTTATGGAAATTTATAAAACTGTGCCATATGAACATAATGTGGTGAATAACTGCCTCAGCTTATACATGGGTTTTGGATTGTAGTCCATTTCTAAGGTATGAAATAAGGAGGTCGGTTTATATTTGAACTGGCTTATGCAGACATTTATACAGTATATTTCTGAATATGTAGTGAAGCAATGAAAATGTTATATGAAATGTTCATTTAAACATATAGTTACAACCTAAGACATGGTAAAATGGCTGACATGAAATATCTGAACAACGTATAAAATATATAGGACCTAAGACATGGAATTAACAGGAGATAACTGACAACTGACATCCATTAAACAGGGCATGTGGAACTAGAACAGTCTATCCCAGTGAGCGAAATAAAGTGTTAAGTTTGACATTCCAACCACCTGAAGAAGGCAGGAGTGTACAATGGCCAAAATGTAATAAATATGGTGACAAAGGTGAGGACAATAGTCTGAATAATGTTAATAGTGTATATTTGTTTGTTCCTGAAAGATGAAGCTGTTGTCACCAAAAGGATGCCTGAAGAACAGCAAAATTTGTATACTGTCCCAAGATGCATTGCATTATTTTTTGACAGTAGTTTAGTAATCCTGAATTCAGTAAATCCATTGACCCAGGAAAATTTCCATATACATATTTTTTTTATCTTTTCGGAGAAAAAATATTACTCATCATGTCTACATCAGTTGAGGACTGAGCAAACATTGGCTCAGTAATAGAACTATTGTGGAACATTATCTGACAAAGTTTTTCATTTGAAAACTAAAAAAGCAGACAAGTAAAAAGACTCTAGACAGAAATAATGAATTTCCATCAGCCTGAACTAGTTCCATACAAGTGATGGAAGATACCATTAGTTAAAAAAACAATCTTTACTGTGTGAGATACTTAACTCCTAAAAGCAAGTCTGATCTAAAATAGCACTCTATAAATGTGTCCTTGTCCCACTGTTTGCATTATGGAAACAAATGAAAACTTGCTATGTCATTGAGTTTCTTCAATGAACTCTTGTTTTTTTTTACTTATTTTTTGACTCATCCTGAATCTATTACACTTTATCAGATTATGCTTCTGTGACCGTTAAATAAACAACATAGACTGGAAATAAAGAATAGAGCCCTTAGCAATATTTTAACTTGCATCCATTATATTTGAAACCTGTCCTATTAAAAAAAACATGCTATATTTAAATTTTATTGAGTTGTCCAATCACAAACGTATCATTTTACACTTGTAATCACTGCAACTTTCTAACTTTCAAAATTTTTTATTATGAATGTTTGCCCAATAGAAAAGAGGCACTCAAAGTAGAGTGTTACTCAATGATGTTGTTGTACAAGTGTAAGAATTTGATATAATATAAAAAAAGGAAAACATTATTAAGGAGTGAGAACACTAAAAGAACAGAAATTAAGAAGACAAGATAATGATTGACATTGCATTTAAATCTTTGAAGATCAAAGTTGACTGGGAAGCAGGAAGCCAGAAGAGACTTCTACAAGTGAGAAGTGTTGGAAAATAAACTTAATATAGAATTTAAGGGAGAGAGAGGGACAAAACAGGTAGCATAGACCTTATGGTTCCATCTATCCATTTCAATTGTAAAATGAAAACTTCCTGCCAATCTAGTACTGCACATAAACTCATAAAGTCTAGGTAACAAAGAGGAAAGTTTATCAGAACAATTACCATAAATGTGTTTATAAACACAGAAAAGCTACATTATAGAAGTGACTGAAGCTGAGATGCCATGTCAGGATCAATAACATTGCAGATTCTTCTTTAGAGTCCATCAAGAATCTCAAAATATACAGAAGTTTGCTGTTGGATATGAATACTCCTTTATTGGCATGGTAGTAAACATTTGTCACAAAACTGCTATAGAATGATTAGAACTTGTAATACAATTCCAATCCTGGTTTTAAAATGTATTTTCTAAGCCACAAAATACTAATAACCTTGTTTTTGATAATCCATTTTTAGCAAGTTAGGATGTCTAGAGACTTTTATACAACACCTGTAGAGATAAGTATGTTATTTTCTGCTGCCATTAAAGTTCTGAAAAGTTACCAGGGAAAAAATCAAATTGTAATTATGAAAATTGTTTCCTTTTATAGATAAATCAAGCTTTTCTATAGCACAAAAAATTACTGATGACTTTTTGTTGGAAGTAACTTTATACATTATACACACATATTAAAATAAAAAAAATGTTGCAAACAAATGTATCCTTTAATTATCACTTTTCACACCTAAAGTTGGAAACAATGAAAAGGTTGACAAAATATTGTACTTAATAAAAAACAACAACACATAAAAATAAATGTTAAAAATTACATTTTGGGCTGTATCAAGTGTGTTTTTTTGTTACGTTTTATAAATGAATATTCATTTTTTTTTGTTTTTTTTATAAATCAACATAATATTAAAACATTAATATTAAATGTGATACTAATTATAGGCTGATGAAAGAAAATGGTTAATTATAGGTTTGTAAGATAAAACGATATTAATTATAGCTTTATGAAAAGTCTGAGATTAATAATAGTTTTTTTTTTTACCTATAAGCCATTAATTCCAGTTGTCCTGAAAATTGGACAGTGGGTGTTAATGGGTTAATAAAAAAATCTACGATTTTTTGAAATACAATTTGCCTTATTTAAAAAGAGAAACTGTAAAGGAAAATAGAATTTTGTAGAATTGGTTTAACCAACTAAAAAAAGAATTAGGAGAAAAAGCAATTCATAATTATCTTTATATCATCTCATGAAATAAAAATATTTGCAGATTTAATTAGTAATAATGACTTATCATAAGCTGCAGCAATGGGTTGAAATTTCAATCTAAATCTGAAACTTCTGGAAATCAAGTTGCCAATGTTCTTCAAAAGCATGTGCAAATGTTTATTATGTTCTTTATTTTCTATCATTTAATTAAAAACAGCATCAAGAAACATCTTATGAAAGAAAGCATTTTCTTTTGAAAGGTCTATCATTTTGCAGAACAAGTTTATTGTTTTGAACACATATAATAGATATGATCGCAATGGTCTAACAGTGGCTCAAACATGAAGCATATGTTTCTCTATATGAGCTCAGGTAAAATGTCAGTATCTTCAATGTCAATTTCCCAAGTAGTCAAACTCTCACCACTTAGAATATTGACAGTGGGCCTCACAAGTCAAAATTTGCCAGTTTTGGAACATTTGATATATTGAGTCTCAGAATTTCATTCTTCCTGGCAGCAAGGCCTCTGATCAGGAGGTTTTGAGGAGCGTGGAACCACCTCTTAGTTGCTGGTGTTCCCAGGTCCACCCTGACCTGGGGTGGTAACACCTGTTAGGGTCCAAGCTATTGGCAAATAGTTAACACCCAAACCTGTGTTAAAATAGGTTTTAATACCAGAAATACTTTGTAATAAAAAATTATTACCAGCAATAATTTTTGAAGGAAAAATTATTATCAGCAATATTTCTTTAAAAATACCAGCAATACAAACAGCTATACATTCTTTGGAAAAAATATGACCAGCTATAGATTTCTTCAAGGAAAAATATTCCCAGAAATAGATTTTTGAAGAAAAACATTACCAGCAATAAAAATTTTGTCGGCATTAAATAATCCATTGAGGTTGATATGCTGTAAAACAAACCAAACCGAACCAAATCAGAATTTCATTTGTCTTAGTCCTAACTCCAAATATTTGTCAGATTATGAGTGTTTGAAGTTAATCAGTTATTGTTAGATGGTCAGTTCTGGATAATTGATATTTCTACTTTTTGCTAGGAAAGACATTGGAATCTTGTAGAAATGAATTGGTTACAGACAAGGTAGATTGTTCTCGTTCTACGGGCCATGCCTCTTCTATATGTCTCAGTTATTTCTGTTTGACTCAACTCTCCAAGTTTTGGTTCATCACTGCTGTGGCCTGGTATTGAACTCACAACTATCTGGGTCTATCCACTGAATGTAACCAATCTTTATTCACTGGGCCATGAGTTTTGAGTTCAATACCAGCCCACAGCAGTGGTGAACCAAAACTTGGAGAGCTGAGTTAAAGGGAAATAACTGAAACATCCAGAAGAGGTATGGCAAGTGGAACTAGAACAATATACCCTGGTGGACAAAATAAAGGGTTTGGTTTGAAATTCCAGTAACCTGAAGAAGACCAAAGCATACAACAGCCGAAACATTGTGAATATGGTAATGAAAGTGAGGATAACAGTCTGAATAATGTAAATAATGCAAGTACACAATTTTTTGCCATATTTTGCCTGCTTTTTTTTTTGTCTCTGACACCCCAACTTTGAATAATGCTAACAAAATTACCTGAGACATAATTGTTTTCTCTTTTTTACTGTTATTTTCCAAATATTAAAACAATTAAGGGCAGAAGCTGTCCAGTTTTCATTTTCTAGTCCAAAGGTGTCTTCAGATCCTTATAGGTGAAAAATGATTTTACACCCTACAACCCTTTTCTCAGGTGAAATGCCGTAAGCCTCTCAATGCTCTACTGCTATTTCAATTGAAAGTGCTCATATGAACTACATTACTTTGTCTCACCTCTTCTAGCCTTCATGGCTAAGACCTGTCATGCTATGTGCATTTTAGTGAATTACCAACATTCCCTTCATATTCCATTGGTGAGATGTAAATTTCATTCTAGCAGCTTCTTTCCATGAACCACTGCTCTGTAGAACTGACTCCCAACAGGATGTTTTCCTAATCACTACAATCTTAACCTGTTCAAACACTGTAAATAGTGTAAATATCTAGCAGACATTTATTTTTAATCATGTGTTTGGATTAAGTAAATATTGTTTTAGGTTAGGATTAAAAGCAACAATTTGAAGTGGTTTTAGAATTACAAATGATATGACCAAATCCCAATGGGTATAAGAATAATTGTTTCCTGTTCACTGTTCAATTTCCCTACTAGGAAGTCAATCAAAATTAGGTATTTTCATGAGTGCAGTACCAGATTAAACTAATAGCAAAAGCAACAAATAGTATTGGTTTTGCATTAAATACATTCAATCTATTTGGTAAAATCAACATTCAATAAGTGAAAGTGAAGACTGAGAATAGGGAGGATTGAGAAGAGGACAAAAGATGAACGGGATTCAAGAAGACAGAAGATGGCGATTGACATTGAATTTAGATTTTTCAAGATTGTAGTTATCAAGGAAACAAGGAAATGGAAGAATTCCGCAGGTGGGAAGTGTGAGAAAAGAAACTGTTGGCATAGAAGTGGCGGTTGCATTTTACTATTTCAGAATTAAAACAGCGGGATCTATTTGCCAATCTAGTAGCATGCTTAAATTCATGTAATTAGGGTACTAGTATAAAAAGCTTGTTAGCAGTTGATGTGGAAATATTTGTAGAATATACAAAGGAATACCACAGTCTGTCGGGTGGGGGTGGGGGGAGTTGTGTCTTTAATTATTCATCATTCCAGGTAACATAATGAGGAGATTAAGTCGACTCAAACATCTCATTAAAATCATTTAATTCATAATTATTCTATTACGTTGATAGAAGTTTAAATATTTGCCTGTTTTATAAGGTCTGTCACTAGGCTAGAAAACTATTATTAGTATATTTTGTAATTTCTGGGCTCCTTTTTAACACATATTACCAGTGCTGCACTAGTTTAATATGGTTCTGCCATGCGTGTCTATTTTTCTTTGAAGTTACAAGTTGTCTGCTTAGAGCCATCGACTCCTGCTGACATAAATCTATGTTTCTACAATTGTTATTGTTCATATCTTTCAAATTGTTGAAATCTGAGACTGCAACTGATTGAAGAATTGGATCAACACCCTTTCAAAAGTGACAGTAATTATTGGCTCACCTGTTATCCTGACAACAGCTACTGAATCTGCGTCTGATGCAAAAGGACAAGAGAAATAATTGCATCTAATAATAGAGATTAAAGAGGATTTCAAGACAAAATATTGTGCATTTTAACCTTAAAATTCATCTTTTCAGATCTAAATAATTTAGCAACAAGGAAGTCAGCAACGATGCTCAACAGTCTTTTATATTTAAAGAACATCAATATAAATTTGTTTATAAAATATCTCTTTAGAAAGTATCCCACTATTTAATTAAAAAAAAAAGGCCTGCCTAGGGTAATGGTGTCATAGTCATCCTCAAATTACTCCCCTCTGAAGTTTCCTTTTCTAAAAATCCTCTTTTACTATTGACATCAATTGTTTGTGACAGGAACTTAAAAAAAAGGTGATCATCAGGGTGAGTCAACTCTTTCAAGTTTTCCATGTAATACCTGCATGTGATGCCATTTTGAATGCAAATGAGTAGCAGAAGAGCCAATTTAGGTCTATTGCATCTATTTTTGGTGTATTCAGATCTTGTAAATCTGGCCGAGTAGTGAGAACATTTTCATTTTGACCAGGAAACCCGGGTTCAATTCTCACTATGGTTGATTTCTTAGGAAGGAGACTTTGTGATGTTATCAGACTAAAGGTGGTTGATTCCAGTGTGCAGCACCTTTGGAAAGTGCCTGAAAACCATACCATGGGTTGACCCAAGCCTTCTTGATAAGTGTGCTAGCACAAAGTCCCAAGTCATCATGGTCAAGGGTTTCAGCATCCTGGCCTCGTTCTAAATGTTGATCACACTAGATAACACACTCTTCGCCAGAAACTGTAACTAAGATCTACCCAGCATAGTTGCAGTACAAACCACAGGTGGACTCTGTTGGTGTTGAATAAACACAAATGTGCCTGAACAATCTTCTGCAATAGGGATTGGGTAGCAGCCCTAGTAGATGGGTATCGATGAATATGAATGGCTAGCTATACTATACAAATCTGCATATAGATAGTGGTTCTTTGTATTGTGCTAGACAACTTTTCTCACCAGAATTTAGATGATACATTTATAAATTTCTCATTTGCTCATACTTTGAATATTGCAGTCATAACTGCTCTAGTGATTTTTGATAAAATCCAAAGAAGAATCTGCAATGTTATTAGTTCTGACCTGGTATCTCGGCTTCAGTGACTTTGCCACTGTTGCAACATAGCTTCCTTGTGACTTTTACATAAATATTTTCATGATAATTATTCTGATAAATTTCCATCTTGACTATATAAATTTAAGCACAGTATGAGATAGGCAGCTAAGTCTCATCATTTTAAAGTTGAAATAGTTAGATGTGACCGTAAGTTCTATGCTAACAGTTTCTTCTCTTGCACTTCTCACTTCTGTTTTGGCCTCTTGCTTTCTAGTCAACTTTGATCTTCAAAAATTTAAAGCAATATCAATTGCTATCTTCTATCTTAATACCTTTTCTTTTGTTGTTCTCTCTTTAATAATTTTTTTCTTTTTCTTTTATTCTTTCACATTCAGTAATATTTCTTACTGGCTTTATTGCCTTGCTTGGGGTGAAATGATTAATAAAAAGCAAAAAAAAAGCTCTCTTTTCCAATGCATTTTTAAAAAAAGCATCTATTTTTCATTCATAATTATTATTTTTTGAATAAAGAAAGAGCCATATGCTAAATGCATTGAAAAAGAGCTTGAGCTTGCTCCAAAAGTGCTAAATTTGCAACTCTGCTCTGGGCAGAATTTCTCACTCAATGACATCATACTGCTGATCAAGCAATTCACTAGGAGAATATCTGTTTATACATTCAAATTAAGGTCTTACAAAGACAGCGTAGAATAGCTGACTGATTTTTTTAAAATAAAACTTCAAATGATTTTTTCAAAAAAAACTTTTTGAATTTTTTCTTAGATATATACACACCATCTCATATATGCATACATACATATATTTCAGAAGTACTTAAAATAACTAATTTTATTTTTAAAAATAGAAAAAAAGTTTTAATAGAGACCTTACAAATGGACTTATAGCAATATTTATTTTTCCATTCTGTCTGATTTCCCCCATCCCTATAAAATAAAGATACCAGACAAAGAAGAATACTAGTGAGTCAGATGTCTGAAAGAATCACTGCATATAGTCTTGTGGGCGAATCATAGAAATAAATATGATATGGGAGACATTTATAAAGAAAGAGAATTAACAGCAAAGCTTTAATAAACAACAGCAGTATGAAAATACAAACCTTAGTGAATGCAGTCAAACATGACAAACAGCAGTCGGGCAGGGTAGGATTAAAGCTCCAAGTTCTTGACTCAGGACTGTCCCCTCCTAAATTTTAGTATTAAATTTTGCTCTCATCAAAATATCCTCCTTTGGCCTCGATTATGGCAGAACAAACTTTTGACATTCATTGCAAAAGTTTCTCAAAGTTTGATAATTGATTCCATTCATTTTACAATAATTAAGTACACTTTATTTATTTTCATTCTTCTGTCAAGTTTATCCAACGTTTATTCTGGGGTGACTTCAAAGTGTTGAACTGTAGTGTGTGTGTATCGATATCTATATCTATCTATCTATCTATCTATCTATCTATATATATATATATATATATATATATATATATATAAAAGAGTTTATAGTGGTTCCAATGAGAGAAAAGTGTGTATATTAAAAAGAAGTGAAGAGAGGTGCTGCAAACGTTTTTGGTTGTAATGTGGATTTTTTTAAAAAAATATTATGCTTTATTTTCCATAATTTTACTACACGTGTTTCTGGTCTCGCATCCATCTTCAGGTAAAAGGCGGAGATTTCCACATATTATTAAAAATAATTAATTGATTAATAAAATGATTAATTTTTTCCTTATGTTTTTCAATGTTACATATTCTTGAGAATATGTAACATTGAAAAACATAAGGAAAAATTAATTATTTTTAAAAATATGTTGAAATCTCCGCCTTTTACCTTAAGATGGTCGTGAGACCAGAAACATGTGTAGTAAAATTATGGAAAATAAAGCATAATATTTAAAAAAAAAAATTCACATTACAACCAAAAATGTTTGCAGCACCTCTCTTCTCTTCTTTTTAATATATCTGTCTATCTATCTATATATATATATATAGATATATATAGATATATATTGTGTATATTTAGGCAGCAATTTTTCATTAATGCATGTTTCATTAAATAATATAGACAAGTTTTGTCTATTTATTTGAAGTAAGTTCCTTTCATATTGTCTGATAAGCTTAATCACATTATCATTGAAAGACGAAAGAAAATCACCAAATTGATACATGTTTAAATCCAATCTAAGCTTTTGGCTTACAAAAGATGACAATTGCTTTTCAATATGTCAACTAATGCATGGATGAAACAATAATGATAATCTGTTTTTGTTGCATGAAAAATTTCAAAGTAACAACTAACTCGTGTATATGAGACGCAGAAGCGAAAATCACATCGCAGCTCATGACATCACACATGACCACGCGAGAGTGAAAACAGGATGTATTAAGTATGGGAAGCTGTTGGTATAAACCAATGGCTTCTTTTATCAATTATAGGCATTTAAGAATATTTGTGGAGATTTTGTAGTTTATTTTGTTCAGGTGAGGTTTCAACTATTTTATGTCCTTAGAACTCTTAATACTAAGCATATAGAACATAATACTCTACATTTGAGCAATAACTCTAACATTTTTAGGCATTTAAAGCAACATGCCTGGCTGCATACACGATTCTGGAAAATCCTTGTTGAAAACACAACTATACTTAAACATGAAAACAATAAACAAAAATTAAAAATTCTTGAAGCTATATACATAAAACTGTTGTTTTGCTCTCCATGAGTCTAGTATCAGCATGCTGACTGTGGGCAGGAATGTTTCTTTATGCTGGTTAAATGAGAGCAGTTACATTTTGGAGGCATAAAAATTTATATTTTATTTTTATTTCCTGCGCCACTTAAACACACATTGGAGATCCTTTTCAAGAGCAATGGCAAGGTTAACTTTGTCAGCCCTGATGAATTTGATATTGTAAATGGTAGTGTCATCAGCATAAATGCCTACTTGGGAACTGATGACATCAGGAGGATCACTGATGAAGATCAGAAATTGTTTAGGACTGAGGATGGAGCCTACATTCATGTGAAAAGATCTGGAAGTGAGCCCATTCAAAATGACCTCCATTTCATGATTTGATAGGAATGATTGGATTAAATCAAACAATTGTCCAGTAATACGTTAGCCCTGAAGATTATGTAGAAGACCAGCATGTCAAACCTTTCAAACACCTTTGAGATATATAGAGCCACAGCTTGAACTTCACCATTATTATCAAAAGCTTGATATACATATTTAGTGATGGCTGTTAGCACATCAGTGGTAGACCTGGCAAAACAGAAGCCATATTGTTTGTAAGTGAGTAGGTAAAATGCTTAACCACTTCAGTATTGATTAAAGCCTCGAATACTTTGCTGAAATGCAGTAGGAGACTAATAAGGTGATAGTTAGAGAGGTCGGAAGGTTCTCCAGAATTCTTAAAAACAAGAACTACAGAGAAGGACTTCCAACAAGCAAGAATGCAGGAAGCAGCAAGGTATTAGTTGTAGAGTTTGGGGAGAACTAAGCCAGCTCTGGAGCAGATATCTTTAGGATAACAGCTGGGATCCTATCACCGCTTGCCTTATAGGAGCCTAATTTAGAAATAATGTCTGAATCCAGTAATGGGGTTATTTACATATTTGTTCTAGTTGGGTAATCATGTTTAGGTACTCAAAATGAGTCAAGTGCTGAGTTGGAAAAGATTTTCTGTGCAAAGCATTCAACCTTATCTGCTGTAGATGTCAGGACTTTGGGTTGATTGAATAGAGGAGAGATTGAGGACTTAAAATTGTTCAGCATGATCTTGCAGAGATACCAATAATCTCTAGAACTGAACCTGTGAGATGCTATACGTTGTTTCATTCTATTAGTAAACAGTAAATTTGCTTGCAGTCGTTATGAGCAGAGACAAAGGGAATCAGAAGTGTCACTTTGGTACAGCTATTCTAAATAACTGTATTAGATCATTTCTAAGACATTCAGTTTCAAGTGAGAAAAAGCCAAGACTTTTAAATCTATTATAGTTGAGTATATTTTTAATTTCAGGAATCATTCTAGGAAAGTGCTTTTGTACTTTTCTAGCTGTTGTATATCATGCTAAGTGCAAGGCGACTCCACACAGGAACTAGAGACTAAAATAGGACCGATATGATTGATGAGTAAAGCTTTAGAAAAGTTTCTTGACATTGTGTTGGAAAGATATTTTGTCAGTATACATCTGTTTTTATTTTGAACCTAGCTTCAGTAACTTTAATTTGGAGAATGACAAAGGGAAACAAAAATGAATAGAATCACGTCAGATCAAAATAAAATGATTTCAGGAATATTTTCCTTTTGCAGTCCCTTTGAATATATTTTAAAGGTACTTGCAAAGAAAACCACTCATTACATACTTTTTAATAGAAAAATTGATTAATGTTTCTGATGCATTTGTTTGAACAAAAACATTGTCACTGCTTATTTACAAAAGAGAAAAAAATGTTTAAAAATTTCACAGACAAAACTTGTCAGTTAATTTCAGTAGAATGTTTCTTCACAAACCTAACTGAGTCACTGTCGGTCACTGGGCGTGTTTCCTAAAATAAATACGCCATAAATCCACCTTCATCCCAACCGTGCGCCAACAGCTTAGTGGTAGAATATCCGCCTGATACCAATTCAGTCGGGTTTCGATCCTAGCTAGAGGCAACCGGATGTCTAGCCGCACTGATGAGCTGTGATACAGCGAAACAGTCTGTCTGTGGATGACATTATATATATATATATATATATATATGAATGAAATGAGAAGATGAAAACTCTTCTGTCGTGTTTTGTCCTCTGAATGGCTTTGTCAATGTAATGTCCCTCAGAGACCAAAATGCTTTGGTGAAGAATAGTTTTTACTCTTGTCTCTTTTTATTCATTTTGTCTCTTCTGCAGATATACTCTGAAATTATTTTCACACACACACACACACATATATATATATATAAGAATTATATGATTGCTTCACATTGTTAATTAAAGTTTAAGGTACACAGCTTATAGACAATTTATGCAATAAGTAATGCTATATAATTCTTTTTAATATTAATTTTAGCTGTTTCTTTTACAACAATGATTGTTTAATTACTACCAGCACTTACTGTGCACTATATTATATATATATATATATATATATATATATATATATATATATATATATAATAAAAATATAGTTTTAAGGTATGATTTATGGCTAAAAATACTCAATATCAATATATAAATAAAAAAAAGTAAACACTGAGGCCAATACCAACTAGCAAGAGAGTCTATTTCATGAATGAATGCAATTTTTATGTCATGTATTTTGGCTCAGCTATTTATATATACCTGTCAGTGGTGCATTATGTGTAATAGGGTTTATTGTATTAAAATAAAATAAATAAATATATAAAATAAAAAAAATCTGAATAAACAATCTAAGTAAATAGTAAACAAATAAAGAAACTATGACTGAACACATAAGTAAACAAAATAATAAGTGGACATCGAAGTCAACACCCAGAGGTGACAGCCTATTTCATGCTAATGTCATTTGCATTTAGCATAAAACAGACTTTCACCTCTGGGTGTTGACTTCAGTGTCCACTTTTATATTTAAATATGTTCTATCCCTGATATTGAGCACTTTCACTTATAAATATAGCATACCTTTATACTCTCTCTCTCTCTCTTTCTCTCTCTCTCTCCATATATATATATATATATATATATATATATATATAAGTTGGTAATAAAAAATGAATGTCTCAACCAAGAAACCCTAAAAAATATATATTTGGTTATTGAGTTAGATTTTGAGAAGTCAGACTGTGAACTTTCCAGCAAGTCTTGTCTTATCCCTGTTGTGTGTGTGTGTCTATTAATTTGCATAAACACATACAAGTCTGCATAACACAACACATAATCACTAATACCAAATTATTAACAGGTACAAAAGTATAAATCTAATCTTCATGAAAGAAATATAGCTGAAGATATATATATATATATATATATATATATATATAGTGTAACCCGGATATAAGAGAAACCCAGATATAAGAGACCTCTTCTCCAGGTCCCGACAACTCTTTTATATCCGGGTTACACTGTATATATATATAAAGTAGACATTGAAGTCAACACCCAGAGGTGAAAGTCCATTTCATGCTAAACACAATTGTCATTTGCATTTAACATAAAATTTATTATATATATATATATATATATATATATATATATATATATATATATATATATATATATATTATTTATAAGAAATTGTTACATACAAACAAAAACAACTGTTTTTGTCCGTATGTAATAATTTCTTGTAAATAATCATTGCTCTACAATCATGGTATTGAGTCGTCTTTTGAGTTAACGCTGTGAACGTTTGAATTTATATTCTTTTCATTCTCATTACATTTGTGCATACAGTTCATATCTATATAAATGTGCATCTTCTTGCAGTGTGTGTATATATATATATATATATATATATAGTTCCCTCATCTGAGCTTACATTTAAGTCAGTAAAAGCCATTTGGAAATTCAAAGAAATTCCTGTGCATGACTTTAAACTTTGCACGGAAAGAAGCCCATTTTTCAGAGCCATTAGTTGAGAAACCAGTGATACACACAAATTATCCACGCATACACACAAACATTATATATATATACACCCATAGACATTTGGCCATTGATGAAAATTCCAACTAAAATACAACACTGCTTAAATCATGTGTTTATCTGTATGTAGCTAGAATGAAACTAAATCATTTCATTAAAAATTGAAAAATAAAAATAAATACTTGGCACTATATAATGAATATATAACAGTTGATATGTCATAAAATGTCTTTCTCTAGCAAGGGTTTGCAGGAAGTGATTAAATACGCTTAGGGTATTTTATTGAGGGCTTGTACTTGGAATATAAAATCATGGCCCAGACTTAAGGTCACTTTTGTTCTGGTCATTAAAATCTTTTTGCTTTCATCTCACTGGTTCTATATGGACAAACAAAGCTATATATTTATACATGCAAGTATATCTGCAAATATTTTATGAGGTCTCCGGAACACATATAAATTTACAGTCCCATTATAATAATTATTGCCAAATCATAATAAATGAAATATTGCAGAGAGGAAATATTCTGCTCTCCCTAATATATATGTATAGAATTATATTGTTTAAAATTTGCTATATTTATAGGGGAAGAGTGTTCAACATTGGAGAATCAGTGTATGTACATATATTGATTAATATTAAATTATATTGATACATATATCATGTAATGAATATGCATACAGCTGGTTCCCCCTCACAGTAATAATTGGCTGGTGTCAGCCATAAATACAGACTGAGGTGGTGGTACAGCGACGTCTATTGGCTACGCCTATTGTCTTTGCCTATTGCCTACCACTACGACGAGGACCAGTCCATTACGGTTACCTGCTAGATTGTCCTACTCAGTTACAGTAGTCCATAACCACTTTGCTACTTTGAACAAATATATCCCTTTTGAGACATATCAATATATATTAAAGGGATGCATGGTGGAGTAATGGATAGCGGCTCAGATTGAGGAATCAGAGAACCAATTTCGAATTCCAGTCGAATCCATTACATTCACATGTGCTAATATCATTGGGAAAGGTATGAATCCTCTTCTCTCCTCCCAGCTACGTGTAAATAGCAGGACAGACTGGGTTCTATAGCCTTAGGTGGCAACCAGTCTAGGAGAATACAAAACGGACGTGGAGAAGGTTGGGTTTCATCAGGCTATCTTGCCCAAGAAACAACAGTTCTACTGTGGCAGCAGTACACATGGTGCCCCTAAGACCCTATGGGTTGTGGGATAAAAAAAAAAACAAACAAAAAACATATATTGATAGTGATAGACATAGGAAGCAATGCTGCATGGTGAGTTGCAGTTTCATGATCTAACCATGACATTCAGCACTCTTCTGTCTAAATATCAAAAAATTTAAACAATTATGAATAAGCGAAGCAAGTACAATGAGTAATTCCCCAGAGTAGATGTTTTATCAATATTTATTATGTAAAATGTCAGCAAATGATTTATTGTGATCAAAAAATCATTGTTGCTTGAATCACAATGTTTCATTCAGTTTTCCTTATTATACTCTCATTGAATTTAATGGATTTATTTGTTTTCTATGACTTCTCAACCTTTTGCAGGTTATTTAAATCCAGAAAGCATTTTTAAATCATACAAATTTTTGGAGATAATAATGATTTACTGATACAAGTCTTACAAATTAACCCATAGCTGGAGAAGATGTAGATTTATATCTTTCTCAAGGGTACATGCACATAAATGAAGAGACGCATATGCAATGTGGTTGGTCCTGGCCAGGCATCTCATCTACAGTCATGTGCCGTCGCTTCCCTCTGTCTTTTCTATAAGTACTTTCACGGTAACTGCTATTATGAGGTATTTTTGCTGGTTCCCAAACTGCATAAATTTAAGTATGTTCCTAGCTTGGTATCTCACTCCCACCTTTCGCTGTCAAAACTGTTAAATGTAGCCATCTCTTCTACTCCAATTGCTTCATGCCTCACACTTCCCATCTGTGAAACTCCTTTCCTCTTACTTGCTTTCCTGACAGTTATAGTCTTCAAAAATTCAAATGTAATGTCAACCGACATCTTCTGATGACTTGTTCTAATTCTCCGTCCTTCTCTTTATCCTTTCCTCAGTCATGTCTCTTTACTCTTGCTCCCATTCTCTGTAACCCCTTGCATGCTAGTGGCACTCCCACCTTGCTTGGGGTGAAATGCTTAAAAAAAAACCCAAAACAAACAAACAAACAAAAAAAACCCAACTGGAACTGGAACTTGGCTCTCTGATCTCCAATTCTGAGCTGCTATGATTTACACCAGCAGCACATCTAAGCTTAAAGTACTTGGTATTCTCAAGTGGCCACTCATTTACATTTTGATCAAGCTCAACATTGCTTAACTTTGGTGTTTGTATAAGAATTAGTGTTTCAATATGGTATAAATGTATGTATATCATTGGGTTTACAAGATCTAAGCTGTAACTGACAGGTCATGACTTGAAATTGAAGAAAAGCTGATATGAAATGGCCAAATATGGTGGAGAAAAGACAACAAAAATGAGAATAATAGAAAAAAATAATTTGCAGAATAATATTTAACTACACTTAATTTCTGACAATTCAGAAATAAAGAAATTCATTTATTTCACACACTTTTTATTTTGTTTTGTCATTGTTTTAAACTCATTTCATTTTTTTTGTGGAACAAAGAAACACATTATAATAAAAGTTGTATTCATATTTTATGCCATGGCAATTAGCTCTCATGGAGATGTCTTTTACACTTTGTGCACTAAATCTATATTCAGGCTGTATCCTTTGTCTCAAAATCTTTTGCCATTCTTTTGGTTCTTCATGGTTTTGCTAACTGTGGCCTTACAAATCCCATAGTCCAGCTTGTTTTTACTCTTCTGGCTTTAATTAGTGAATCTGACATGTGAGATTTCATTCCACTTTCAAACAGTAGGTTAAACCATAATTTAACAGTTTATAAACCAAATTGTTAAACAGAATGTATAAAACCTTGAAGATCTTTAAAGTTTAACATGGTTCAATGTTTATTTTAGCATAACATTTGTCATCTCTTCATCAATATTCTTTTGAATCTTATCACTTACTTTTAATAGAACCAATTAAAAAGCACAAGCAAACACAATTTGATTTATTATAACACACGTTATTTAAATTATATTAAAAATATATCATTCTATTTTCCACTTTATTTTGCTTTCTGGAATTTTATTGCATCTGTCAATGGCTGAGTCTGAAACTTATCAGATTAAAGAGCTATAAATGTATGACTAAACTGTATTAAGATTCTTCGGCAAAGTTTTCTCATTATTTCCTGGCTGATAAATAACTCACACTTAAAGTTTACGAATCAAGTAACCAAAGTTACAACAGCATAACCCGTGTGCTGCAAGGGATGTGTTCAATTCTCAGTCAAAGATGCTTCCTTGTTCTCCATTCATGAAATTTAATTGAACGGCTGAAGAGCAAATCAAGTAAAATATATGAAATAAAAAATAACAAAAAAGACTGATTAAACTAGTATAGAAATAATAAAAGGGTTTAAGTGGCACATGTCAAGGATGGCAATACATGCAACAGATATACCTACTTCTTGATCCCAAAATACTCATTTGAGAGTAGTTTACTAATGTGCTGTAAAACCTTGTATCAGGGCAGTGAAAAAACATTTTTGGCAAGAAAGATGGCAGTGGTATAGCAATCAGGGATATGTTGATGCATGCCTTCTTGAAGGACATTAATGCTAACCTAACTTGAACTTTGAAGTTGGTTTGACAGTTCCATCAAACAATCAAACAAACAGCCCTTACCATTCATACAATCAAACTGCCCCTACCATTCACATGATGAAACTGCCTCCTACCATTCACACAATCAAACTGCCCCCTATCATTCCTACAATCAAACAAACTGCATCCTACAATTCATACAAACTGCCCGCTACCATTCACATAATCAAACTGCCTTCTACCTTTCACACAATCAATCAAACTGATACCATTCATGCAATCAATAAAACTGCTGCCTATCATTCATACAATCAAGTAAACTGATCCCTACCATTCATATACTTAAACAAACTGCTCACTACCATTCACGCAATCAAGCAAAATGCCTGTACCATTCATACAATCAACTGTCTCCTACCATTCTCTCAATCAAATTGCCCCCATCCATTCATGCAATCAAACAATCTGACCCCTACCATTCACCCAATCAATCAAACTCCCTCCTACCATTCACACAATGAAACTGCCCCTACCATTCACACAAACAAACAAACTGTCCGTACCATTCGCACAATCAAACTGCCCTCTACCATTCACACAATCAACCTAACTGCCCCCCTACCATTCACACAATCAACCTAACTGCCCCCTGCCAAACAAAGTTCAAAGTCCATGTAAAGATGTTTATCTATATACATTCAAGTACATCAGTGTATTCAAAGCTTAATGATGAAAAAGTAAAGGCACTTAATTTAGGGGTGAATATTAATCATACAAATTGAACATTATACACTGAAACATTTAGATCAAAATTCAACAAATATGTCAATTCTTCATTTATTCTTTATTTTTATTTTTTTAACCATTTCAATCCAAGTAAGGTAATAAAGCCACTAAGCTGCAAAGGGTGAAAGAAACTGAAAAAACGTTATTGAGTAGAGTGGACAATAAAAGAACATGGATCAAGAAGATGGTACATGATGATGTAGCAAGCAAGAAAGGATATTTACTAAATTTAATCAAATGTGGCTTGTATCTATTTCAACAGAACTTTTAAGCTAATAAAAATATATGGACAAAAGTGCACAAATCTTTAATTTTATTTACTAAAAAAACAATTTTGAGAAAACCAAAGTTTGATTTATTCATAGAGTCTACTTAAAGATTGAAGATGAGACTGCAATGAGTTTTTTTTCTAAGGTCTCCAACTCCTCCTTCAGTGATTATGCTTATTTATTTGAAATGACTCCAGGTTATGTAGAAAAACAAAAACAAACCTCATTCTCTGCTACAGTCAGCTTTCATTGTCTTTTGCTATTGTGTTGAATAATGTTTACAGGTTGCAACTTATTACCAAAAGAGATTTTGTAAAGCAGATAGATCTAATTCACTTGGCTCTTGCTTATTGTAGCTCAAGGTCTTTGCAAGCAGCAAAAAAATAAAAAAAATCTTGATTAAAGAATATCCCAAACAAGAATTGCAGACATCAGACAGAACTCACTCCGCATGCACTCAGATAAGTAGCATATTTTGTTGTTTATTCTGTTGAAAAAACATATCTTTTTTAAAATTATTTTCCCCCAAGTAAGGCAATAAAGCCACTAAGACATAAGTGTTAGAGAATATGAGAAAAATAAGTTCCATGTGTCATGTTATAACATCAGAACAACCTTCAAAAAGCTGGACAACACTTTGCAGATATCTCTCCCAAGTAAGAACCCCCCCCCCACATAGAGGAGGATATAACGAAAGACTGTGTGTATGCTATCCCGTGCAACTGCAGAAAGAAATATAAAGAGGAGACAGGCTGCTCCCTTAAGGTAAGGCTTCAAGAAAACCAGAAAGCTGTAACACGAGTGGAAGTGGAAAAATCAAGCATGGCTGAGCACATATGGAGAGAGAAGGGAGATCACCACCCTCTGTGGGATCAGGTTGAGAGCATAGACAAAGAACATCATTGGAAAATTCGTAAACTTAAGGAATCAGCATGTATGCTAGGCCACAAAAAATTCCTGAGCTGACCAAGCATAGACATGAATAGAATATGGGAACCAGTAATAAGGAGTGTCAGAGAAAAGCGATAATAACAACAAAGATTGCAATATGAGCTCTGGTAAAAATGGTTGCTGAAGACATTAGATTTATAATACCCAAAAATTCACACAAGGACATATGGCATAGTGGATAAAGGTGTTGAATCCAGTGACAGGGACCCAAAGAGTGTGAGTTCAATACCCGGTTAAGGCAGTGGAGAACTTGGAGAGGGGAATTAACAGGAGATAACTGATAGCTGACATCCATTAAAAACATGGCACGTGGAACTAGAACAGTCTACCCCAGTGAGTGAAATAAAGGGTTCAGTTCGATATTCCAACCACCTGAAGAAGGCCGGAGTGTACAACGGTCAAAACGTAATAAATATGGTGACAAAATGAGGACAATAGTCCGAATAATGTAAATAGTGTACATAATAACTCATCTCAGAAATATAGACAGATACGATTGACATTGAATTGAAATTTTTGAAGATCAAATTTGACTGGAAAGCAAGAATCCAAAAGTGAGTTCCACAGGCAAGAAGTTTGATAGAAGAAACTGTTAGCATAGAGCTTACACTTACATCTAGTTATTTCAATTGATGATGATAATTTGCTGCCAATTTAATATAGTACTTACATTCATAAAGTTGAGGTACCATAGAGGATAGTTCATCTGAATAATTACCATAAAAGTATTTATAAAAAATGCACAGAGAAGCTACATTACGACTGTGAGAAAGTGATTGAGGCAAAGATATATCCGGAATGGCAACTTGTCCAAAAGTGTTTTTTCTCTTAAAGACATAAAATGAAGATATATTGTTCAGTGTTTGTATAAATAAAATATAGGTATATACAAAATAGTATTAATGAGAATAGTTTTCTGTATGTGTATATGTTTTCTATATGTGTATATGTTTTCTATATATGTATATGTGTATTTATAGAAAATGAGTTATCATCTGTATTTCAGGATATGTTAATGTTTAAAGCAATAGTATATTCCCTGATACAAATAGCAACATGTTTTCTATTGTACTGCATATATCGGTTACTTCTAGTTGTTAAGTTGTATGAATACAAAACAAGGAACTATCTTTGACTGAGACTTGAACACGTCCCTTGCAGCACACGGGTTATGCTGTTGTAACTTTGGTTACTTGATTCGTAAACTTTAAGTGTGAGTTATTTATCAGCCAGGAAATAATGAGAAAACTTTGCCGAAGAATCTTAATACAGTTTAGTCATACATTTATAGCTCTTTAATCTGATAAGTTTCCAACTCAGCCATTGACAGATGCAATAAAATTCCAGAAAGCAAAATAAAGTGGAGAATAGAATGATATATTTTTAATATAATTTAAATAACTTGTGTTATAATAAATCAAATTGTGTTTGCTTGTGCTTTTTAATTGGTTCTATTAAAAGTAAATAATAAGATTCAAAAGAATATTAATGAAGACATAACAAATGTTATGCTAAAATAAACATTGAACCTTGTCAAATTTTTAATGTTCTTCAATGCTTGATACATTCAGATTAATAAGTTGCTTTACATACTGATAAATTCAGCTTTAACACATGATTTAAAACTGAAATGAAAAACCCTTATGACAGATTCACTAAGGAGAGCAGATTGGAAACATGTATAAAATGTTATCTGAAAAAAAGTACAAGCTTCTTATCACTAATAAAAGCAGCATTTCCAACCAAAGAGGTGTTTGGATGGGACCATTTTTCACAAGCTTTTCTGAAACTGATGAATGTTACACTGAATTAAGAGTTTAAAAAAAGGATGTTATTGGAAGAAAAAAAAATTGAGAAGTGAGGTTCTTCTCTGGATTATTTCCACCTGTCAGAGTAATTAAATATGAGACCAGTGACAATTTTGAAAGGTGGCTTGGGAGCCTATCGACACAAAATAAGAAAAATAACTATCTAGTTTAATCACTGTTCATTTATAACATGACAGTAGGGGTCAGTAGATCAAGACTTCATCAGTGAGAAGAACGCTAGATTCAGAGATACCATGTGATCAGCAAATGACTTCATAAACAAACACTTGAATTTACTAATATCATTTACGTATTCTACTGGTAAGAAGGAATTTCTAGTCAGAAGGCTTTTTCCAAAGAACCATTACTTTGAGGAACAAACTCCTGAGAGGATGCTTCCCCAATCACTACAATTTTAACCTCTTCAAGGTTAAGGGACAACTGTTATCTATCTAACATATCCTCATACTTGCTTCTCTTATGACAAAAACTCATTCAGTAACAGCTATTGCGCTTTGTATTGGGTGTATATTTTGTAGTAAAAAATAAATAAATAAATAAATTTACTAAACTATAAAGAATAAAGCACTGGTTTAAAATTTAAAACTTCATTCTGCTTTTTAATCACTTTGGATGTAATGATTTAAAAAAAAATTATCTGCAAAAAAAAAAAAATGCAAATGAAAATAGAATTAGAGTAGCTTTATTTCTTGAAATACAGTCATGGCATCAAAGAAAATATGTAGCATTCAGTAAGAAGCATACATACATTTTGTGCCACTATTTTTAGGACACATAATGAGGAAAGAGGGCTTGGAAAATTGGATACTTGCAGGACAGATTGACAATGAAAGGGACAGAGGAAAACAATGCATAACCTATCCAGTGAGCTTCAATAAATTCATGAAGCAAGGTTTAGGAGAGATAAAAAAAAGAAAAATTTATTAAGAACTACAAAGAACAGGAAATTGTGGAGAGCCATGATCGCCAACGTCCTGAAGGGATATGACATATAAAAGAAAATATAATCCCAATCTTTCTATTGTTCTTTCTCAATTTACATTCTCTTGTGAGATCCTATTGTTTGATTATTCCAATTACTTCCCCTCTGAAAGAGATTTTCTTGGTCAAAAAGCATATCCGATTTAAGATCAAAAGTACTGGGAAATAGACAGAAATAGACTCTGATCCTCAGCAGAAATGTATATTGGTTGTATATATAAACAAGCAAGCAGAATAATAGTATAAAGTGTAAAAGATTTGGGCCAACTTCATAAAATGATAATAAATCATTATTTTATTAAGAGGTTAAGATTTTTTAGCAGTGTGTTTTTATCAGTAGTTGCCTTCTTTCTGTTAATATTAGTTTGGAACACAAGATTTGATAGTCTCAGGTCTTTCATTCGGCAACTACGCAAAATCTTTAAATGATTTTAAAAACTCCCTTTTATTATTCTTATTTCAAATCAGATTCATGATAACTATGGTTTTATCAATAGTGCCTGAGAACCTTGAGGATTAGAAAATAAGTTCTTGATAAACTGCTTTTTTGAAGTTGAAAAAGACAATGTAAGATTGTTGGGTCAGTGAAAGATCTGAGATGATAAAGTCATATTAATTTCTAAGTCATGTAAGGTGCCTTGGTTAGTGGTTGCAGTTGAACCTTAGCTTGCATTTTTATACTAAAATCATGGCTGAGATTTCTGCTGGAACAAAGATGAACATTGTGATTCTGAAGGGAAAGACGACTCATCCTTTGCATTTGTAGATTTCGGCTAAGTACTTATTCCCATTATACACTGTCCACTCCACTTTAATAATTTCATGATACCTCTAATAGAAAATAATAAAGTTGACAATCTTTGAAAAGAGCAGTAAAATTTGGTTGTATGTTGATAAGTTTTAATAGTAAAACTTTTTCGTATATTCCAATAGCAACATTTGCTTATTACCTGGGTATCCATCACCAAAGCAACACTTGCCTATTGCATTAAAAGGCATTGGGCAAGGCTTCACCTGAACATACTTGAATTCAAGGAATTCAGTTATTTTTTACATTTAATCATATAAAAAAGTTTTGGTTTTTATTATTCATCCATATCTGACTCTTCCTGCAATGCTCAATCAAAAAAGAAACAGATAAAACCAAAAATGGAGCATTGTTGCCATATCTGGACAAGAGTTGCCCAATACTCACTTTCCAATCTTGACAGAGTTCAAAAGCATTTGGTTGAAGAATTGTTTTCCAGCCTACAACCCTTTTCCCACAGCCCAAATGTTGCTAGCCAATCACTAATCTAACACTATGTTCAACAAATGTTCAGAGAAGCTACATTCCTTAACTCCATTAATCCAGACCTTCACAGCTAGTACATGGTAGGCCACATATACTGAATTGACTCATCTGCATTTTCTTCATATTTCCCTGGTAAGGAAGTAGTTCTAATCAAATAGCTTATCTCCCAAAACTGCTGCATTGTGGAATGAACTCAGGTGAGGATACTTCCCTGTTCTTTCATTCTTAACCTCTTTAAGTCTAGAGTTAATTGTAATCTGTCCTGAATATTCAAATATACTTCTTGCTCCATCCTTGTTCTCAATTAAAACTTCATTGATTAACTTGAGTGGATTTTAGACCTTTTATTCAGAGACCAACAGGAAAAAGATGTATGCAAAAATCCTAGAAATAAAAATTCCCAGAAGTTGTTTTTGAAAACTAGACATTAAATAAACAATTGAAGACAAAATTTCTGCTCGAAAATTTTGCACATATTAAATATTTCTGAAATTATATAAATATTGCTTTCAACCACAATAGCTCAATTGACCCCCCAAGTGATTTTTAACCCCATGAAAGATTCCAGTGTGTTGATATTGATCACATTGAGGACACCTGCTTGAATGAAGGCTTGCAAAATATCAAAAGCCTAGTGTCCGTAGAGTATTTGTCAAATTAGAAAAGGCAGTTGTTGGAGAGAAAACAGAACAAAGTTAAAATAATGGTGTAAAACAAAGAAAAATGACAAAACTGATAGAATCAGCACATGTAATGTGCAAAAGATCCAATTTGTAAGCCAAGTATAGGATTGATCAGATATGAAATTTTATTTATAAACTTTCATATCTTCAGAATTAACGTTTGAAATCATAGTAGAAATTTTTTATCAGGGGTCAAGTACAGATATTAAGAGGAATCCACATCCATCTGAAACACTAAGGAAAGTATATATATATACATATATATATATATATATATATATATATATATATATATATATATATATATGTGTGTGTGAAAAGTGTGTGTGTATAAATATAAATAAATAAAAAAAAACAACAACCATTTTTTAGTTCAAGCTACCATCACAATAATTACATTTATTGTTATTATCATTTCACCGCCATTACTAATCACTTCTACTACGTTACAATAACTATTAGCTACTAATATTATCATTACCACCAATCCTTCAACACCATTACTACCCCATCACATCTACTATTAACATATCAATCCACTATAATTATTAACGTAAATTACTCCCTTTCCCTCAGCATATTTAATACCACTAAATAAAAACTAATAAGGATTACGAACTGCAATTTCTACTAGTTAAATATATGCAGTCATCAAAAACAAGCAAATAACCAGCTTTAAAATAATAACAAACCAGCCTTAAAAAATTAAAAATAATAGCAATTTTTACCTATCATAATTTTACACAGACCCCACCACACGTATATATGTGCGTGCAAGGAAATATTATTCAGAAAAAGAACAGAAAAATGGTCTGATTGTTGACATGTATACATTCATGAGAAATATTTGCTACACAACGCATCTTTGAATTTCAGCAACCAAATGTGTATGTATGTAGACAACAGCACACATATACATACATATGTAAAGTCCCATACTGCCCAGATGTGTTTATGTTTGTATGAGCCCTGGCAGGCGAGCGAGTGTGTATGTGTGTCTGCGTACCTCAATGTTTACGTTAGCATGAGTGACATCACGATTAATCAGTTTGTCTAACGATCGCAAAAGCGTGAAACCCAGGGTTACAAACTCACATCAATCCAACCATATATATATATATATATATATATATATATATATATATATATATATATATATATAAATTTAAAAGAAAAAGAGACCACTTTAAGACTCCATAGTAATAATTTATTTCACTAGAGAATTTTACTTTTTCTCTGGATCCTCAGACTTTACTTTCAAAGACGAAACAAAAAAAATTGAATTTAAAATTTACACTTTTGATGGGCAGCATTAAGCTTATATAAGTTGAATTTAGAGGGTGATGAGTAATGGTGTGAGAGACATGATCGAGCTTAGAGAGGGAAAGGAGAGTTTAAAATTCATCTTTATATTTCTTTTTATTACAATATTTGATATTGAGGAAGGAGGAGGTAAGGATCAGACATTGACATATATATATATATATATATATATATATATATATATATATATATATATATATATATATATATATAGATAGATAGATAGATATAGCCAATCAACCCAAAAGCAAACACTTTTGATTATTTAAAGATTACATAGAAAATATGAGTAATGATGAAATCTTAAAATAGAAAAGCAAATGCTAATTCATAGAATCAGGAAGAAACAGATGAAGTGTCTATGAAAGATTGAGGAAAGTGAGCTTGGTGAATCTGCCACTCACAGGAAATATTGAAGTGAATAATACTGTTGTGTAACTGGATGGCAGAACAGGGATTGGGAAAGATAACAAAAAGACAAACCTTACTAAGAGCTAAAAACGATGGGAAGTTGTGGAGAACCACAATCGCCCACGTCCTGAACGGACACGGCACATAAAAGATGAATATATTTATGAATTTATTTCAACAAGATACTACCTTCAAAGAGGTATCATGTTCTATTGTGTCGTGGCCTTTAAAAATCAGTGTCAGCCTTTGCCAAGCAAGACGACATATTGCACTATTGTAACATTTCTCCAGACAAAGGGTTTTTTTTGGCTTCTTTGACAAGAATAGGAAAATATTTGAAAAGAGAAAACACTAGTAACAGAACAATGTTTCCCGAAACCAAAACCCACCCACCATCTGACGGATGCACGAGAAAACTTAATGAATATCATGCAAACTCATAATCACCAAGCCATGAAAGTTTTCTAACGAAACTGTATCTAGAAGTTTTTTTCAGAACAGTGTGTACAATCAAAAAGTAAAAATAAAAATAAACAAAACAAAAAAATCTCCATTATTTACATTGTTCGGACTGTTGTCCACATCTTTATTGTCATGTTCACGACGTTTCGGCTGTTGTACGCTCCGGCCTTCTTCAGGTGAGTGGAATTTTGAAATTTATCCTCAAAGAGATATGGCCTAGTGGATAAAAGCGTTGGTTGGATCCAATGACTTGACCCAAAGAATTGTGAGATCAATACATGGCTACGACAGTGATAAACAAACAAACAAACAAAAAGAGTTGGAGAGTTGAATTAAAGGGAGATAACTGAGCTCACCCGGAAGAGGCATGGCACGTGGAACTAGAACAATCTACGTCGGTGGACGAAACAAAGGGTTCAGTTTGAAATTCGTATCACCTGAAAAAGGCCAGAGCGCACAACGATCGAAACGTCGTGAACATGACAATAGAGATGAGGACAACAGTCCGAACAATGTAAAAAATTACAATACCTCATATCAGAAATATAGACAGATAAAAAAAATCTCCAATGGATTCCCCAAATCTCAATGACCGGCACTACTTTTTCCATTAACCTTTAATGATGAAAACAGTTTGTTCAACGTTTCTCCTCAGATGATCCATCTATGTACTTCAGGATAAGGACGATCATGACTCTCCAGAAATTCCCATCTTTGTGACCCTTAGTAGTTATTCTACTCTTGCTAATACTCACGTTTAGTCCCGTCCCGTCATCCATTCACACAATCTTGTCAGGTTGTCGGAGTTACCTCCTCCTTAGTTCCTAAATTCTTTACTAGGGGTCATTCTCCCAATACTATAAATACTGGGAAACTTCTTGCCTCTTTCTCTTTTTTCCTTCAGGCCTCGTGCCGAATCCCACCTCGCGTGGAGGTGAAGTAAATCTCTCTTTCTTCTTTATTTCAGTGACAAAATCTAAGCTCTTAGAAGATCGGCATTTTCCCATTTTGTGGGGGACGCCATGAACATTACAAATATACACATACGTACGAACATTCATAAAATACAAACGTTCACACACACACACATTGTCTATGTCCATTGCAAAATCGTTTTGTTTAATATACATATTTGTTGTCATATAATATATATATATATATATATATATATATATATATATATATATATACATATATATATATATATATATATATATATATATATATATATATATCGGTCTTGTTTGTTTGTTTGTTTTCTTGTCCTCTTTATCTTCAGTTGGACTTAACTTGAGTCCGACAATTTCTTTGTAGTTGAACCTTTTAATATTCTACCAGGAGTTACACACGTGTTTCTAATGCAACAACACGTAAATACACACCCGGTCCTCTACAAGGTAGGTAGCTCACAGCTTTCCCTTATCTCTTGACTTCAATACGCCCTGTAATCGTTAAGTTTTCCAATCCCTCCTTCCTCATAGTGTCTAAGTAATTTCAGCCGTAATCCCGATTCTGAGCATAAGCGTTTTTTTTCCGCCATTGTCAGTAAGCCTTCCTCATTGCTTACTCGCTCCGTCCATCTTTAGAATATCCAATAAAAATATTCTTAGTGTCTGTCATCGACTGCCAAATACGGTGTGATAGGAATTTTGTTATTAGGTTATTTTTCAGCTTTTATTGTTATAAGCATGGACCAACTTTAAATGATCCACGATATCAGGTTATTCTACACAGTACTAACCAGTAACCAGCGATTATCCCAATATAAAAATGTCTTCCAGCAGGGCAATATTTCTTGCCATTCTGCTCCATCAGGCAAAACATGGCTGACAGAAAACAGCATTAAAATCCTCTCTGTCCTGGTCAAACACTGAATATAAAACCACTTAAGAACATTTAGAACAACTAAAACTAACAGAATAGAATTTCTATAACAAGAAGATTTTGTGTGTTCTGCCAAAGGGCTCTTCTCTATACGTGTTCTTTTGTAGAAAATAATTAATTTTATATTCTAATTCTTCTAAGTAATAGATTTTGCTAAATTTGGGGATAATAAATCTTATTTTCGTGTGTCTTTAGCCGATCTTTTGTGCCCATTTTTAGTAGCTGGTATAAGGCCAAATTATGGGAGGGATTGAAAGTGCTGTAATTAAGTAAAAGTATAGGCCAGTGATAACGCGTATGGAGTAATGAATAACACGAGATTCATTTAGTATGAGATATTATTCAACTTCCGACTTCGTCATTTACTCTAAGCCAGTTTGTATTTGAGCGGCACCCCACTTGACCCTGCTTCGAAATATGACTGCGTCTATTACGAGCCTCGCACCGCCGTTTACAAAGCTAAACGCATCTTTGCAATCAGGTGATTCTGCATCTGCATAATCGGCCAATCCTGCACCTATTTCTCTTGGTGTGAAATTGAATTCAAATTATATCCTGGCATAACATTGAAACGCTGTTCATTTTTCCAAGAAAGAAAGTTCTCTAATGAAAAAGAGTTTTAAGAGTTCATCGAAAACTTTGTCACATGCAGAATTTTACTCAAAAGGTGTCGAAGGAGCGGCTTGATAAATGGAAAGAAGGCATTGCAAATAATAGTGAATATATAATTGAGTAAAATATAAATGTACTTTATTTTTGTAAGAACGAAATATATATATATATATATATATATATATATATATATATATATATATATATATATATATATTGTACTTTATTTAAGAACGAAGTTGATAAGCAAAAACGGAAATTATTTATGACTCAATCTCACAGAAGTATTAAGAGTGATGATGATAAAAGAAAAAAAAAGAGACTTGTTAAAAGGAGACTGATCAGGATGTAAAGACCTAGGGATAGTTAAGAGAGATAAGAGAGATAGATAATAGAGATAGATAGATAAGAGATAGATAAGAGAGTCAGACAGATAGACAGATAGATAGATATATAGGTAGATAGATAGATATATAGGTAGATAGATAGGATAGATAGAGATAGAGAGATAAGAAGGATAAATAGGTTATTGATAGATAATAAGATAAGAGATATACATTAATAGGTAAGAGAGATAGATAAGAGAGATAGATAAGATATAGATAGATAAGATATAGATAAATAATAATGATAGATAAGAGATATAGATTAATATATAAGAGAGACAGAGAAGTGAGATGAGAGAGATAGATAGATAAGAGTAAGAGATAGATAAGAGAGATAGATAAGACAAAGATAATAATGATAGATAAGAGAGATAGATTGATAGGAAAAGAGAGATAGATAATAGTGATAGATACGAGATATAGATTGATAGGTAAGAGAGATAGATAGACAAGAGAGATACATAAGAGAGATAAGATAGAGAGACTAGATAATACAGAGATTAGATAATATATATATATATATATCTATTTGGAGAAGAGAGAGAGAGAGAGAGAGAGAGAGAGAGAGAGAGAGAGAGAGAGAGAGAGGTACAACAAAAATATTTGTGCATTATTTCTGTCCCGCACATTAAACTAATCCACTTTTGTATAACACTGCAATAAGAGAGACGAGTAACAATGATAGACAAGTATAGGAAATAAGTGAAAGCAATAAAAATTATTTTCTTATTTCTATTATCTTAAGAGAAAGCAGGGATTCCCTACCATTAATCAGCACTTATATTTTCGATTCAATAAAAACATCATTATGGTCCTCATTAAGACATCAAAAATAACAAAGCGTACATTTCCTCTGGGAAAAAGAATTAATATTCTGCACTTTTGACGCAATGGAACAAAAAAGCTTTTATATTTTTTAATGAGTTCTCTCAAGTGTTTATTTTTTGAAACCACTTTTTAATTATCGTCTTTTTTCTGACAGAGGACATGTCTTGTTTTTCACTATCCACATTATCTTATAAAATTAATAAATGCCGTTTTCTTTTATTAAAAACAGCTGGTTATCCCCGCTGAAACTTTTATATTGTTATATTTTTAAATTAATTAAAATAAAATAATTATGTTTTGATTTGGAATTTTATGAATTGTCTCGAAGATTTGCGGGGATGTGAAATGCACGTTTAGCAGGGATTTAACCCCCAATGTTACACTTGAGGGTAGCTTACGTAAACACTTTGCATGGTAAACGGACACGTCTCGCAGGCCATTGATCATGTCATTAGTTTGAGTCTCAAGCGTAGCGTTTTAACACAAATAAATGCCTACATCAACTCGCAACCTGTTGTCACAGGATCGAACATCACTGAGCTTCATAAACAAACCTCTGTGACATACTCAGATCAGCTTCTTTCTATATTTCTGAGATGAGGTATTATATACACTATTTACATTATTCGGGCTATTATCCTTATCTTTGTTGCCATATTTATTACAACGTTTCGCGGTCGTACGCTCCGGCCTTCTTCAGGTGGTTGGAATGTCGAACTGAAACCTTTAATTCCCTCGCTGAGAATGTTCTAGTTCCACGTGCCATGTCTAATAGATGTCAGTTATCAGTTATAAACTTCTTAATTCCCTAAATAATAAATCAAAAAAAGAATGTATAAACATAAAAATGTCTTAAAATAATTGTCGGATTTTGTCCATTCCATATTGCGTGACGTCATTTGTTTATATTTGGATACGCCATGAGCAGATATGAATGTACGTGAGACATTCATTGAAGATTGAAGTTTAAAAACAGTAAAATCGCTAACCGAACGCTCCTCTGTGGCCAAATCGGTTAATGTCACGTCAGGCTATATGATGGTTTTGTATAGGATACAGGTTCAATTCCTGTCGGGGGACGAATATTTTCTATGAAAATTTCTTAGACATTCAGGCCAGTAAATATTGTTGAATACTGTTTATTATAAACAGAGCATTTACTTGAATATTTGTATCTATAAAAGGAATGTATAAACATAAAATTGTCTTAATATATATATATATCTGTAGCTGGTTTAATTTTTCCATTAATCCTCCAGTGGCGCACGCGCACACACATACGTATATGTTAGGGCCAGAAATAAAGACACAAAAAGAGGAATTGAGTTAAATATATTAACAGAACCAGTAAAAAAAACATATACAAAAGAGAGTGTGACAGCAAGAATCTCTCTGAGCGGATTGCTTGAAACTTCCGTCTCTAAAAGGCAGTACCTGCTCCTATTTATAGCTGAGGGAATCCATGCGTGCGTGGGTAAATTACCATAATAATATATATATTAAATCAAGTTTAAAGTGAACAGTGACATACGCTTTCACGCAACCATTTAACTGCAGTGTGCCAATAACTGCAGTGTGCAAAAATAGAAACTCTAATATTCCTAATGAAGTCCAAGATGGTAAAAGTGTAGCCGGTGCGTGATTATCAGAAACACACCAACGAAACTCACCTTTAATCTATCCGACCAAAATCAAAATTTCACAAATAGTAAAAATAAAATTAAAAGAAACACCAGAAGTGACTCAAGGGTATGACAAAGGAGTGGTCGATGTCATGAGGAATACTGGGACCACGGTAAAGGAGCTGTATTATGTATATATATATATATATATATATATATATATATATATATATATATATATATGTATGTATGTATGTATAGTAATGAGTATAAAGATCAGAATGATGTTAAGAAAAAATCTAAATATGAAATAACTTTTTATTTTAAATCTTCAAAGAACATTTTATCAAGGAAAAATAAGGATATAAAGGTAAATTATATAATTCCAAAATAAAAAGCTCAATAAACTTATTTTGATAAAGTTATAAGAATAATTATATAACATTCGAAAAAAAAATAGATGATCGAAAACATCACATTTAGACTTTTTATTAACATCTTTATGCTCACTACTGTATATATATATATATATATATATATATATATATATATATAAAACCTGGAATTTTTCCTTTTAAAATAATTTTCAACACTTTGAAAATATTTAAAAAAATAGTCAAGTTTTGCATTATCACCATTTCAGTGTATTTTCCCGACATTTGTTAAAAATTCTGTATGGGTATGATGTATCAACCCGGGAAATGTGACATCGACATGTAAAAGGAAGTTGATTGAGGAAGAGGATCTTGTTGAACTCTCTACCTCCGGGTGGAGAGGAACCCAGACGAAAGGCCGAGTCTCGATTGGCGAGGTATAGAAACCCGACCCCGGATATACGGGTCTACGATCAATTTTTGCCCGAGCCTACAGGCTCGGATCACCCCACATTAAAAACTAGCCTTGTGCCACATCTTGCCTTGTGGGGAGGTTGGTAAATAGAGAAGTTGATTGTGTTAGGTATTTCTAACATCTGCCTATTTATATAGATTCAAAAATATTCTGCCAATTCGATGTCATTACTATTTTTAAGAACGGATAACTTCACAGAATTGGCCATAAGTTCATGACAACTTGAAAAAAGAATCATCTTAAACATCAACATGCTAATAATATCCCGTCTCGAAAAAGATATTTTTTTCTATTATAGTCCTTTGTTTAATAGCAGGTTCTCGTATCATAGGCCAAGAGACTTAATCTCCACGCGTTTTCGTTCAAGTAATTTCTTCCTAAATAACTACGAACTTATATCGACGTTTTGTAACCTGCACTTAAGGGAACTAATCCAGACAATTATTTATGTGGCATTTCAGTTTGATTTATTTAATGTGACGTAAGCAAAATCATTTTTAAAGTGTCCATTAGCAATCAGGGAAACTCTTATGACAATGAAACATAATTTCAACAAAATGGACAAATGCAATTTGCATTCATTTTTAAACAGAATATGAGAACGATTGCTTTAAGTCAGGAAGGAGAGTAAGTGGGACGAAGAATTACGTACCGAAACATGCACACAGTTTATTGCACTGTTGTACTTTTTAGCCTATTATAACTTTATCAAAATAAGTTTATTGAGCTTTATATTTTGGAATTATATAATTTACGTTTATATCCTTATTTTTCCTTGATAAAATGTTCTTTGAAGATTTAAAATAAAAAGTTATTTCATATTTAGATTTTTTCTTAACATCATTCTGATCTTTATGCTCACTACTATAGCATATGCCTAAACCTGTGACATTGAAATAACTTTTAAGATACACTTTTTAAAATACTACGTACGTTCAGAATGTAGATGATCATGGCTCTCCATAGATTCTTTTTTTTATTATCTGTCAATTCTTGGGAAATACAGTGGAGTGCTTTTCTTCTTCCCAATTTTGAATTCGGAGCAACCCTTCTCCTGGACAGCCTGTTCTATTATGTTCGTGGGAGAGACAATATGGATTCCTACTAAGGACATATTGTTTCTGATCTTCAACAATCTTCCTGATATCATGTTCCCAACTAGGTGTTTCTACTGATGGCGCAACTATATTTACGCTTGTCTTAATCAGTACGATAGGTTCGACAATGTAGAACTGGAATCTGCTATCGAAAATGACTTACAATTAACTAGGGAAAGAAGTAGCTTGTAAATTTTAACGAATCTAAAACAAAACTCCTAGCCTTTAATAATCTTAGAGAACCATTTTTGCTTTTAATCAGCATGGCTGATGCTAACCTCCAGTAGAGTAAGTCACTGTGATCGTCTTGGTCTCACGGTTTACATGAACTGGAGTTACTATGTTGAATTAATTACTGGTTCTGCTGCTAGGAAAGTTGGTTCATTGTGTCTGGCTAGACAATTTTTATCGCTAGAATCCATCGTACACATTTATAAATCCATGCTTTGAATCTTGTTGCTGTCTGGTCTCGAGATCCTGTAATATATCTGGAGATTTTCACAAAATCCAAAGAAGAGTCTGTAATTCTATCGGTCCTGACTTGGCATCTTGATTTTAGTCACTTTCCCACCGCCATGAGGTAACTTCCTTCTTTTTATTTTCTCTTATAAATATACCTTCATGACAATTGTTCTAATGACCTCTCCTTAAAGTAGCTCGTACTGCTAGATTGTGGTCCTCGGCAGGTATATATGATTTTGTGAGTCGATATCAGATCTACACATTCAGCTGAAGGTAGTTTCTATGGACGGTAAGAGGAGGTCTTTCTACTGATGTGGCCATATACTGCTGTAGGTTGGAACAACTGGTATACAATTTTCTTTGGAGAGATATGGAATCTCCTAGTGTTGTTTGATGGCAAATACCATCAATACATCCCTTTTTCTATGTGGCCGTCAGGACGTTGATGATCATGGCTCTCCATAATTTTCTTGTTCTTTGTAGCTCTTAATATATTTTGTCTTTTTGTCATTTCTCCTAAACCCTATTCTGCCATTCATTTACGCAAGCTCGTTAGGCAGGTAATGTGTTTTTTTCCTATGTCCCTCTTACTTTCGACATGTTCTGTGAGTGTCAAAATTTCCAAGCCCTCTTTCCTCATTATGTACGTTAGAAATTTCAACAATTACTTTCTGATGTCAAGTATAAGTGTCCTTTTTGTTTCCATTTTCGTCTTTGCTCAAGTGTTCAGTCGATGGTATTCTAAGCAACCTTCTTCAGAACCACATTTCTGTTGCTTGAAGTGTCTTCTTCATCTGTATGGAGTTTGTCCAGCATTCACTGACATTTAAAAGGATTGATATTACATAACATTTTAGTACTCTTTGCATTGTCTCTAACGGGATTTTCTTGTTTCTTAATACTTATCTTTTGAAAGGCATCTTTCGCTATCCAATGTGCATTCAGATTTCGGTGTCACACTTTCCCTCCTCTTTTAAAACACTCATCAGAGCAAAAAACCAATTATCACATAAATATGGACTGCGATGGTTCAAAAAGTTCAATGAGATGAGGAAATTTTGTCCAGATTATTTCATAGCTTAACATTTACCAGGGATAAAAATCGTCATTCTAGTATCACTAACAGAATTGTAATCAGATTTCTTGCCATATCGGAAGGCTGAGAGCATTTTGATAGTTTTTTAACAGTTTTACTTAAATGCAGGATCAATGAACTGGCGAAGGTGGTTGCATACCGATGTCCTTGTTTATTCTTGCCGGTCGCCCTTGCAGTCTCAACTAGACTTGATCACAATCTGTTAACTTGTTTGTTGCTGTTAAGTCAATACGTCTTGCCTAACTGCGACCACCCTTACTGGATTTGTTTGCATAGCTCTGTATTCTTTCCTCATCTGCCTAACGATGCAGCGGGCGTTTCCTCCCCTCGTTCGTTGCTCCTTTCTTTTCGAAAGTCCTCTAGCCTTTTTAAGAACACATGAAAAACTGGTTGCTGTTGTCTATGACATCGTGGCAAATGTCAAAGTCCACTTCCAAAGTGTAGATTATCACTTCTGATATCACATGTGCATCTATTAAAGAAATGACTAATTTATAAATAGGACCGATTCTACGAAAAATTAGGGTATAATTTGGGGGAAAGTAATAATGTTTGTAGATTATCACGCATTAAACATTACTGAAGTCACGACATTTTCCAGAAGTGAAAATATTGATTTATCATTTTAGTAGCTGGCGTCATATTCATAATATATGTAAAATGTCAAATTGATCACTGATTTCTATGGTGTTATCGATACTTAATTTTTATTTATATTTATTTATTCATATTTATTATATTTATTTATTTATTTTATTTTTAACAATAAAAAAAATTACGAGTTTCAAATTGTGCTACATCATCGATAACTGCGTACTACTGATGTCATCGTTTTCCTCAATTCATAATAGTACGCAGTTATCAATGACGTAAGCACAGTTCCACGCTTAACATTTTAAAATACAAAGTACAGATAACTCTTTATGAAGTCAGGGATCAATTTGGCACTGTATTTATATTACAAACAAGAACTCCCTTCAATGTTTTTACTTTGACAAATGCCGTGGTTTGAGGAAGGTCTAATAAATAATAATAAATAATAGTTTACATAAAGTGATAAAAACTTCCCAATTTGCCAAACTCGGGCCAGGTAATTGAAGTAGCCCCGAAAGTGATTTAGAAATTGAAGCACTCAGGTCAAGTGAAATTAATCTGTAATTATCTAGATGAAGCAATTTTATGAATAAAGTAACCCCAAATTATCCTGATATAACATGACAAACAAAAACCGATTATTTTCCTTTTGTCTAAATAAGTAATAGACACTGTCACACGTTTGTCGAAAAGTGATATATGATAAAAAATATATTCAAAACGTGTAAATGCAAAAAGAATTTTATAGTTAGATATCATTGTTCCAGTAGTAGGAAAAACGTTATGTAAATATTGTTTCTAATATTCAAAATCAGAAATGTCTGTTTTAGATTCCGAAAAAAATAAATATGGCAAAATAGTAAAACTACCTTTAATATAGTTCTTCTTAGAAAACTCAATAATTGATTCTATTGGCTACAGAAAAGCAAGATCACATATGACAAATCAGTAATTATTCATATGCCCACGCAAATAAAAAGATAAATTGTAAATAGCAAAAGTTGGGTGTTATCTCTCATTAGATGTGTAATCACGTGATACATTTGAATAAAAGCTGCGTCGAATTAAAAACAAAACATTCTATTCCTTTTGGATATATTTATCAACCTCCCCACAAAGTAAGATGAGGCACAAGGCCGAGTTTTAAAGTGGGGGATCCGAGCCCGTAGGCTCGGCCAAAAATTCCCGTATAAAACGGGGTCGGATAGCTGTTTCCTGAGACGAGACTCTGCCCTTCAGCATACCCTCGTCTGGGGGTCCCCTCTGTCCGAAGGTAGAGAGTTTGACCAGCACAGCTGGAAAAGATTCCAGCTGGACTCCGATCCAACCCCGGAAACCAGAGTTTGGACTTCCACACGGTGAATATGACCTGAGTAGAATTAATGTAGAAACTAATTTCAATGAATTGCTTTCTCCTTATTTTTGGTTGCACCCCCCCCCCCACCGACTGAAACATTTGATGTCAGTGGTACTAAAACATGGTCTATTTAGCTATGTTTTGTTTTCAATATGTTTCAGATTTCTTTTTCTATTTCCTTGAACGTGCTTACGGCATATGTCTAAAATGAAATAGGTCTATGGATTTTATAAAAATTAAAAATCCGTCTCCAATATTTATAACAGTAGAAAAATCCATTCTTTATTATATTTCTTCTTACGCTATAGAATAGAAATAAAAAAAAATCGATTACAACATTGGGCAAAACAAAATTACTTATCTTTAAATTATCTTCGACAAAGAAATAATATAAATAAAATCAATTAAATAATCCCAAGTAATTCTAAATTAATCTTAAAAATATATTTTAATTTTTCAAACTGGTGCAATCATGCAAGAGCAACGAAAAAACATAAAAGGTTATATGAAACTTAAAAAAAATCACTGTTCCATTTGAAAGGAGAATAGTTGGAGGAAATTATAATGTAATAGTTTTTTTGCTCGCAATGTTTAAAAGTGGATGTTAATTTTTTTATTTTTGGAAAGTTGTTTGACTTCTGGTGAAATTATTTCAATCAATAAAATAATTGTCTACGATTGTCAATAATAAAAACTGAAAACCCAAAAGGTGAGAATAAATAATATATGAAAAACATTAAAATAAAATAAAATCAGCAAATTTGAAAAGAAAATGCTTAAAATCATCGACCTTAGAGAAATCTTATAAAAATGACTCAACTGAAAAGATTTCATTCCGCCTGGAAATTTTAGTCTTTCTAGCAGACGAATAAAACTCCCAAGACTTATTGCCAGAATTAACTGTCATTTGTACGAAGAATGATGGGAAAATTTGCTTTCGAAGACACAAATCTGGGATGTCACCAAATGACCTTTAAGGTTAACTTAAGCACCTACCTAACAAGAGGATGTCTTGTCAGTTATGTTAAAAATTACAACAGGCTTTATTCTTTTTGCAGAAGAGTGACGCACAAACAAAAGACTCACATTACTTTTACATTTTTAAAGACTACTTATATATTTATAAACTTTTTTTTTACTTCTCTTACCTACCTAATTTCGGATTCATGCATATTCATGTAGTTAAACATATCGATATCTATTGATTTCTGGTCATTATTATTATTATTATTATTATTATATACACTTAGTTAAGACGAGCAGCATTTACATCGTATATATATGCATTAAGGTTGCGATATTGTTAGTTAAACCGCTTAAAATGAATGTGCAGTTGCTTTTGTAACGTTCGCAGTGAATAATTTTTCTCGTATTTCAAGACCTTCAATTTTTATGCTCCAAAATCACCAGCCACGTCTTGTGCAAGAAGAAAACGATGTGTTCGCATTGATATTTTGTAACCAATCAAAATTCAGCCTTAACAATTAAAGTCACTGGACCATCCTTATGATATAAATGAACAGACATTTACGTGCTTACGAAAACTACCTTCTCAGCCGAATCCTTGTAACTTTTATAGCAAGGCCTGAAAATGACAGCATCATGTCCTTAGGGCAGCAAACTAATTTCACTTAACACACGAAGTTTCAACCCCTTACCTGTTAATCTTAGGGTCCTTTGAACTGTTTCACATTTGACTATAATAGGCATTCAATTTACTTTCTATTCAACCGAGACAATGGTTTCCTCTTCAAATAAACTGTATTTAACCGGAACAATGAACAGTACAATTAACTTTTAATGACAGGCTGTTTATAATTTGAAAAATTACAATATAAATAAAAAATTCAAATTTATTTCATTTACAAAATATAAAAATGAAAATACTTTGTAATGTTAATACATCGTCTCCAAAAAATAATACAAACAAAATGAGAACCATGATCCTTGGAAGACAATATGGAGTAATCCCACAAACTACAGGCACGAGCAAACACAATTACATGCTAAACAGAACAATGTTGAACTGCTTTAACACTTAAGCAACGATCTATTCTTGTTTTTGTTTATTGGGATTTAGGAAAAGTTATTTGAATAAGTTGACACCTTGTTTTTTATTCAGTCGTTGTTTATTCGTTTCTGTTTGTCGGTAAAGCAACGCTAATATTGTTTTTAGACTGTTGGAGGAGCAATCGTCGTTTCGAGTTTATCTCGCACGTATATCAGACCAAACTTAACTCATTGTCACTATAGGTTGTTAGTCTTTATGAAAGACCTCAGTCAAGAGGTTCGGAAGTTTTTCTCGTAGCTGCCCATCGTTTGTACATGTGAATTCGCAGTCTTATTTCGGCTTTGCTCAACAACCGCTTAATAGCTGTAATCTTGTAAATAAATCCGGATTCAGCTTTTATTATATAATTATACCATAGGCGGACTGTTCTCTCGGTGAATTCCCTCAATTCGAAATCAACTTGGAATTCCTATGTCTCTCTAAGACAATATCGTATGGAAATTTTGGAGGCTTCAATCTAACGCCTCTAGTCAAGTTGGGTGGGGACTGTGTTACTGTCATGGCTAAGATTATGCAATTTCTTTTGAGAGTTGTTTCTTGATCAGTCGTTCACATTGTGTTCAGATATATGCTAGGTCTACTGAGCGGGTTAAGAGTACATAACATGAGAGCTGATTGTTTAAATCGTCTGACCCCACCTATTTACTTGATATAATTCCACAAAGCTCGATTAACACATCTTTTTCTTCGTATATGATCAGCTATGCCTGATTTCAGTATCTCATCTCAGACAACTGCTCCGGGAACATAACTTTTTGTTTTTCGGACTGTCTCAGCTCATCACAATAGATTTTTAAATCATTCTCTATATTCTTAATATCACAAGAATTTGTAGAAGTATTATTGGATAGAATTTCCTTTTACTCGCAGATCACTTCGACTGAGCCCTCCAAATACTAGCAGATTAATTGTAAGTATGAGGTCACTGGATTTTCACATGCTAAGATCTTTTTTTATATATGCTATTTTCATGTATCATTTTTGGAATATCAATGAGAAATTTCTAAAAAAATAAAGGTGGATAGAGATCCTGAACAAATGCTACTGTTTATTATTGAAATTTAAAGCTGTTTTCTATTTTCATTGTGTTGAGTGAGGTCAATCCTTGAACTGAATGTGGTTTTATTTTGTGTAGAATCTAAAAATAAAATAAAAAATAAAAAATACAAAATAAAATTTCAACGAAGAACACTAAAAATAATAATAATAATAATAATCCGAAAGGAACGAAAGTTAAAAGCTAAAAAGAAAAAGACATTTGTTTTAGGGAAAAGCTCCTTTTGCAAAGCAAGTTGAAACTAAATAGAAAAAGTTAATCATAAAAGACGGAAGAGAAATATGATAAATTCTGGATTTTTAATAAAGAATTGCCATTCCCTTTTTTGAATAGAATTTACGTTCCGTGACTTGTCGCGTGACATCTTTAGTTGCTTTCATAGAAAATGGCTAAGAGAAGTACCAATGAATAACCAAATAAAAAGGAATCTTAAAAAAAGACGCCATCTGAGGACAACAGCAATAAAAAAAAATGAGCTCTGATTTTTTTTTAAATTTGAAAGAAATTACAAGTTAACATGTTTCCTTATTCTGATGCACAAAAATACTCTAAATCACCAAGGGAGAGGAAATAATAACAATAGCAACAACAACATTATTATTATTATTATTATTATTATTATTATTATTATTAATAATAATAACAATAACAGGTTATTGACGTCGCATATTTAATAAATGTATTCGACACTAGATGAATGATTTGAAATTACCAATTTGATAAAGAACCAAGTCTGTCTCCAAAGGTAAATAATTTTAGTGACGATATCACTATGGAATTTGCTAAAGCAACCTTTTAGAGAGGAAAATCAGGAAAATTAGAGACAACATCTGTATAACTTGAAAATGAAACCGTGATCTTTGAACTGGATCAGAAGGAAGTATTTAAACATGTTGAAATCAATGAAGGACAAAGGAACCCGTATGCAGCAAGGAGAGAGAAAAAAGCAGAAAAGAAATGTTTTAAGATTAGGAGCGATAAAATTGCTAGAGGTATAAAGTAAGTTTAGAGCGATTAACACTTTACATATTCTTTAGTTTGGTAAATTGGAATATTAAAGTGCCGCGAGGAATAAAAAATTCAGGAAAATTCTAATTGTATATAAAATATATTATTCCAGACCAGATTTCGATCGTTTGAACCTAAAACAGACAACTAGTTAGGGAACTGAGACAATCTGAATTCTGAAATAAGACTAAATCCATGTTAAAGTTCGTTTTACTAGCATGAATAAAAAAAGTTCTTCATTCACTAATTAAAGAAGGCCAACAATTAAAGGAAAAATCTTAAACTAAAAAGTTTCAACGGATACAAAATACTTACAAAGGAGTAACAAAAATCAAACCAGAAGCAAAGACCGTAGAGCCTAACCAACCTGAAAACTATGAAAAACTCTTCCATATTTGACAAGCGTTTCAGTCAGAAGATTAAGGAGTCAGTCGCTCACTTTCCGAGCGACTGTTCGGTTGAACTCTCTGCCTTCGGGCGGAGAGGAACCCGAACGAGGCTACGCTGAAGGGCGGAGTTTCGTTCGGTGAGGTAAACCGGCACTGAGCCTGTTTATACGGGCTTAATGGGCATATTTTTGGACTGAGCCCACGGGCTCGGAGAACCCACAATAAATAACCGACCTTGTGTCACATGTTGGCCAAGTAGGTGGGCGGGAGACTGAATATCGTCAGTCAGAAGAGATTAATAGTGACAAAGATTAGACCCATCAGCTGTTTCCTAGTACCGTGTTGAACCCAGAAACAGATGTTTATCCTAATCAGCTTAAGATGAAAAGTTACTAACAATATCTTACCCAGCCCATATTTTAAGGAATAGCGTAGATAAAAAAAAATATCATTTCTTTCCGCCCATTGTGATTGCTAATCATTTAATATCTGGTTACACTTTGCAATCATCAAATGAAAAATTAAATTATCGCAACACGTTAACTGGAAGATATACCATCGTTCGAAATTGAAAAAAATCATCGCAATTTCCTGTTACTTTTCCTGGAGACTTCGCCTTACACACCGAATACATTATACAAGCTAACAGACTAAATATAGTCGGAAAAAAATGAAAAAAACACAAATGCTATATTACATGTATTATCATACTGTCCAATAAAAATAATTTAAGCAAATTAATTTAATAAAAAATTAAAATAGAACAAAACCCAATCATTAGTCTGGTAATAATATGGACATTCGGAACAATTGATAAGAATACACGTTACAAAATCCAGAATTCCGTATTTTTCTGAAATATAAAAGATTGTTTTATTGAGTACTGTTAACAGACTTCTAAAATAGCTTTCAATCCAATGTGAAATCTTCGATTAAGCCCTTCCTTTACTGTAGATCTTAGGTGTAAGATCGAGTGAATGATTGTATCAAAATGCAAGTCAAAAGAAAGAGTAAGAAAAATTTGATTCATTATCTCACAATAGCGCAGACCGAATAAAAATGTATTTTTTAGTTAACATTTCTGTTCATTCGCCACTTAAATTATATTTAGATACAGATTGTTGTGTTGGTAATTAGTATCGTAAATAAACAGCAGAGAATGCGTATATATGAAGGGGAGTGTTTAAAATGATTTTCTGTTCACGTATCTTTTCATGGTAGACGTAATTTGAAATGCCTTTAGAAATGGACATGTGTCTGAGATAAAGAAACTCTGTACATTTTAATAAATGTAATTACTCACAGTTTACAAGAGCAAAGGAAATACAGGTGTATTGAGTGAGAGAAGTCTACAAGTAGTTTCAGTTGTTAGAGAGTATTTTGATCTCTAGCCACTCCCTTCCCTGTTTTGGGAAAATGAGTCAGTTGTGGAGTCATTAGATTTTTATACATAGTAGATAGGATTTTTAATTTGACTGAAAAGACCTATTGCAAAACCTCATATTTATCTGTTTTTAGGGGAGACAAACAAAAGTTTTGAATTTACTCAAACCAATTGCAATTAGCTGAATATTTTTAGATCGTGACATGTTTTTTATACCATATGCTAAATTGTTATTTTAGATTTTTTTCGAGGCATTTTGCTGGAATCTGTCGTTTTGAGAATAGCCCACTTTGGGTGGCTTTTGTACTTGCTTAAAAAATTCTAGTAATTATTAAATTTTGAAACCATCTACCATTATCTATGGATATTTACTCTTAGCTACATCTGGTAAAAAGCCAGATAAGAGTGAATATAAAATAAGAAGATTGTGCAAGGAACGTCATTTCAAATAGGAAGGACTTTCCTTGAAAATCAGCTTTTGTTGATTGACTGTTAAAAACAAAAAATATTTCCTCCTTCTCAGCAGGTCCCATGTAGATATTAAGCAAGATTTTGTCAGAAGGATTATGGCGCACCTCGTGAGAATCGAACTATTTATACAGGAGACCACTGTTCTGTATTAGACGTTTATATCTTTATTTGTATAAACACCAAAAGCGATTTTATATGGTCTTACGAGTATTTTCTCAGAGTTCAAAGAATGTATCCGTAACTTGCCTGTCAGATATAGGCAAGACTAAATACATCGATAAAGCTATTAACAGTTTGACGAAGCTCGTTCTAGGGAGGAGATCCATCACTAAAATGTTTTTACATTTTGTCATCACTTATATAACATACCAAAAGTAACGCCCAATAGAGTGAATTAAAAGGACACTCCAAGACAAAGAGCTCAATACGAAAATGGCTGAGCATTATATGTTATATAATAAATTCAGTTTCATACTTGCTATTCCGTGCAGTCATCAGACGGCAGTTGAGGCCTTTTAGTGAAATAGGTACTTATACTTCCTCGGTTGACCTAAGATGTTACAATAAAAGTAGCTGGTGAGTACACATACTGTATTCACCAAATAAAATTACTGAGGGAGAAAATACCGACAGAGCAAATAATGGAATAGCCTAATATCACATGATTCGAAGAAAGAAAAAAAAATCCCATAAACACCAAATGTATTTGTGTGTAATCAATAACAAATGTATTTGTGTGTAACTATAACGTTATTTTGCGTTTTATATATGTGAATTTTTATTATTTATTTTCCGTCCACTTACTGTTGCTTTCTTATTACACAACTCCAGTATGATAGAGAAAATTTTTTTAAAAGTCGAAACGAAAAGTCTATCTACCAAGTGTATCTAAGTGTTGCGAAAAATACTAAGATGGAGTATATATATATATATATATATATATATATATATATATATATATATATATATATATATGTCGCCATTTTATATTTTTAATTTCACGTATGCGCATTGTTTGTTTTTGATTTTGTCAACTGAACACTATAATAGGGTCAGTTGGGCACCAACTGTTAGAAAATGTGCACCATAACGGAATTCACCCCACTAGAAATTTGGAAACGGCATACTGTACTTCTATTTGTCATTCGCGTCAGAAGCTCCAATGCGAACATTTTACAGTGGTTGGGTGTCAATCTGAAGACTGTTCAAATAATTCAGAAAGAGTTGGATGAGTCTAATAATGATTACGAATGCACGGCAGCCCGGAAAACTCACTCTGATCGTTCAGATAAGAAAAGAGGTCCTGAATTTGTTGGTGCGGGTCTCAGATTCAACACGGAAGCCTACATCAAGTCCCTTGAAGCGGTAGTACTGCTCTGGCTCAGGAGGGTGTCTGCTGGAAGACACTACATCTGGCAAGATGACGCTGTACCATGCCACTCAAGCAGGAGAATTCAATCATGGCTGTCAGACAATATCTGCCATTACATCACCCTTTACATCTGGCCACCTAACTCCCCAGAGTGCAATCCCCTTGATTATTATGTGTGGGGTGCAGTTTAGAGAGAAGACCAAAGAAACTCTTTGTAACACCAAAGATGAACTGAAGGCGAGGATGATTATGGCAGCATTGACCAATTTAAAAAAGGAGGCCGCCCAGAAGAGTTGCAGGAGATTGCGAAGTCGTCTGGAGGCCGTCGTTAAAAGACATTATTGAATAAATTTACACTTTAGTATTTCAAGATATTTTGGGTAACTTTGGTAAATATATCTGTTAAAATAAGATGTCAATGTTATTTTCATTTTTGCGTAATTTAGACGATACTTTGTCAATTGCACCCATATATGAAGAAATATAGTCTTAAGGTGTGCTATATTTATGGGATAAAGTGCTCAATATCAGAGATAGAGCGTGTGTAAATATAAAAGTGAACATCGAAGTCAACACTTAGAGGCGACAGTCTGTTTCATGCTCGATGCAATAGTCTGGCTACGAGTGCTGTTATTTTTCTCGGCTGTTTATATATACGGGTCAATGGTGCATTGTGGGTAGTCTATTTTGGGGGTTATTTTACCGGAAGTCGTTTATTTGTTTATTTATTTATTTGGGTTAAATTATTTTGCTTGTTTTTATATATTTTTATTTTTTATTTTTATTGTTTTATTTTTATTTCTTATCTTATACATACATATATATATATATATATATATATATATATATATATATATATATATATATATATATATATAATTTTTATTTTAATCGGTGTTTTATTAACGGAGTAAAAATTTGTTTATATCGCTTATTTAATAGTTTTGTTTTCGTTTGGGAAGATAATTAAAGCTATTTATTCAATTTTGAGGTTGGTTGTTGTAGTTTATTCTAACTATTATTTTTTTGGTGGGGGGACAGTTTTTAATTTGTTTATTACTTCATGTATTTATCTGGATTGATTTTTTCTAACGGTTAGTTTATCGGGACCGGTTTGTTAGTTTATTTCTTTATTTAGTTGGATGAATTTAGGTCAATTTATTTTACTTGTTATTATTTATTTGTTAAACCCCCAGTTTATGTGCTAAATCCTCGTGTGATCAAATGGACCGAGCGACAGCTTCCGAAGAGATAGAATGTTCAAATATGGTTAATATTCACATAGGAAAAAGATGAATAATGAAAAAAGAAATAGTTGCAGATAATGTATGTCTGCGGACTTAGCGTAGTTGAAAGGGAGTCTTGTTATCATGTCAAGCGTCCTTGTTGAAAGAGAAGTCTCTTTCAGTTCTCATCAAGCTTCTTTTGCTACTAGTAACGTATCATGGAGTTGCTAGCCCCATTCCTCTGTAACTTGATAGCACTGGTCAGGTTTGTAGTGAGGGAACAGCGTTGTTTCTTGTTGCCTGATTACCGAAGTGGAAGAAAAAAAGGACAAGTCTTTCAATTTGACTTTTATATAGCCAGGAACACGTGAACTTTACGACATCAGTGATTGGTCATTTTTTTTAACCATTCAGTGTCCTTGTTTTATTCTGTGCTTGATTAGTTCTATTTTTCTGACTGATTATTTTACATTCCAACGCTTATGTTACATAAGTAAACATTGATAGAACGGAGATAACAAGGAAACTAGCAATAGTCACGTGTCCGCTTTTTCAGTTAGCCAAGGCTGATATGGAAGAGAGATGATCATTGGTTAGCACAGATTAATCACTGCACATCTAGGTTATCACGTGACACGTCGTTTTTCTCCGTCATCTTCCATCATTCTTTTTCCGCCAACAGCCTTTCTGAGGTGGGACGCGAAATACTAGCTCTGCAGAGAAAACTTGGACAGCAAACACACGTCTTCTTAACACAAAACATGGAGAGTAGACGAAGAAAGAACGACGAACGATCTAACCATATTAGAATATATTCCGCCCACAATTTGGACCGAAAAGGAATAAAGCAATGAAGTCGTTTCGTCTCTTAGAAACGGTTAAAGGTTACTCGAAAAGATAACCCGAACACGTCACAGTTCAGCAAAGGTGTCTTTGGACTATCATACACTGGCAAAGGTTTATTCGACAAAATAACCCGTTACCACAAACCCATTCAAAAAGCCACGGGTCAAATAGAAATTATTAAGGCAAGCGGCAGACAGTAACTAGTTGGAAGGTTGTATTGCGTTAATCTTACGAATCCCATTCCTATTTGGTGTTGAAACAGACGAGACTAAGTTTAGCGCACACACACACACACACACACACACACACACACACACACACACACACACACACACATATATATATATATATATATATAGATCAAGTGTTTGAATTGATAGACAGTATATGTTCACTCTGTATGAGAGTTTTCACACATGCGCGCGCACACACACACACACACATATATATATATAAATATATATATATATATTAGTTTTTTTTTTGCATCATCATTTTATTCACTTACATAATTCTTCCATTCGTTTCCCAATAAGCAAAAGACGAAAGTTAAAAAGAAATAAAAAAATGAGAGAAAAGAAAAAGAAAAAAAGAAAAAAAATCATTCAAAGAAAGGAGATTTAATTGTGAACGAAGCATGAAAATCGAGAACGAAAGAAAAACAAAAAAAATGAAAAACAACTTCGTTGAGCTGGAAAAGAAGTCAAATCAAATTTCGATAGAAATCGTGCAGCTGAGAACAGAAGGAAGTCGGACAAAAGACTTGTTCAATTTATTTTGGTAGTATCAAATTTGCGCGTGCAATTCCAACGCTTTTCATTGACTCAAGAGATGAGATGAGAGAAATCAAGTCGGAGATGTTACAACGCGAAGACAAGTCATGGAACAGAATGATAAAGGCAAAACTTTAGAAAATAACAAAGAAAAAATAGTATTCCGTATTCGGTCATTAAAGAAATATTCGTCTGTTTTAGATTTGTTTTTACTTTACTACTTGATCGAATGCAAAGAAATTAGGTCCCTTCATTTTAATATTGAAAGCGATGTTTATCGGCTCCACTTTCAATAAGTAACAAGGGTTAAGCTTAGTTATGTCTGACTCAAGGTCACAATAATCAATCAAGTAAGGACCTAATTCATTGAAAGTAGCTAACAAAACTAGTCTGCTAATTTTCACTCTGCATATTCAGTCAACTACAATTAGTCTAGCACAATTTATCAGTGGACGAACAACTTGGAATGATCAAACTCACTACTCAAGCCATGGCATTGATATTTAATAAGCTGAGTGTACCAATAATGGACCACCCGATAACTTAAATATTTGTAGTCAAGTTTGTTGAGGAGATAGAGATATCGTCTCTCTTTTGAGAGGACGAGTTTACTTATAGCCCAAGGAGACTCATAGGAGCATTTGGCAGCCAGTTGTAGACAGTAGTCAGTTGCTTTTTACAAGTGAAAACGTAAGTTTGATGTCGAAAAGGAAGCACAGGGCTTTACCATGTCTCCCTTGGGTACGATACAAGTAAGACCATCTTTTTATTCGTTCCCTTCACATGGTGCTTAGTTTCTTATATGTGCTTAAATTTATATGTGTTGAAAATGTTTTACTTATATATGTACTGCATGTTTAGTGTACGTATATTTTACATATAAACTGTTTTCCTGCTTAACTTATTTCTGGAGGTCACTTCTTTGAGATTTCTTCCGTCCTGTTAAGGTATTCATATAAAACGGATATATTATATCCTATAGGTATTCCACATTACTTCAAACAAATCATTAGGAAGAAAATCCCTATCAATACTAGAAAGAGAGATAACAGCTACTGTACTTCAGAAAACAATTTTCCTGAAAATTGTTTTAAGAGAAAGATTTTATAAATTTTAAAGGTCAGCGGTACAGACTGCTCGGTCAGTGTCAGCCAATAGTTTCCTTGTAGGGGAAAAACCTTATATTATCATTAGCGTTACAAAAGTCGGCCTTGGAAGTTAAAGAAGACCAATATATCTCCTCTCAAGCGCCATCATCGTTTATTTAGATTGGTAGCATTGCATCTTTGGAAAATGTTTCTTCGCAATCAACCATTGATCTATAATTTTATTGTAATGCAAGCGTGTTTCATTATTTTTTCTGGTTTAATTCCGCAAAACAATTGATATTTGTTATCTCATTTCCACACATGCAGAGAGAAAAAAAACAAAAAAACTTAGGCAAGGAAAAACTTCCGTTTTAAATGAGCACCAAACATGCTGATACTGACCTCCAGTAAATTGACTCAATGCGTCTTCGAGGGCTAACTTTTTTCCGCTGACAGGAGGTAGAAAGGCCTGCTTCTAAGAAGGTTGGTTCCTGTGCCGTGTGAGACAATCATTATCACCAGAATCTATCTTGCATATTCATAAGTCTATCATTCGTCCATGCATTGAATATTGCTGCCACATCGGGTCCGTTTCTTTAGAGATTTGTGATAAAATTCAAAGAAGAATCTAACATGTTATCGCTCCTGATCTGGCATCTCGGCTTCACTCACATTCCTACCGTCTTAACGTACGCTCTCCCTCATATTTGGACATTTGCAGGGAGAGCCCTGATTGGTTGTTTGGGGAACGCTGGCATTCCCAGAGCCCATAATGTCCCACCCCAGCCCTTGCAGAGCGGCCCATAAAAACAGAACATCGAGTAGATCGAGAGTAAACATTGTGGAGATGGAACTGAATGTAGAGAGGAGAACCACTTCTCCTGATCTTATGCGATTCCCGGCCATGAATAAATAAAATTCGACTTAAAGCTTTGTTCCAGAAGTCTTGTTCAAAACGATAACAACAAACGATGTATTACAATAAAGCCGAAGCTACCAGTAACTGTACTATCAACTTTGTATCAAGGAATTGTATATAAATACTTTTTTCTTTTATTTATTTTCTTCGTGTGACTATACTCTAACCGGACCAAACCAAGTCATCGATTCCAGTCGACCATTCGGGCCAAGCCAGTCTTGCGATGAATTAACACAAATTCGGGGTGAGACAAGACTTGGGCTGAATCGATCAACTGTACGATCAGCCGAGGGAATCGAGCTTGAATACGGATCATCTGGGGTAGATGTCTTAATTACACTCAGCAAAGGCTGCCATGTCAGTAAGCACATTCTGTTTTTGTGGTCTTGTATTATTATTATTATTATTATTATTATTATTATTATTCACGCAGTTTTTGTTTTCATTTAAGTGGACGAAATCTACAACAAACTAGGTCCCAAGTCGGCTTTTGCCATTTAACCAATTGATGCTTCATATGATTCGATCATAAATTGGCATTCGAAAAACCATTGAGGCAAAGATTGTTTAAGAAGGATTATTGAAGCGTTAAAAGGGATAAAAAATTTCCCGAAGAACCTCGTATTAACCCTAGCTTTACAGTAAACGTGCGAAGAAGGAGGGCGCTCATGCGTCTACACTTGCAGTTGAATCAAGCACTGACGCTTCCTCCCTGTTTTTGTTTGATTATTAGATTTGTGAACAATGCCATATTATTTGAAAGTTATTACGGCCATAGGAAATTTACTGAATATCTAAAACATTGAAATAATTTAACCTCGAGCAGCGACAACACAAGAAGATTTTATCGTTGGAAATCCTTTATTAAGAACAATCAAATACTTGCGAAGAACATGCCATAAAAAAGTTGAGGTGAAGGGTAGTAGCTTAGTATACCAACGGATGAGGCATGCACTCAGGGGCGCAGGCAGACATTTCTAGACGGGGGGGTCGGGTCTACAGGGAGGTGCTGTTATACAACTGCAGCCATGTACTCCTGGGCAAGGCCGGGTAACTCGGCTAGTTTACTATATAAAATAAAAATGTGAATACGAACTCACATTATACAGATAAATACACAAAGTTTAGCTGAAGCATGAAGAATTTCGAATTAGCATTGGGTTCGATTAGCTATGATCGATACTATACTAAGCCGACTTGCTATATTTTATTTTTCAGTTTTATATAGCATGCGTCAGGTGTTTGAGAAACATTTCAGAAAAACTATAAATGAGATAACCTAACGCAATGTTACGCTGCCTGCGCTAAATTTAACATTGTTCTTCCTTTTTCCGACGTATGGAGAATATCAGTCGGTTAACTTTCAAGTTGAAACAGGGGATGAAAAAGGAATTGGTTACTCGCAGGACGAACTGGCAATCACAGATAACCAGCTTTTTGAAAACTGCCAGATGAACAGGGAGGGCGACAATCAGAGCTGTGTAGACCCCACATAGTTACCCACGGTGATGCACACCACCTACGTTTTCTTTGATGATTCAGGCTACGTGAACAAAGTAGCCAACGCTCAAAATCAATACCATTGCCTACGAATAGGTGGCCGTATGCGTTCTAGTCATACTCTGTTTCAACCTACATGGCCTAGTCCAGTGAGGAGTTGATGGCTGAGACTCTTTCCGATCATGGCTTCCTACCTCTCCTGGCTTATTGTATCAGTGACATCGTAGAGAGGGAGAACAACTGGCGACCCTAAAATATCAGAGTTTCATTGAAGACGTGATGACCAATTTAATGGAGAATCACTGTTCGAAACATAGAGTTGATTCTGCGGTTACATTAAGGCCATCCTTAACGCTGAATGGAGTTTTATTGAATAACCTTTTACTGTTTTTCTAAGTTGACCTCGTGTACAAACATTCTCACATTTTCCGTATAAGTTATCTTAATTATCTCGTACACCATATGTTATATGAATTAAAGTCAATATTCAACAATGTAAACATTCAGTCCTACAGGATGTTTACTGCTTTTAAACTAAAAGTCGAACAAAAGCAAATACCGGTTTTGATTACTTGGCGTGCTCGTTTTGACAACTATTTTTCTGTCAACTATTTCGGTTAATACCGAAATAGTTGACAGAATGATTCCTGCTATAATTTGAGGGCAACTTATCAGAAGCCAAACTAAAAATTTACGGCTCAAATGTCATTAGACCAATGAAAGAATTATATATATATATATATATATATATATATATATATATATATATATATATATATATATATATATATATATAGTTTTAAAATATCGTATAATTGTTCATATAACCCATAATTTAATGTCATAAGGTTAATATCCGGGTTTAATTTTATAAAAACTTTTCCTTTAAGACAATTACCTTCCACCCTCTTCTGACTACTGTCTAGTGCCTTTCGTCTTAGTGAAACATTGAAATGGATAAATTCTGTATTAGTTCTTCATCGTTATTTTCTACTTTAGCTTTCACAGTTTAATTTCTATTTCCGACACGAACTCAGTCTATACCGGTGTTTAATAAGACTGACAAATTATAATTATGTCTGTCGAAATAAAATTATTCTCCATATGAGGTGATTTGGTATTTTATTTTTTGCTCTGTAATAATAAATACATTGAGCTCTTTTTTGTGTATCAGTTTTAATATTTTATATTATATTACTAGGATTCATTTGGATTATATACCAACGGATTTGTTACCTTTACTCTCTCTCTCTCACTCTCCTCTCTCTCTCTCTCTCTCTATATATATATATATATATATATATATATATATATATATATATATATATATATAATACAGATAAAAATGCGTAAAAATACGAAAATTTAATATGCTTTTTTTCAGAGGAGCAAAATTGACAAACAATCGTTTAATAGATAACCAGATTTATTATATTCAATAAATCAAGAAAAATTAAAATAAATTATCTGGTTTACCGACTCAAATATTTGGGTCCGAGGGCGTTTCGGTATAAAACCCTTTACGCCGGTTAACCAGATAAGTCCCTTGAACTTGTCTTGAGTTGCTGAATATATATATATATATATATATATATATATATATATATATATATATATGCCAAAACTAACTCATTTGGAAAATAAGTTATTTCGATCCACAGATTTTCTTGTGGACCTTATCAATTCAGAGATGTTAGAAAACAGCTTAAAATATGATATTTAAAGTGTAAAAGAAGACGAGGAAGATAGAAAGGAAGAAAGAGAAAGAAAAATTTTCTTTTTCTTTCTTCCTTTCGGCGAACCTGTAGCCAGCCCTTCTCGCCAGACCAAAAACTGGGCCAGTTTTATAATATTTGAACCCCCACGCAACTTCACGTGGCTACGCCTTTTCCGGTGTTTCGCCTACTTAACTTCATGTGAGCACACCACTTCCGGCATGTATCCACGCAACTTCGTGTCACCACGCCTCTTCCGGTAAGCGCTAGCATTTCCTTCCGCTAAGGACACCTGTGCGCCTTATTTATTCCAGGCTCAGGATACTTGTGCATCCTGTTTATTTTAGCCACCAGATGCATTTCCTGTTTATACTATCACTCATTCTAGTTTCCGCTCACACACTGATGCAGCTCAAGTAAGGTCAAAGGTCTTCCTCAACAGATAACCAATACTCCGACTGAGATGAAATGCCGTCGAAAATTCCCAACCATTATTTGCTTGAATGTCATTGCATGTAATATTTGTCTGATAGCTTTATTTTGTCACCATAGAATGAATTGAGAGCAAGGTGTGTCATGTGTTTTGGGTCTATTGTCAAATAATAATCTGAACCCAGCTAAGCTTAAAAGCTATTCGGAGACCAAAAACACAAAGACAAGAAAAACATCTCAGAAGAATAAGGCGATGAACTGCAAACAAGAAAACAGTCAGTCCGCTTATTTAGTAATCGAGTATGTAAAAAGAATATCTGGTATCTTATGAAATTTCGAACATGATACCAAAAGTTGGGAAAACCACATAATATTCGTGGAAACTACAATGTGCAATATCTGTTATAATTTCATCAGTTATGAAACAAAATGCAACTGAAATTACTAGCATCATTCCTTTATGCAACTCATCCGTTCCGTGGTGCATTGATGAAATGGCCGACGATGTAAGAAAGCATCTTGAAACCCTATTGTGTGTAAAGAAATTTGTCTTTCAATTTGATGAATCTATCCTGAGAGATAATGAACCTATTTTATGGATGTATGTTAGATTTGTGGATGATAATGCGTTCAGAGCGGAAATTATTTTTGCTACAAGTCTTAAGACAGAGACTAAAGGTGGAACATATTTCAAAGAAGCTGTCATTTATTTTAAGGAAAATCAAATTCCACTCAAAAATGAGATTTTATTGCTCATTTAAATAATCTTGTACCAGAAGTATTTTTGAATAGACTGTGTGATACATCAGCAAAACAAGTAGACTTCTGTCCGACTCACTCCTTAATATTGTACTAAAAACGTTTAACCATATTAAATCAAATTCTTTACGAGACCGCATCTATCATGAATACTGTAATCAAGATGGGGAATAGTTTGAACGCCTTGTAATTCATAAAGAAGTGAGATTGTTGTCAAAAGGTAATTGTCTGCTTCGTTTTATTGCACTTTGGGACTCATTTCTCATTTCTAGCTAATAACCATCTTGGTAGATAAATGGCCTCAGCTAAATGGGATATATTTTACTTATCGGATATATTTGATAAAATTAATTTACTTAATAAACAGTTTCAAGGAGAGAGCTAGGATCTCATATCTTTCAAAGAATGAATATTGTTAGTCGGGCATTATAACCATTTCCTTTTTTGGAATTGATTAACAGTGACATGTACGATGATGACCTCGCACTATATCACAACGGCGTAAAAAAAGACTTTGCACCCGCAAATGAAAATACTTAAGAGACAAGGGCCATAATGATAAATTAATTTTATTTCAATGTCAGATTAGTATCATTTTCTTTGTTAAATCACACACGCGCGAGCGCGCGCGCACACACACACGCAGACAAACACACACACAAACATACATACACACACATATATAATTGGACATTGAAGTCAACAACCAGTGGTGAGAGTTTTTTCATGCTAAACGCAATCGTCAGGCATACTCTCTATCCCTGATATTGAGCACCTTAACTCATAATTATAGCATACCTTAAAAGTATATTTTATCATTATATATATATATATATATATATATATATATATATATATATATATATATATATATATGTATATATATATATATATACCCAAGTATAGGATCGATGTATACGGAATAAATTCCAATAACCAACAAATACTATTCTTAAAAGAGTGCTCAATACAGAGTAGAGAAAATACAATTATTTATTCGAAAAATATGTTATAAAATCATTACAAAAATAGCCATTTTGTTTCAACACTTTGTTCAACATCATCATTTGATAAGACACCAGAAGTGTTGAAAGAAAATGGCTATTTTTGTAATGATTTTATAATATATTTATGTTATAATTTTCGGATAAATAATTATATATATATATATATATATATATATATATATATATATATATAAATAATATAAATAAATATATATATATAAATAATTATATATATATACATATATATATATTTAAATACATGTTTCATTGAATAATTTAGACAAGTTTTATCTATTTATTTTCTGTAGGATCCTCTAATATTCACGGACAAGCTTCTTAGTATCCTTATCAAAGAAAGAAAATTACCATGTTAATAGCTAATCATTTATTCCAAGTACTTTCGACATTAGCACAATATCATCATCAGAGTGTTGTTTTGGGACATTTGGTCATTTTGTAACTTAGTTTCGGATATTTGTACATTTCATACCTTGGTTACCTCCCATGATGTTTACATCGTGAAATTTAATTCGTACAGTGCATAACATTACCGTTTTTCACTTCACAGGTAATCTGCAAGGAACGACTCCGTGCAATGGACATACGAAGTACTAACATGTGCACTGGGTCATGTTTCATTGGAAAATACGATAAAAAGTAAAAAAAAAAAGAGCGTAAGTATAAAAATGTTATGGAAGACGATCCACTCTGAATAAAGAACTTTAGAAAATGACTAATGAAATGGATTCAGGTCAGAATGTCATAGATTTGGCGCCAAAACAATGTGTCATGACCAACTGTCGACACACATCTCAAACGAATTGGAGACATTTGTAATGAGACAAAAAGAGCTTCCGCTTGAGAACCCAACATAAGGTTCCACCATTTGAAGCAGTTTTTTTTTTATTATCCAGGAATGGCCACTATTTCATTTCATCTCATTCTTACAGATATTGGAAAATGCATTTTGTGTGTCAACAGAAAAGGAAAAAGACAATGATTATCGTAAAATGAGAAACCAGTGCCATTTTAAGACAAGGATTCCATCCATCGAGATTTTGTATCGTGTGGGATATGGAAGGGCCATTACAAAATAAACACTGCGACATAATACGCAACTCATGTGGCTACTGGAATTAGTTATTGTTCGTTTTTCTTTCTGGCCGAGACATTCCGACGCGTAGCCATGGCTACTTGAGGTGGTTTTCTTTTTTATTGAATCCCCATCTCGAGATATATTGCCAACCAAAGCTGAATAAAATTTCTCTACTTCTTAGCACACCAACAGGTTTTGAACTAAGAGTTATCCTTCTCCGAGACTGGTTTCCAAGCAAGGCTAGAGATCCCCGACTTCTATGTTATTTCACCCATAGATGGTACATGAAGATATTGATTCATGCATTCTTCAATATTATTTATATCGGAGGAGAACGTAACGAACTCGTCCAGAATGCGAAATCGGCTCGCCGGTTTTTACTGAGCCATTCATCGCTACCCGACCCGTACGTCATTGCAGGCGTTTATTGCTAGCAACTTGATTAGGTAAAGGGAGATTAACGCTGAAAGCGTACTGCTTTAGCTAACAGGAAAGGCGTTATTTTCCAGTATGGGAAAACAAGGGCACAGATACCCACCCCCGCTCATACACACAAGATCGTTTAGGAGTTTCTTTGACATCCACATCCTGAGTATGACGATTAACTACAGCCGGTAGGAAGGCCTCTGATCGGGAGATTGGAGGTTTTGAGGAGCGTGGAACCACCTATTAATTTCTGCTGTTCCCAGGCTCACCCTGACCAAGGGTCGTAGCACCTGTTAGGGTACCAGCTATGGGCAAGTAATTAACCCCCCTCAAACTGGAGTCAAAACACTATGTACACCCTTGTGCAAATTAATTGAAACAACCGCTTTAGTTCCCTTTCTTTCACCATACGGTCAGTTTTAGACCCACTGGGGTGTCAAGGTGTAATCAATTTCTATTTTTCCCCAGATTACATCATTTGAAATGGTGTGCAATAATATGAATCTATTTTCGGGTGTATGATGAAATTTGTTTGTCCTTGAAAAATATTGCATCATCCATGATTGCATCAGACTTTTATCATGCCCAAACACTAATGTCTCAACTCTCGATTAGTAGTCCTACGGCCATTGTCTGCGATGGACGTTACTCCAAGGAAGCCTACGAAAATTGTTACGCTGCACGGACACACTAGCAAGCCTTACCAGGGAGAAAATACTATAGACTAGTACTATAGACTGCTTTAGAAACTCTCCTGATTTAAATCCAATCGAGAATCTGTGGTCAATCTGCAAGGAACGACTTTGTGGAATGGACATACGAAATACTAACATATGCACTGCTCCCAAGAAAATTAAATTTCGGTATTAAATAACCCATAAGGAATTGATATGCCGTTAAACAAGCTAAATCAAACCAATATTTGACATCCTCCATTCTTAGAATTTTGAGCACATACTGTTTTTCACTTGATTCGATCAACAGAACATTTCATAAATGCCAGGATGTTTAGAAGCAAATTAGTTGAAAACAAATTCTTTTCGAGTTAAAAATCAGATATATTTAAATGTGGAATCGAAAATTTAGACTGCAGACGCTGCAAATGAAGGTTGGTTTGTTTTGTTTTACGGCATATAAATCTCAAAGGGTTATTTAATGCCGACAAGATTTTTATTACTGGTAATATTTTTTCTTCAAGAATGTATTGCTGGTAATATTTTTTTCCTTCAAAAATGTACTGCTGTTATTAATTTTTCCCCCCAAAATTATTGCTGCTATTACAACCTATTTTTATACTTTCATAATGTTTTGAGCCAGTTTAGTGGTTCACTATTCGCCCATAGTTGGGACCCTAACAGGTGCTACTATCCCAGGTTAGCGTGGACCTGGAAACACTAGCAATTAAGAGATGGTTTCACGATCCTCAAAACCTCCTGATCAGAGGACTTGTTGCAGGATATAGTTTATCGTCTTACCCAGGACGCAGATGTAGTTTGGCGTCTTCGCGTGTTTTTATACCTTTTCTGGTAAAACGTAATTACTTTTCGGACATAATAATATATTTGTAGAAGCCTATGTGCAAACGTAGACACTAGTTAATAAAATAACAATTACTATAAAAATACTTAACGAATGTCCTATATGTACGATCTTGCTATGTTTTACTTCACCCGGGAAGTCTTTATCGACTGAATCACACTGGGCTATACGAACGTGGTTGGAACCACGCCAAAGAGCACATAATTTTTTTTAAAACCTCTCGATAGACGACAATTATAGTGTTTAACAAAACAGAGACAAAATACGTGTATTTTCTTTTATTAGATTTCCCCGCATACAAGGCCCAAGAGCCACTCTCACTAGAGGCTGTGTGAGAGGTAGGCACAGTTTAGGAGGATATGTGGGAAAGATAGCAGTTAAACCTAGACTTAAACAGGTTAAGATTGTAGAACATGGGAATATAACGTAGTTTGTAGTTTGACATTACTAATAACACCTGACGAGTGCAAGGAGTGATTTCCGGAGGGTCCGTCTACGAAGCTCCCCACTTCTCTTTCTCTAACTATATATATATATATATATATATTTATATATATGATGTTTCATTAAAGACACATACTAGTAGAAAATACAAGCATAATTACCTCACCCACATGTAAAAAAGATTAAAAAGAATGGAAGCCTTAATAATAAAAAAGAAAAATCCTAAACTCAATATTAACTACAAACACGGCCTCAATGTGCTGACTGTGTTCGGAAAATAAAACATCCGTATAACTTTTGAAATATAAATACAACCCACACATCCAGTTAAAAAGTAAGAATAAAATAATCCTTGATAATGGCTAAAAGTATAGTCGAAAACGCTCGGAATTACAGAACATTTGGATAGTTTCTACACACTGTCCAGAAAAGAAAACACTTGTTTGAACACAAGAAAAATGAAATAAAATGCTTAACCGTAGTACCTTGTCTGTTGTCTTTAATAAAACGTATAAATTGGGATTGCTGCCGAAATTCTCTCTCTCTCTCTCTCTCTATATATATATATATATATATATATATGTATATATATATATGTTGACATGTCTCTTTGAATAATCTAGGCAGGTTTTGTCTACTTATTTTCAATAAGATCCTCTCATATTCACGGATAAACTTCTTCTTAAAGGAAGAGAGAAATTACCATGTCAATGCATATACATTTAGTCTGTGAGCATTCGACATTATTACAGTGTCATCATCTGGGTATTGTTTTTTTTTTATTTCTAAGGCAAAATTGTTGTGTTCATCTGAGAATTAAATTTTTTTAGCTGTGAAGTGAAAAAGGCTAGGATTATGTTTTGTCAGGGGAGGTAACTAAGTTTTGAAATTTCTATATATTTTTTAAATTATATATATTTCTAAAAAATTGTTTTTTAATATATGCACACACACACACACAGTATATATATATATATATATATATATATATATATATATATATATATATATATATATATATATATACATATATCTCATGTTCCTATCAATCTTTACTAATTTATTCTCACATCGAGTTGTTTTGTACCTTTTTTTTCCACAATTAAAATTCCTTTCCTTTTGGGTAACACACCTTATTCAAGTCACATCGAATGACCTTAGTATTATCCAGTTTTCTTATGACTGTTCATATATTTATTTTTTCCAGTTATTTTTACTTTCATGGAATTGGTGCTTTCGCATCCAGATTCTGTGAACATCTTGTGGCAATCCATCATGGCCATAAAACCACATGGCATCATCAACACAAGAGAGATAACCCGAATACAGTTGTAGATTGCTGGTAAAAACAAATACGTGGCTTATTATTAATGATAGAATCACAAAGTCAGTCGAGTGATTAAGAAAAACAGGACGGACCTTTAACAGTTGCTCTGTTGAATGAATAAATGCGTCATAAACATAAGAATTTAGGTAAGACAATTTATAAAGTCCGAATTCTGAGAGAAACTGTTTTCCCAGTTCGGGAGAAGAAAAATAATATTAAGAAACAAATACAGATATCACGGAGCAACATAGACCGGAGAAGGAATCGAGCGGAATGGAGTTAAAGGCGATTATAGCTGGTGACTGAAAATACGAAGAATGACGTCATTCGTCTCATGTTGTCTGGCAATACTTGGAAGACTGAAGAACTTACTGTTTGGATAAAAATAACAAAAATTAAGATACTAGTCCAAAATATAATCTATAAGAACTGAAGTGTTTTTCTTTTACCGGTGAAAACGATTATAAATACGGCCATAATAACAGAACGATCACGACAGGAACGCGTCTACGAATAAAATCTAGTTGCAATAATATCGATAATGTTGATAGTCAAATATGCAGGCTAGCAGTCACTACGGCGGTTGCAGTAGCAATAAATTGCGGGAAATAGTAGCACAATTGCAGAGACACGTTTGCAAAACACATATAAAATGCAATGTGTAGCCATATGCGATGTGGTATTAGAAAGTTCCCGGATGTGCGTGATGTGACTGCAGTGATCAACGGAAATGCGCGTGCAGCGAACGCTCATTGGTACCAAGTCTGCTGAGTCAGTCTGCTAATAAGCTTCGTGGTATCAACACGTATTTAATTTTTACTCGATGAACAGACCTACCTCAAATTTTGCGTAAAGCTGGCACATGTCTACTTGGAAGGCTACGTCAGACTTTAGGCGGGCGTTCTTCAAGTTTGAAAACAGGCATCATTGTGGCACACGCATTTCAATCCCAGTTGAGTGCTGTTTTAAGGTCGAAATTGGTCGATATTACTCCCTACTGGTGTATACTATCAAAGAGGTTGATAAAAATATCCAAGGGATTAAAAGGGAGGGGGGCGATAAACGCCTAAAGGTTGACTAAAATGTTTTAATGGAAGACAGATATTTGTATAAGTCAAGAAAAATATACGAATTAATATATTTTAGGGATACTCACGTTGGATTTATATATAAATAAGTTCCTGCTGTTTCTCTGACAGCGATATGTTAAAATTCCAAATTTAAAAAGTTTGTCTTTTTAAAATACTAATTTCATCTAAAATGTATTCAGTTGAAATAAAAGAGAGTCTAAATGAAATAAAAAGATGTGTTGCATACCGAGAAACACTGTTCTAGAAGCACACAATTTAAAAAGCACAGTGTTCTAAAAACGCAGACAGTTTCAAGCAATATCAATGTCTTTGCTACTGCTTATGAAACAAAACCTTATATTTAATTATGTCAACCAAATTCAATAAAAAAGTATGTAACATATTCCTAATGTGCTTACTATTACATATAGGATTTGGGAATTTTGTTGTTATTGCTGTTCTCCGAATAAACACGTCTAGACTCGGATGAAAAATAAGAGTCGAAAATGAATAAAAAATAAAGTTAAAAGGAATTGTATCAAGTAACAATAATGAAATAAAACGTGCAAATAATTTGAAATTAAATAAAAAAAATAATTTTTATTGATATTTTTACTCAAGCCTCGATATTGATAAGGGATCAAGGATTCTATGAAGGGATCGATAGTCAAAAAACGTTGACGAATCACCAGTTGAAAATGAGGCTCTCAGAGTAACAAATCACCAACGCTTCCAGAAATTGTAGGAAGTAGGAATCTTTTAATATCTCATAGGAAAATTGTAAAAATCATTGATTTACATAAGATCTTAAAATTAAAAAGGAACGTTAATTTAAATAATATATAAAATATATTTCCTATCCTACCATTTTTAGGCCTAGTTCAGAAACTTCTTGGATAGTATCTCATATATATTAAAAGTGATATTAAATGACCTCAACCTTTTTCAAAATATCACAAAACATTAGATGTTTTGTCTAGTGTTTTCTTGGTCGGGAAGAGAAGTTTTAAGTAAAATCATGTACAGAATGTTCAACACGTTCAAATATATATATATATATATATATATATATATATATATATATATATATATATATATATATATATGGTCAATAAATAGTATTAATAAGCATAGCATGAACTAGACATCTGACTGAAACAAATTCACGTGCCAAGAAAATTACTCAATATAATCCCATAGGAATTAAATTATCAAGCATCGAATATGACCTGGGACATTTCGACGTGGTGTAATATTTAGCAAGCTTGTCATGCTCGATCAGTTAATACTGGATTGTGAGTTCGATCCTCACTAGGTGCCCCATTCTTTAGTACTTTTGCTATATCTAATCTGTGTTTAGCCTAAAGAGGGTAATGATGATTCTTTCATGGCTGAATTTTAACTTTTAATTTCTTATATTGTACTAATGTTTTATACAGCATCTTCATCAAAGTTGAAAAATTCATTTTATTATTTTCATATTCGGCGGGGTGGTGTGGATTTAGATTTCAGTAGCAGCAGAAATATTGAAGCAACCGACGTAAATCAATCATCAATTGAAAGATCGAGTTGTTATTCAATTTGTGACCCTGGAATAGATTACGCCGCAGGAAATCTATGCAAAATGTCTACCCTGGGTTTGGCTGTTAGTATTCAGCTGTCAAACGTTGTCCTGCTGAATCGGAATCCCTTAAAGAAGAACCAGGATCAGGACAGCCTGCGGAAGGAAACTTTTGCTGAAAGAGAAAGAAAATCAAATAAAATCATTCTTTTCATGTTACAATAACATTTAGAATAATGCACTAAAACCTTTGTAACATTCCCCACAGCTATAGTGTATATGTATATGTATGTATGTGTGTGTGTATATATGTATATATGTATATATATATATATATATATATATATATATATAGATATATATAGATATATATATATATATATACATACACACACACACACACACACACACACATATATATATATATATATATATATATATATATGTGTGTGTGTATGTTTGTAGATGGAGTGGGGAGAGACAGAGAATAAAACAGCTAATTGTTAAAGGGAAAATGCCAAACACCAGACCTACCAATATGAACTCTGCCAAAGGCAAACACATGAAAAAAGAAGATAAAACACTTAGCTAAAAAGACAGACAGTTACCAAAGTAGAAATCTATAGTGCTCAATGTCTCTAGAAATTAAAGTAAGACAAAACTGGAATGTAATGTCAACAAACACACACACAAAAAAAGGATCCCGAGTTTTAAGCTAATCAATGAGAAATTTTTTATCGTTAGAAGATATCTTTAGCGTGAAGCTCGATTTCAGATCATATTCATTGAGCGCTTTTTGATGTGTGTTGCTGTTTATATATATATATATATATATATATATATATATATATATATATATATATATATATATATATATATATAAAGGGAAGAGGTTATAGTAGTTCCAACGAGAGAAAAGTGTGTATATTAAAAAGAAGAGAGAAACCGCAAACGTTTTTGGTTGTAATGTGGATCTTTTTAAAAAATATTATGCTTTATTTTCCATAATTTTGCTACATAAGTTTCCGGTCTCGCGACATTCATCAGGCAGGTGGAGATTTCCACATATTAAAAATCATTAATTTTTTTCTTATGTTTTTCGAAGTTAAATAATCTCGATATGAGATATTTTCTTTTTTTGTCTTAGTGATGACCCAGATGTCTTCCTGAAAAGGCTTTGAAAATTTATATATATATATAAAAGTGACATATATATATATATACGCACACACAGGGTGTATCAAAATTCTTTTACAAACTTTGGGGCTGGGTTCCGGACATCAAAACAAGATAAAATGTCCGTAAAAACATATGTCCACTTTATACGTCAACACAGCAACTCATCACAAATGTTCAAAATGTCCTAGCTTGCTTCTACACATGCATGCACCCGTCGGATCATTGATTGGTGGAACCTTTCAAATACTATCACTCGGTGTCGAATCAATTCGCAGGCTCCCCATGAAATATTAATGAAATTTCTCTGCATTATTAATGTCTGCTGCAGAAAGCAATTGTTTGGCACCACAGATAAGAATCCAGTGATCTGAGGGCTGTGGAACGTACAAGGCTATAGAACTGGCTGACATCTACCATGAAAGCTGTATAGGTAGGATCTACCTATACAGCTTTCATGGTTCACTGCGAACAATGTGATTAACATACCTTGGAGCCCCATCATGTATAAACCATATGCGTCTTCGCATTAACAGGGGTACATCCTCTAGCAAGTCTGGAATTTTTTTCGAAATAAAGTCCCTGTAGACAGCTCCTGTAAGACCTGCTAGGGGAACATATAGATCTACCAGACAGTCATCTATAATTACAGTCCACACAGAAATCGTAAATTGATGCGGTGTCTAGCCTGTTTTGTACCATAGAGATTCCGATTCGCCCACAAATGTTGGATCACCTGTCAATAAGACACAAGAGACACAACAGAACCGCAGTTTATGCAATAAACCATGGGAAAAAGTTCTCCCGTCGTGAGTGATCAGAAGGGGAAGGATCCTGCACACATTGCAAATGAGACGGACGCAGGAGCTGTTACTGAATGCCCTCCATCCTGTACTACGAGATATACGACATGCTAAAACCACTTGACACGTGTGCTCATACCTGGATCGTCTACGACAGCCAGCAGAATGTGTTCCTCATGGTCAGGCGTACCAGCGGGTTTCGGTCTTTCTCGATCCATAGTTTGTGGTGCCACGGACCCTGTCTCAGCAAGGCAAAGATAAACAGCAGCAAAATTTGTATGACTCGGTTGCCTTCGATCTGGAAACGCAATCTGATACAGCAGTGTAGCCTCACGTCCATTACCATTCGCGTCGGATAAAAATCCTTTCTGTCGGCTCACGATATATCAATCCATTGTCAAACGGGACTTTTCTCAGTTAACTCAATAATACACACGTTAAACGTTGAAGAGAGACTAGCCACGAAGCTACACGAATGACAAATGTAATCTACATGGTAACACATTGCCATTTACCGTCAACTTTGCGGACATATGTTTATATGGACTTTTGTCTTTGTTTTAGTGTGATGAACCCGCCGCAGTGTATATATATATATATATATATATATATATATATATATATATATATATATATATATATATATGTATATATATAATAATTTTATTATATAGTCAAAAACAGTTTACTCACTACAAAAATGCAACATCCTTTCGGTGCATTTCAACTGCACCTCGATGTATGAGAACCGAAAATGGTTATGAACAGTCCTGCTAGTAGGCAAGCCGTATGTGAAACGTCATTTCCTTTCTTCCATTTGCTTGAGAAAAAATATACATAAAACAAAAAGGTGACATAGTGAAACAATAGTACTTGTTGATAGCTCGATAAATCGATGTTTTTGGTTCTCCTGTGAACGAAAATGGCTCTTCTTAAAGCCTGCAAATGGCTTCCAGTGGATATTACAGATGTGGTCTGTTTTGTAAATTCTTTTCAGCTTACTTCTTGGCTGTCATGGGATAGGTGAGACCTGAGTGTTATCTGCAAGTTTACTGACACACCATGGATGTTAAGTTTCTTTCAGAATATTAATGAGGGTTGTTTTTGACAGGTCTACCAACATGACTCTTCCTGTGCTTAATATAACACATGCGGAGAAAATCATATCCTAACGTCATAAGAGATCGACTTCATTTTTTATTTCTCGTTGAGAAAGGACACAGGGTTGTCTGAAAATTCCGATTTCAAGATCTTTTCTCATTATAATTCTATTCGGTCAAAAGACCTACTAATATATTTTTTAAGCATTTCACACCAAACAAGGCGGGAGTGCCACTAAGATGAAGAAAAGGACGTGGAATAGAACAGGGCAACTGAAGATGTCGATTGACATTGCATTTGAATAATTAAAGATTATAGCTATTAGGGAAGCAAGTAAAAGGAAGGGAGTTCCACAGACCGGAAGTGCGAAACATGAAGCTATTGGAGTAGAAGAGACGGCTATATTTAACAATGAAAGGGTGGGACTGAGATTCCAACAGAATAGCACGTTTAAATTCATGCAGTTTGGGAACCAGCGAAAGTAGCTCGTCGGAGCAGTTACCGTGAAAGTATTTGTAGAAAAGATAGAAGGACGCGACGACACGACACTGTAGATGATATGCCATATCAGAGCCAAAGATGGTCACTATAAAATTATTATAACAAATTCAGATAAAATCCCCCATAAGAGACCAACATCATTTTTTTTTATTTCTCGTTGAGAAAGGACACAGAGGTCTCGGAAAATTCCGATTTTAAGGTTCTTTCTTATCATACTTCTATTCGATCAAAAGAGCTACGAATATAGAATAAATATTATTAGTCTTATTATCAGTATTATTATTTTTGCTGTTTTTATCTCCCGAATTTCTCTTAACGACCTACTATAACTAAATACGACTTTATTCTATTTACAAGCCTGATCTACTGTATATATGAATTGAAATGCGTGTTTGTGTTCAAGAAGCAATATGCACGTGAAGATAGTGTCAGACATTCGCCCTTAACAAATTCGTCTTGCTGACCATTGCAAAAAATAGTAACGTTCACCTTTACTAGGACTCCACTATTCTAACCCCCTTTCAAACTAGGTTGAACTTCATGGACGGCACAAAAGACAGAATCAAAATGATATAAGAAAACAACAAAAATAACGATGTTCATTTGGATAATTAATAGAATTAAACAATGTTTCGTGTCAAAATTACGAACATTAAAAAGACGGACTGTATATGCCATAATAATATTTACCAGATATTGCATTCGCATGTTTGTAAAATCACATTATTTACGAAGGTAATGATTCTTCTTGTAATAGAAACAAGACCACCTATGATGATTAGAGATTTTTCAATGGGTGTGCCCTTAATATAACTTTTGTGCCAGACAAAATTTCGATTTGTATAACCTTACAGTCACGCCAACACAACAATGTGTTGTTATTATTACCGTCACTATGCTCTAGATATGTTTCTCTTATGACTTTTAAAATAAAAGAAAGAAAAAAAACACGTATGTGTGTGTGTGTGTGTGTGTGTGTAGAAGTAAAAAGAACCCTCTCGTTTCGTCAGACCACCCTTGAATCAAAACATTATTTTATGAATAAAAGTCTTTCACTAAAAAAAAAACAAAAAAACAAAAACATATTGGGTCACTTGAACCAATGTTTATTATGGCAATACAGAATTTGTTATGTTAAAACTCGCATAAAGACTAGCACACATTTCAAAGATTCTGTTACTCTTACACCGTGCACTGGCAATTTTGAATTTCACATATTTTAAGCTTAAACAAAATGAAGACTTTTATATGAAAAACAACATTTTATTTCTTTTACTATTTTTTGAAAAATATATTTTCTCAATATTTTATTTTTTTAAATTATTTTTAAAAAAATAATATTTTTATCCGGCGGATTAGAAAATTTAAAATTAAAAAATGTAAGCTTTTTAAATAATTTCGCTAACTTTTTAAATACTTTTGATTTTTTTTCGCAGTCTTATTTCCAGGTATATTTTAGTATTTACTATATTGTACCACCTTTTAATCTGCGAATAGCGACACGAAATGTAACTTCAACGATCTGAGTTCGAATATTAGTCGTGTTCATTACATTCACTTATATGTAAATATCCTTAGGGAAGGGTATGAATCTGTTTCCTCCTCTCAGCTATGGGCTGAATAGTTGGACTTGTATCAGGAAAAAGACACTGTTATTTTCGGAAAATTGTTAAAGCAATATTCACTGGCAAAAATGATTCTTACGACCCAAAATGCAGTTCGGCTTTAAATAACCAAGAAAAAGATAAAAAGCCGTAATCAATCACTCTTAGACTCTGAGATTTTGTCGTGTTTTTCTGTACTGTCGTCTATCGGAAATAGTTTCAAATTCTTTGTGTTCTATATCTTGAATTTGTATTTCAACCATAGATTTTATATTGCTTGTTTAGAAAAAGCATTTTGTAAAATCTCGTTAACTATGAATATAAGAATTTTATTCAATATAAGCAAACTAGCTTCATAACTGTCTGAATCGTGAGAAGTACTTTGAAAAATTCTTCACAATTTCAATATTTGCCCTTTTCAAATAATCTGCATTTGCTACTAAGTAGCTATTATCTTAAAACTTTATTGTAGTTTTTACTGTTTATCTTTTGTGCTATTCTCTTGCATTTCACTCTTGCTTAAAAGATCGCTTATGAATGAGGCATCCATTAAGTTTAACGATAATCGTTAAATTGATTCTTTTGTCGTATTATTGCTTTTAAATATTTAATCTTTTTAAAGATTTATGAAATTACATGTAATAATTTTCTTACAATTAACGAGGAACTTAGTTGAGATGCTGTCTTTTCTGTTAATTACTTTACTTAGCTCTCTGTGACTCATGTCATATTTGTCATTTGCATTTGGCGGGAAACGTAGCAACCAAACTTGTAGTTAATTATTGTCTTCTATTTTAGTTAATTGATATTCATCAAAGACCATTTTATGATGTAACCGCAAGCAATATGAAAACAAAACCAAAGTTTAAATATAGAATTATATTATTACAACTGAATTTGATTCTCTAAATGAGCTTTTAAAAAACATTAATTATTCTCGATTAATCTGTTTCAACTAATGTCTTCTTGTTTATTATAGTCACAGTGTTTCAGTTGTTTTGAAGTTTCAGCGATATACAACAGGCATCTTTTTCACATATTTTTTGTATTTGGTAAAGTTATGGGAATTCTGAGCCGAGTCTTTCATTCTGTTTGAATGTCTGTGATAAGGAGTTAAGATTTACTGTAGAACTAATGCCTTCATCTTTACTGTTGTTATCACAACGTTTTAACCTTTGTGTACACGGATCTTTTTCAGCTATCTGTGGTTCTGAGTAACCTTCAGGAAATTTCGAAATTAACATTTTATTTAATCTACAGTTGTCGATTGCTTTCGTTTCACTGTCAATGTCTCGGGATATGTTGTTCATATTTAGAACTGCTCACTTATTACTAGTTGCGTTCACTGAATTTCATGACATTGAAACAGTGAGTTCAATCCGTGGACCGTTTATAGCAATAAGAAATAATGTCAGAATGTTGAAACACTGGTTCTTGTACAATCACCGAAGTTAAGCAACGACAAGCATGGTCAGTATCTGCATGAGTGACCACTTGGAAATTGCGTGTACTGTAGGCTTGGATGTGCGGATGGTGTAATGGTTAACAGCTCGGAATTGAAAGTCGGAGATCCTAGTTCTAGCTTCATTCTGGTTCGTTATACAGGGTGTCCATAAAGTTCGTATGCACTTTAAAAAATTTATAACTTTATTTGTATTTGTGATAGAAATAATTTGTAAAAAAGGATTAGAAAGAAGTAAATCTATATTTTTTAAGGTTTTATTGAAATTTTATTTAAGTTTCCACATGTTCTCCATCATTAGCAATACAAAGGGTAATACGATTTTGCAGTTCGCGGAAAACATTTGCCAACTGATTTACAGTAATGCCTGAAATCACATTAGTTATTTTAGCTATACTTAAAACTAGGTACATTAAACTTTATAACATTTTTACAGATTATTTCTATCACAAATACAAATAAAGTTATACATTTTTTAAAGTGCACATGAACTTTATGAACACCCCGTATCTACTTACGAGAAAATCCCCCCCACCCGGGAAAGGTATGAATTCACCACCTCTTCCTCAATCTATCGATTAGTTATGTCGGAGTTGTATCAATGAATTCATTATTATCTCGAAAACATACTAAAACATATTTTCTGCCTTTAAATAACCTGCAAAGTGTTGATAAGCTATAAAAAAGACATCAATCAAACTAAAATAATCCATTGGTTGCTTTATATATATATATATATATATATATATATATATATATATATATATATATATTGCTGTAAATATATATATATATATATTGCTGTAAAAACATATATATGAATCTATATATTGCTGTAAATATATATATATATATATTGCTGTAAAAACATTAAGCTGAATATTACTTGGCATAATTAAAAACTGATTGTAAAAATGAAAGAGGAACACAACCGGTTTTGCTCCCACTCTTCAAAGTTTTAATCGGGAGAAAAAGAATAAAAAATACAATAAATCTAAATTAGCGAATGATTGATGAGAGGATAGAGAAGGCAGAAAGCAAAAAAAAAAAAAAATGTAGTGAGGGAGTACTAGAGACTAATGATAGCAAGCCCCAGCGAACAGTCACCCTGTTTATAGAGAGATGATTTACAAGCCTTGATATACAGTGACGATGAAATAAAGGGTGTGACTGGGGCAAAACAGTAAATCAATCAACACTAAATATATATTAATTTTAAGTGAGATGACCATGTGTATGCATTTGAAAATTGCCTTTCTATTATCAACGTGGTGAGCGGCAGTAATTGAAGCAATATTTAAAAATGACACAACACTTATTTATATCCCCTCCCCTAAAAAATACTACTTATTAAGCATAAAAGTAATTTTATTTAATTTACAAATTCCTTGAAGACTACCCAGATCGACAGAAACCTGAAGAAGCCGTACAGCTTAACATCCGAAACGTTGTGATAATGAAAACGATGGGGAGAGTAATCTGAGTAGAAATAATTTAAATGATAAAAAACTCACAGAAATGCAGACAGAAAAATTCACGAGTTTGTTCAAAATGAAGACATTAGTAAATTCATTACAGCATTTATTTCTACATTCGAGCTGTTAAGAAATGTTGTTCCAAAATGTCAACAGAAAGGAATTTCAAGGACAATTAGTCTTACACTTGGAATTCATTAATAACTGGCGTATCCACAAAATGGCGAAATCCTTGAGAAGAAAAGAGATTTCTTAGTCTCGCTTGTTTTTATTTTAATACACGAGACTTTAATAATCAGTTTTATGAATATAGAACAATGCTTGTCGAGTTGAAGAACCAAAAGGAAATTATTAGCAACTTCTAAAGGTCCGATAAAAAATTAAGCCAAAAACTTGTAGAAGTAAATATCAGCTAAAATCAACAAAGATGAGAATGATAATCCGAATTATAGGAAATATAAAAACAGTTCTTATCTCCGAAGTTGAGATAATTTTCTTCTTCGGTTTCATCAAGGTGTAAAATATTTTAATGGCAGTGTTTTTAATTTAATATTTGTAATAATATCATAAATAATCCTTAAGTGATAAAAATCAATTAATTGAACTAATATTAAATTACTTTGGGCCTCATGTTGATACTTGTTGCCAAATGTTAAGAAAGACTAACATGGCAAGAGACATCCAGGCTTAGAGGAAGGAGAATATGTGTATTTAAGCAGTTCTTATTAGAGAACCAAGACCATATCTATATAAATACTTGACTAATATAAATTATATTGTCGTGACTCCAATAAATACAAATAAAGAAGTAAAGTATTTCAGGAAACAATACAAGAAATTTTTTAAATTCATTGATAATGTTTATTAATCAGAAAGGATGACATATTTATGAATAAGCAATGTATTTTGCCAAGGTAATATGACATGAGAATATCACCTGAAGAAGGAATAACGCCCAGAAACGTTATAACAACAAAGATGAGGACAATAGTCCGACTGTTAATAATGAAGTATAAGTTGTAGAAAATTTTAGAGTCAGTCAGTTACGTGCTATGTGTGATACACGCATAGGCGATCATGCTTCGATACATGAGTGACGACGCAGATTTTTTCCCGCAGTAGGTTGCCATTTCTTTCTGCGATATACAAGTTGCCATCCAAGGCTATAGAACTCAGTCTGTCCTGCTATTTACCCATAGCTGTGGGGAGTGGGGAGAAGAAGAGGATTCATACCTTTCCCAAGGGTATTAGCACGTAAGTGAATGTAATGGATTCGAGTGGAATTTGAACTCGGCTCTCCGATTCCTCCGTCCAAGCCGCTATCCCTTACACCACCGTGTCTAGAGACCCTAGCTTTTCATCAATATCAAACACCGACCACAGTTGACATGCAGCTATGGCATTATATTCTGGACGTGAAATGAGTGGCTGAACTTTGGGAGTCAAAACGATTGCGTACAACTTTAGGGGGTAGGATACGCTTACTTCAGACAAAAGGCAGATAATAGTGTCTGACGAAAATGTTCCTCTTATTTTTGAAGACAACTGTTGCTAATTTTAACTGTCTTGAAAATACATATCAAATTAATTCCACCAAAATCTGCTTCGATAGCTGACTATTGCCTCTGCTTATGAGACACTGTAACATGATTATGGGTTGATAGTCAAATTGGCATTTATAATCGGCTAGAAATATTTTTGCTTTCGTTTAAATTCAGATTAAAAATAAAAGCCTTGAGTATTAATCGAACTGTCATCCTTATGGATGCTTTCACATGCTGGAAAGTTGAGGGGGGGAAACCACTCATTTATTATTATTGCCATTTTCTCTTGTAGACTAAACAGCCACGTTGCATTCAAGAGAGGAAATGAATATTCTTTTAGATGGTTTGGAAAATATTATCTTTATTCATGGTCCAAAATTGCACAGAAGTATTCAACCGAATAAATATCGGAACGACTTTGTTGTGAGAATTGCTGAAAACATTTTGGAGCTGACACTACCAACCTTTTATATACAAACATGCAACTTCTTTTCTTATGAAAAGAAAAATGCTGTTTTTTCCTAAATAACATTCAGCAAATATTGAAAGAATCTACAAAATGGATTGGATTTTTTTTTCTAAAGTCATATTCATGACTCACTCTAAAAGTTTGACCAACTGCTCTACACACCACATGCAGTAGATCCCTACAGCCTGCTCCATTTCGATAACTGGTTATTTCTATAATCCTGCAGTGATTGTAAGACGGCTTCTACACTTACTGCTTTCTTGTGTATCGACGAATTGTCAATGAGTTTACGTTTATTACATATAAAATCCACCGAAAATGATTGTCTATTGACTATTGTTATATTGTTGCAAACCACAGTATACAATCCAATTCGTCGTTATAGCCGTGGCTACTTTAATTCTACATTTTAATTTTATCGTTCTTCTCTTTTAGAATGGCCAGAAATAGCTCAAAAGTTTAAATATCTTCCAAAACCGAAGCAAAATACTAATAAATATGAAAATTCAGTTAGAGAAAAAGAAAATAGTGCCGTGTCGTTATTTGATATCAATCCTTTTTTTGGGAAGTGAATGTTGGACAATCTCTTTACAGATGAAGAGAAAACTAAAGCCAACACACATTTGGTTTACACTATTTACATTGTTTGGACTATTGTTCTCATTTTTATTGATATATTCCCGACGTTTCGACCGTTCACATCGCACAGTGGATAAAAACGTTGGTTGAAGTAATCCAGTGCCTTGACCCAAAAGAGTTGTGAGTTCAATACCTGAGCACAGTAGAAGTGAACAAAAACTTGGAGAGTTGATTTACTAAAGGAAGATAACTGACATTGAGATATCCAGTAAAGTCATGATACGTGTACTAAATAAAGGGTTCGGTTCGAAATTCCCACGTATATCACCTGATGAAGGCCGGGGCGTACAACGGCCGAAACGGCATAATTATGACAATAAAGATGAGGACAATAGTCCGAACAATGTAAATAGTGTAAATAGTTACAACACCTCACATCACAAATATAGACAAAGAAATACAGTTCTACAGAAGGATAATAGGCGGAGCTTATAAGGAATGAAGAAGTCTCAATTGAAATGGAAGCAAAAAGAACACTTATATTCAGAACCAGAAACATACAGCTGAAATTACTTAGACACAATGAAAAAGGAGCGCTTGAAATAGTTGATGTTCACATCTCATATCGAAGGTAAAAGGGAATGAGAGAAGCAGAAGTCCATTTACCCGCGTAGCTTGTCTGATAATGGATGACATAAAGACAAACGTTATGAAGAGCTACGAGGTATAAAGATTTTAAAGAGTCCAGCACATAGACAAGCAGCGGCGATGTCTTCTATCGAAATCTGACAATTCCTATATCGCCTGAAATATAAAGAATTGTGAAATGGTTGCAATTATTTTGGGGGGTTTTTTTTATCGCAAATTAAGTAATTGTTAATTAGCATTACAATTTACGAAGATTAGTTAACAGACGTCGTGATAGTTTGCTCACCAAAACTTGTTGGGTTGCAATTATCTGTCGAGTTGACAATTACTCGGGATTTTTAAAGCTTCGATGAAATACGAACTCAACGGCAGTACTTTGAACACTATAAAAATTATGGACGTATACACCAGTCAAACTATTAGTCGATTGCTTGAATAAAACTTCGGACACTAAATCGCCTCATATTCGAACATGCATACAAAGTTTTAAGTCAATTTAATAATAATATATGTTAAATCTAAAAGTAAGCTAGTACGCTATTATTTAATTTTCTTTAATGCGAAAAAGTTTACAAAAAAAGAAAAAATTTTAAAGTAAAATTCATATAATATTTTCTCACATTTTTATCGTGAGGTCCAATGTTTTTAAACATTTTTGGCAGTGACCCAAAATTTGATCTAAGATCATGGAGACCGATATTCTTGTAAAATAAGATTCTATTTTTTAGATAAAATTAAAAAAATATATTGATAGTAATGAAAGAAAAATTAAAAGTAATTTACAATATTTTATTGATTATACGCAAAAATAATTCAAAATAAAAATAATTAAATCTCGGTTCATTAAATCCGAAATCTTTTATCCGTGGCCCTTAATTTCAAGGGTTTACTGCATTTAAAGAGTATAAATTTTTTTTATAACAAGGTAAAAAATCCTCTGCGCAACACAGAAAACGATTACACAATGGGTTCTTCACTGACTACTTGTTAATACAAATCTCTTGTCGTTATTCATAATAACAATATTACTCTAACTTGGCTTGATAACGAAGAGCAGTCAGTATTCAAAGAGACAGAACACGAAACCATATCCCAATTATCTCTTTTTGTAGGAATGTTCACCCAATACAAGGCTCGAGAGAAACTCAAGGTCGAGACTTACTGTTAAAATGGTAATGCTGAATGACGTGTGTTATATGCAGGAAAGCAGATGTAGTAAGAAGTGAATGTAGATAGATAACGATTGACTTGACTTGAAGAGGTTTTGTAAATCAAGTCACCCCAAGCAAGGCAATAAAGACACTAAAACACAAAGAGTTACTGAATGTTAGAGAATATGAGAAAAATATACTATTAATGAGAGAAAAAAAAGAACAAGAGTTCAGAAGATAACGATAGACATTGCAGTTGACTTTTTGAAGATCAAAACTGACAGGGACGCAAGAAGCCGGAAGAGAGTTCCACAAGCTATAAGTGCGATAGAAAAAACTATTAGAATATACCGTTATACCTAGTCTTTTTAAATGAGGTACCAAAGGGGAAACAATTACCATGAAAGAATTTATGGAAAACGCACAGAGAAGCTACATTACGGCGGTGTGAAAGTGACTGAAACTGAGATGCCAAGTCAGGATCAATAAGATTGCTGATTTTTCTTTGGATTTTATCAAGAATCTCTAAATATATAGCAGAGGCACCAAACTAGATGTAGCAGCAAAACTCAAAGCGAGGACGAATGGTAGACTTATAAATATGTAAGACTGATTCTGGAGAGAGACATTGTCTGGTTCGTCACAGTGAACCAACTTTACTAAGTTCAAAATGTAGTGTTCAGAGAAAAAAAAAAAAAAAAAAAAAAAAACCTGAGAGAGAGTGTTATTTTCCGCCTTTGGCAAGAAATGGCTAGTTTATTTGAACAGCTCGAAATCAAAACCATTCTCTGTTAATCATTTTAAAGATCACGTTTGCCTTCCACGGCTGTTACTAACCTCCAGGAGAGTAACCGACTGTTGCTCCTTGGTCTCATGCTTTCAACTGAAACGGAAACATTATATTGAATCAATTGCTAAGTCTGCTGTTAGGAAAGTTGGTTCAATATGTCAATTTCTCTCGCCACATTTGTAAGTCAGCCATTGCTTCGTGTATTAAATACTGCTGCCACATCTGTTCTGGAGTTTCTTCTGTATATCTCAAGATCCTTGCCAAAATCCAAAGATGAATCGGCAAAGTTATTGGTTCTAACCTGGCATCTCGGCTTCAGTTATTTTCTTACTGCGTTCTATTTCTATAATTGTTCTGATGAGCATTTCACTTTGGTATCTTGACTTCGCGAATTTAAGCGCAGTACTAGATTGGCAGGTAGGTCTCATCATTTTGCACTTGAAATTACTATGTTATTAAGTTCTATGCTAATAATTTCTTCTCTCGCACTTCTCGCACTTCTCGCACTTCTCGCGTGTGGAACACTCTTCTGCTTTCTACTTTTCTGTCAACTACAATTTTCAAAAATATAAATGCAGCATCAATCGTTATCTCTTGTTCATGTTCTTTTATTGTCCTACTTTTTTATGCTCCGTAAGACTTTGAATCTTAGTGGCTTTATTGCCTTGCTTATGGGTAAAATTTTTAAAAAATTCTGAAATGCCCGTCATTTACTTCTGTGTCAAATTAATCTCGGTTTGGTAAATATTTAAAAAAAATCTTGTACTGTGTTAGTGATAAGTTGTGTATTTATCACCAGAGTAGAGGTCGATGTTCAAACTGTAAAAAGCCAATAATTTTAATGCGGATATTTAAGGCATACAAAACGAATGACACAACACAATTTTTCTACCCACATCCCCCACCACTGAGCCACACTAAAAAAAAAAAGGGTAGTCATACTAATAACAAAGTGACGGCTATCGAACATTTTCTGGTTAGTGTTTTTGTCATCCGAGCCATTCAGTATTTACTCGTTATTTGCAGGATACTTGAGGAATATATGTCTGGCACCAAAATTGACATAGGCCAACAAATACCAGTTAACAATAGCAGAAAAACATAGAACGTTTTAGTGAAAAAGGAAGACTGGTCAATTTTTTTTTTTCATAGGGTGGATTTGTCGATTTAATTTATCACGTCATCTTATCGTTATATATTCTTAACGATAAAATTGGTTTTCTTTTTTTTAGTTCTTGGCTAAGTCACATACCAAAAAACAAATTTTTTAGCAAGTAAGAATTTAACCGATGGTCGTATTTGATCTTGCAATGTTATACATGATATTTGTGATCCTTTTCATTACAGCAGCCGGCAGCTGAACCCTGTTAACTTTTAATCAAAATTGTTGTCTTTATAAGCTTTCCACTTTAGTTTTAGAAATACAAATTTTCGGTCGATGTATTCTTCTGCCTTCCTCACTTTATTTTTGTATTCAGTTTCATGAATTCGCCTTGATTTATTTTCTTGCTTTCATCTTCCATCTAAATAAATTCCCAAGGCTAGCAATAAAATACACCTGAAGATCATAAATGAATGGATTCATTAGAAAAATGTCTCGCAAATGTGTACAATGAGTTTGATTTACACAAAAGCTGGTGCCGGACTAAGCTGAGAAAACAAAAGATGAATAGAAGAGTAGAAATGATATATTGAATAATGAAGATATTTAGTTTTAGAATAAAAATAATCAATGTCTTTATTCAGAATGAGAGTAAAATTATAGGATACCGCTTACGTTTTTATTTTCTTTCGTATAATTTAGTACTATGAGACAGCATAGCTTTTTTTTGCATGAATAAAATGAAAATAATAACGCCTTAAATTATTGCTGTTGCCAAATCTGTCTATAGACCATGATTAAAATATTTTCGTTTTAATATGCAATTAATCATAATGAGTACATTTACGGAAGACAAAAGAAATCTGTGAAACAGTTTAAATTTTTATTGCTTTGGTTTTATATATTAAAGTAAATAAATTTAACCATCGGTATCTTATGATTGCCCAAGTGTAGCTTAGGTGCGGCATAAGGCCGTAAGTAGGGGGCACTCAGTGAGGATCAAACTCACTACTCAATCGTAATTGTTCTAGCGAGACAAGCTTGCTAACCATGACACCACCTCGAGGTGCCCAACGCTAACATCTTATATATGGTATTCTTCTTTCGAAATATTACACACACACACACGAAGGTGTGGTGAAATGTCCCAAGGTCAACCCATTAACCAAAGTCTGACTAAATGTCAGTTTTTTAAAAGCCCCTTCTATATCGGGCTGAGAGTCTACCAGCACTCCTCTAGTGTGTTTGTGTTTGTGTGTGTTTATGTGTGTGTGTTTATGCGTGTTTGTGCTTGTGTGTGTGTGTTTGAGTGTGTGTCTGTGTTTTCTATGTGTGTTTTTTTGTGTGTGTGTGTTTGCGTTTGTGTTTGTATGTGTATGAGTGTGTGTGTGTGTTTGTGTGTGTGTGTGCACGCGCGGGCGTGGAAGTGAGCGTGTGTAAATCAGGTAGTAAAAGAACAAAAAATATTGGGTGAATATATATATATATATATATATCATACTGGCACCGAATTTCATCCTGTTGTTTTCAACTCTGCAACCGGAAAAGAAAAGAAACGTCGAAAACAACTCTGCGATTTTGAATAGCTCTTTATTCCGCCTGCTGTGGCAGGAGGAAAACGGAGAAGCAAAAAAAAAAAAAAAAAAAAAAAATGAAGGTGAAAAAAATGGAAACCAATTTGAATTGAATCCCATGCAAACTAAAAAATCCGAATTTTCTTTTTCAGAAACAATACAATACATGGCTTCTTGTAATATTTCAATAAATCTCAGTTTTTTTCTATTTTCTAAATGTTCTATTATTTTTTTTAAAGTTCCGTGCTTCCAAAAACATATTTTGATTCCATCACTATTTATTCTTGTTCATAGACAATGCACCTATTTTCAACATCGAGGCTTTGGCTTGAGGAAAAGAATCGACTCTCCTCATCTTAGAAATTCTTAAAGTGGAAGAAAAAAGGAACATACAATTGAATTTGGATTCCTATATTTCTCTTTCGCAAATTACGCAACGTAAGTTTTCGAAAATAAACGGTGACGATTAAAGAACATATTTTTTCAAAAGCCTAGATTATCTTACAGAATCTCCAAAGGGTTAATAACTTTTAATAATGTTGATTTCATGATCGACCCAGTAATACAAAAATAGAGGTGACTAAACTATAAAAGAAATGAATGTAGCAGCCTGCTTCAAAAGGAATATGAAAGCAAGCACCACCGAGTAATCACGTTGATACACTGGGAACTGTGCAAATGAATTGGGTGTGATTTTATAAACAAATAGAATCAGCATAAACCAAAAGGTATCTTAGAGAAAAAAGTAAGATTAAGTTTTCGAAATATGGAGCAATCACTCCAGACAGGAGAGGAAAGCTGATCTTTAAGCTGTAAATACGAAAACGAGCACATGTTATAAGTAATGGGAAACGAAGGAAAGAACAAATAATACATCTATGTCCGAAGTAAATGTTGAATAATCTCTTCACAGATGAAGAAGAGACTTGAGGCAACAGATATGTGGTTCTACAGAAGGATGATGAGAATACCATGGACTGAACATGTAATTGACGAGGAAGTTTTAAGGAAAATAGAAAATAAACCTTACAAAGAAACTTTTTAGAATTCGACACACACAGGTAAGATTGAAGACAAGAAAGACACAGAGGGGACGCATGACCCTAGCTAACGAACTTGTATAAAAAGTTGGCAAAACAGTGGTTAGGATGGATAGCAAAAATATAAAACTTACTGAGAGGTACAGAGGATAGGACGTTGTGGATAACCATAGACGCTTACGTCTTGAAGGGACACACCACATAGAAGAAGAATTGTATGAGCTGACGGATTTACTCAGACACCCTCGTGTATCCCTCTGCGTCTTTTCTATAAAAATATTCATGACAAATATTGTAATGGACTCATCTCCCGTATCTGTTTATATTTCCGAGATGAGGTATTATGTACACTATTTACAATATTCGGACTAATGTCCTCATCTTTGTCGCCATATTTATCATAACGTTTCAGCCGTTGTACGCTCCGGCCTTCTTCAGATGGTTGGAATGTTGAACTGAGCCCTTCAAGGGTTTTCAAGGACACATGGCACAGTGGATAAAGGCGTTAGTTAGATCCAGTGACAGGACCCAAACAGTATGAGTTCAATACCCGGTTAAGGCGGTGGAGAACTTGGAGAGGGGAATTAACAGGAGATAACTGATAACTGACATCCATTAGACAAGGCACGTGGAACTAGAACAGTCTACCACAGTGAGCGAAATAAAGGGTTCAGTTCGACATTCCAACCACCTGAAGAAAGCCGCAGCGTACAACGCCCGAAACGTTGTGATAAACATGGCGACAAAGATGAGGACAATAGTCCGAATGATGTAAATAGTGAACTCACCTCCTTTAAACTTTGCCTGCATGAATTTAACTGTTCTACTAGATTGGAAAATAGATCTTCACCGTTTGGCTGTTGAAATAACTCGATGTAACCGTTAGTTGTATTCTAATTGTTTCTTTTCTTGCCTTTGGAACTCTCGCATCTTTTGTCCTACAAAAAATTTAAATGCAACGTCAATTGCCATTTTCTGTATTCCTGAATCATATTTTTTATTGTCCTTTCTCTTCACGAATGCTTTCTTATTCTATTTCAGTCATAGTAACCCTTTGCGTCTTAGTGGCATTATCAACTTGCTTAGGGGTTAAAGGATTTTAGAAAATAGTAACATTTTTTAATTTTTACTTTTTGCCTTATTTCTTCTTCGTTCTTACTACCGTTCTGAGATATGAACACGAAAACAATTTTAACTATGTATACAAATTCGTATATAGTATTTTACCGAATTGATATAATGTTTGTTTTAAAAACATATAAGAAAATTACATCGTACATAACCAGTAACATATATATTTCGAAATATAGTTTTAAGTAGCATAAGTTTTTTTCTTATCCACTATTTTTTACGGAACCATTTAGAAAACAACTAATCACACACTCAAAAAGATGGATAAAATATGATAAAAAAAAGAAACGGTGCCAATGAGCAATGTGACTAATTAGATTCAAGTCTGAAGACATTTTTCTTACCCTCCAGTTCGTGTTTTGTTTCTTCAGACAAGAGAAAAATTTAAAAAAAAATGTATTAAAATATGAAGACTGGCAGATATCTACCGCCGTTGTTTGGAGGTTTTCCTTCGGGAGGTATTGAAAGACGACTCGAAGAAGAACTAAGTCTGTTTTGAGAGAAAAAAGAAAGGAAAAAATGATTTCATAATGGAAGTAAATAAAAAAGTATTTCTGCAAGAAAATAATTGGTGATCTTTAATGATGTCTGCCTGATCTGCGGTCAAGATTGAAATTATTCTTTCTTGGTGAGTTTTTAAAGATAATTCAATAACTAAAAAATGTACGCCTTAAGATAGGAGAGAAAACGAAAAAACAATCGACAGCTACGAATTTTAAGGAGGATTTTAAAAAAGTAAATGCTAGTAAAAACGTTCCACAAACATAAATGATAAATGTTAAAATGCGATTGAATTGAGACAAAAACCAAAATTATCTGAAAATAATGATAAAAACAACTGTATAAAGAAAGTAAAAACAGTAAGATTCGTAGTAATAAACATTAAAATAACAGAATGAGAAGCATTGAAAAACTAATATCAGCCATTAAAATACAAACGCTCGGATCAGAAAAGACGAAGTACCTTCATACTTTGGTTGTACTGTTCAAAAGAAACAGTTAACGCTTATTGAGTTAGTTTGTCAATAGGCGTCGTCCTATCGACTCATATTCCAATATTACAGGAGTTTTTGTGACGTTGTGTTTGGACAGTTTTGAAATCTTTACGATGGCTGACAAATTCAAGTATCAGATTTTGCATGGAGCTTGGCAAATCTGTTACCAGAACTCTTGAATTGCTTCCGGTGAATTTTCTTCAGTAATATTTTGTAGGCCGAACTCGGTGCGGGAAATTGAATCAGCAACCCGGGTATAAACTCTGGGTTAGTCCTCTTCTTCAGCCGTAGTTTAAACAGCCGAATAGTCTTGAGATTTCAAGTATTGGCTGGCAACCAAGTCCAAGAGAAGGAAAACAATATCAAAGCGTAAAACGTCAAAGGGAAAGAGCATTACTATCTTTCTCAAGGATGAGTGGCAATTCTCAGAAAAAGAAACTGTGGAGAGTCATGATAGCCTACTTCCTGAAAGGCATGACATTTTTTTCTTAATGATACAACGGAGGATTTCTAATGGTACTCGCCTTTCAAGGCGCGTGTATAAAATTTATTAAGTATTATTCTGATACAGAGCTTATATTGCAGTAAACATGGCAACGAAATACCAATATGCCATCGTATTGTTACTGGAATATTCGGGTAAAATTAACTTTTGATTATTAACTTATGGATTCTTAGTTTCTTTTTTTTTAAATTGTTAACATCTGTAAATATTTGTATCAACTATTTGTATCATTGTACTTATCATTTATACTGTTTCATTTCAGAGATGAATAATTGTCAATATTCTTATATTATCGAACTATTGTTTTCATTTTGGTTGATATAGATGTTGCTATGCATGTAACATTTCGACCAAGTATCTTCTTGCCATCATCAGGTGTCTGCTGATATGGGATATCTATTGATTATTGTGATATTTTGTCTCTGTGCTGTCAGGTATTCTTCGTTGCTGCTTAATTGGCGCTTCACTGCTTGATCCAAGGATTGTAACACATTGTTAAACAACTCCTATGTCCACTGTTAGAAATAATATTAGGTTGGTGCAAAAACAATGTCGTTTTCTCACATATGTTACTATGTGAGAAAATGACATTATTTTTGCACCAACCTAATACAATATTAGCAAAAGTAGTAAAGGAATGCAGAAGACGAATTACTCACGTTTTAAGAGGCCTTTGAGGATCATGTGACAATCCGTTGCTGAGAATAGTTCAGTTGCGGTTTAGATCACAGTGAAGAAGAACGCAGTCACGATTCAGCACCCTGAATAACATAAAATCTCTCTCTCTCTCTTTTTGGCTCATTGCAAATACGACCGTTTTATTCATCCCTTTCACGTACTGCTTGTTAAAATTTTGCTTCATATATGTCAGGATTTATCTCTGTTGGACATATATATGTGTAACTAATATTTATGTATAATTGTATTGCATTTTTGCATGACATTTGTATATATCAGTGTTGTATAGAAAAGGTTTTCAGGTATAACTCTTTTTTGGAAATAACGTATATTTCTGCGTATAAGGCAACCTTTAGATAAGATGAAGTAAAAAAATATAGTAAATTTTCATGATTTTGTTCTATATCTGTAGTATAAGACAACTGCTTATTGATTATATAAAGATGATGTTATTAGAAATGTTATTTTCTCCTTAGAAATTCGAAATAAAGGAAATTCTATACACGCTTTGTTTACGTTTCATCACGTGATCTCTTGCGAATAGTGATTCTTCTTCTTCTTCTTCTTCTTCTTCTTCCTATCGACAATCAAAAAATACCGCTAATAACACTATGTACGATAATAGTACATTCCACTTTCAACATTTTTTATTGAATCTTTTATTCATTATTAAAATTTTGGAGAAAGATAAACATTGCTGTGAACGCAATCATAACTCTATGTTTATATTTTCTCAACTGAGCTTTGCATGGATACAACTTGATTTCATTGATATAGAATTATTTTTCATATAGGCAATTTATTATGAAGTTACACCAGTAATACATAGTATAGAAATGGTTTTATTACTTTTATTATCAGTTTATTTGATTATGTGATTTTTTCATGTACATTATTGGTTATACACCGAGGCCGAGGTTAGCCTGTCGATAAATAACACTGAGAATTTTAATGTTTCTTATTTAGAACTGTAGTATAAGACGACCCACAAATTTTAAGGATGATTTCTGGGATTTAAAGATCGTCTTATACCCGGGAATATACGGTAATTTATTTGATTTATTCTAGTTCTTCCTTCCGTCGTATAAAAGTGTTAGTATATCACTGGTATAGTAACGCTTCTAGTAGACCCTGGAGACTAGAGAAAATGAAGGTAATTCTTTCTTTCCAAGTAATTTGTTAGCAATCTCCTTTTAAGCTCTCATTTAATTGGTGAGGTAATGATGTCGAACCGATATCGAAGATCTGAATATTATCTGTTTACAACGCATAGAGCGTTGTCTATGCTCTTTTTATGGGCGTAAACTGTTCTAAATTTCCAATGCATCATCGCACTATATCCGAATTAGTATTTGCCTATCATGTATTGAAGTTTTTAGTGTAATCGTGCGACGCTATCAGAAACCAGGCCTTGCCAAAATCTCTGAATCGCGAGCACCTTTTAATAAAAGAAACCTGTAAAAACACCCCACAACCTCACGTTTGTTAAAATAAATTTAAAATCCTTTTCTGTTTTGTGACGTACGATCATCGTTAATAATTAAATATAACTCAAGACTTCAATGTTAATCTAAAGAGTATTTAATTACAATCGAAAATAAATGTTTAATAAAAACAAAAAATTAAAAGTCAACTAAAGATAATTAACCATTTCAGTGAATACTTTTGTTAGTAGAGCGGCTCGGCTTAACGTCCGGTAAATCCTAAATCAAAACCCCAAATCATCGACGCACTATGATTCACACTAATTCGACTGGATAGTTCCACTCAATCGTCACTCAATAATCACTCCAGTCAGTAGCCTGACACCGCTATTTATACACCTGGTAGAAAACATATATTCACTCGGTGTCGGTAGTTACTCATTTTCTCCCTATATGACACTCTGCCTGAGGGTCCTCTGACCATTGGCAATTTTTGCTTCATAAGACCAGACATGTAAAAATCGAATTTAGAAAAGATTTTACAATACTTCGGTGAAAACGTTACCTCATCCTTTTAACAAAAGTAAATTAATTATTTATTCATTCTTTCAGGGGAACTAAATTTTAGGCGTCATTTTTTTTTATAATTCAAGAAATGGGTTGCTCTGCGCTGGAATTACTAAATTTAAAATTTGTTGATAACAGGGCTTTTGGGTTTTTTTTCGCTGAAAAATATTTGAATAACCAGATCCTTAAGGTAGAATATAAAATTAAAAAAAACATCAATTGCATTCGTGACCCTAAATTTTGTTCCTTACTCCTTGTGGGGTAGCGACACACACTTTAGAAATGGCAAGAAACGTCTTCCCGGATTAGATTTCGACATTTGCGTACGAATACAGATAATTGAGACAAAAAATTATTTAATGGTAGTTAACAATTAAATGTAATTCAGTGTTGCAAGCTGCTTTGTTTACAATAATTACTCGGCAAAATATCAATTGCATGAAAATTTTATCAGCCATTTCTGGTTTGATAAACATGGCGCTTTATATTTAGTTTCACGTGCTTAAAGTTTCTACTGCGAAGAAAATTATCATACAGGTTTGCTAAATTAAGATGGAGTCTCTTCAAGCAAACTTTTACGTTTAACGAAATTCTCTTAAAGAAACTCTAAATGTTGTAGCAGATAATAGTATTTAATTAAGTAGAAACTTATAATATTCAAATGAAGATTTCTTTCAGACAAAGAAGGATGATTCAATGGCTATTCAAGAATGTTGCTATAAATTATGTAGACGGTAGAATCTACTAAATAAAAGGTTGTTCGGGAAGTAATGTCCGATTTTAGAAGAAACCTTTTGTGTTCTCATATATCATTATGAAAGTTGTACAAACATATAATATTGATTCCTAATGATTAAAGTGTCTAATCCTTCAGGATTAAGTTCTCAAATACCTGACGTACCTTCTGTATACATTGGAAAATTGTATTAGGTTGTTCAGAATATAATGTCCGAATGTAGAATAACCCTTTTAATTGTGCTCTAATAAATCATTATAATAGTTGCACATATATTACCCATTCTTAATGATTAAATGTCCTCTTTGTTTTTTCATATCACTCTCGATCAGAATTTAACCTAAAACATTACATACCTTTCATGTTGAACAGGAAAAAAAGAGAGATGCGTTTACCTTTTTTTTGTAGGAGTTTAAGCATGGTTATAATGTTTCTCAAATTGCTACGAACGTTAACAGAGCATGAGGTGAAGGATCCACTTGTGATCGGAGAGTACGGAGCTGGTTTCTGAAGTTCCGCAGTGAGGATACGAGTCTTGAAGATCATTGTAGTAGAGGTCATTCATCTGCAATTGAAAATCAATATCTGAAACATTAGTCAATCAAAGCCGACATCAAAGTCCCAAAATAATGTGTGTCCGCATTTCAACAATATCAGACCATCTAAAAAAATTGGCAATAAATGGGTTCCATATGAACTTAGTGAAAGTCAAAGAATTTGAAGTTTTGAAGTGTATTCGATGCTGCATCTGCGCAATTCGAATGATCACTTTTTTGATCGAATGGTGATCTGTGATGAGAAATGGATTCTTTATGACAATCGTAAATAACTTGATGAAACACTTTCCAAAACGGAAATTTCACCAAAAACAGATTATGGTGAATATCTAGTGGTCCACCATTGTTATCATCCATCACAATTTTCTAGAATCTAACCAGAGTATTGCCACCGAAGTTTACTGTCGTCATTTGGATGAAATACGAATTCAGTTAAGCAAAATGCGACCAACATGGTTAATCAATGAGGCCCAATTCTACTTTCCTCACAAAGACCGGCCACATGTTGCCAGGATAACATTGAAGAAGCTAAACAACTTGGGATACAAGACCTTGCTACATCCACCATATTCTGCTGATATCTCGCCAACTGACTATCACATTTTCAAGCATCTTGTCAATTTTTAAATCAAAAGACATTCAACATTTCTTGGTGTCTTAACCAAGAGTTTTAGAGTGAAAGCATAGATTCGAGGGCAGAAATGCATAGATGTTCTGAGTTCCTATTATGACTGATTCAAACATTGTTTAAATGCATTAATTCGGGAATAGAATTTGTTTCTAAATTCGGAAAATATTTTACGAACAAACCTATTAAGATTTGCTGCTAAGATTTATTTTCATGTAATGCAATCTACTTTCATCCATCCAACAAAAAAACACATTTTACTACTTCATTATTCGATAAAGAACAGATGAATATATATATATAAATCTGGAATCAGAGAACATTTTTTAACTGCATTATTTTTTTTTAAAATCATTTCACCCCGAGAAAGAAGATAAAGCTACTAAGACGCAAGAGCTTACAGAGAGTGAAGGAAACTGAAAAAATACATTACTGTGGAGAAAGGACAATAAAAACAATAGGATTCAATCAGGCAGATGATGATGCAGACTGTAGTTGGAAACTAAGCTACAAGTTGCTCCACAGGCGAGAAGTGCGAGAGAAGAATAAAATTATAAGTAAATTAGAAAAGAAATTACAGTTATATTTTGCAATTTCAGCAATATTACGATGAGACCTAACTGCCAATTTAGTACTTACATTCATAATATGGAGACACCAAAAAGGAAGGTTTATCAGAATAATTGAAAATATTTGGAGAATAAACATAGATAAAAATACGTTACGGAAATGGGAAAGTGATTGGATACGACATGCTAGGTTAGGACCGTTAATATTGTAGATATGTTTTCGGATTTTGTTCATATCATTATTATTATTATTTTTATTAGAGAGTAACATACCAGCAAGGTTATGCTGGGGTGAAAATATTTAAAGCACAATATACACCTCATGACACCCAGTCTGATATTATACCAAGCACATGTATTATAGCCAATTATGTGCGATATGGTGACGCTGTTTTGCAGGTGATTTATCTTTGGGTAACCAAGTCTATTCGCACGATTTCCGATTGTCGTGCTTCCCAAGTATCAAGATGTAACTTTTAAGTCCCCTTGGCTGACTCATCTATGAAACTTTAAAAAATACAATCCTTTCGACACTCAACCAGCACCTCCAACTACTACCGTACAGGAACAGAGATGCACATCATCATCATCATCATCATCATCATCATCATCGGCTCGATTTTAGCTTTCAACCGAAGATATTGCCTTTGTTCTTCATCAAGTTGTTAGACTTCAAACTGAAACCACGTTTCGCAGAACATTTGCGGTGTCAAGTAGCGCAGACTTCTGAAAAAATGTCATTGATACTAGACTTTATTCAGATTTTCTCGATGTTTCCGTGGTATAGACCCCAACTACCCAATGATAACTGGATATATTCCTGGCCTGAACGTATCAACTTCTGACAGATTCAATCTTTAGGTTAAAGTCAATGTGCTTGCCTGTGTGTGTTCATTTATTTTGACAATATAGCATGCTTATTTTCTTTTGTAAAGGAAATCCTGTCAGAAAGTGAACATCCGATCGGAAGGTCAGCAGACTCTATTTGGACTACGAGTGCTTGTAAATAAATATAAATTTAAGTTTTTTTTTTCGATAGAAGTAGTTGCTATATTATTTACAATGCAAGCAGGATATGCCACGTAAGTTGAACAAACTTGAAATGAGAGGATTTTTTTTTTAGTAGAAATATATTTTTCTATTTATTTAGATTGGCTTTGTCTGAATCTAAATTTTTTCAAGAAAAATACTGTTAACAAAGAAACAAGGAAAATTGCTGCAAACTTCAGGTTCAATTTTCTGTGTAATGCGAAAGTCGAACCGTTTTATAGGTTTTACAAAATGCGACAAATCCCAAATCTTCTGTCGCCTATGAGGTTCGCCATGTCATGTTACAGATAGCGGCATTGTTTCACCTATTTCACCTCTGACGTTAAAACATGCACATCGTTTTAGCAGACGTCAAAAATATAATATGAATACTTAGCCTAGAATCAATATTGAAGCTTCTTTCACTTCAATCTCTCCTCTTGAATTAAATAGAAAATATTGATAACAATGCCGAAAATAAGAAACTGTAAAATGTAAATGCCAAAAACTTACTATTTTTAAATTATTTGTCCTCATAGGACATAAGCATACATAGCTCTCCACAAATCCCTTTACTTTATTTAACTGTGAATCTCAACGACATTAATGAATGATAGGGTTTTCTCCTCACTCCAATGCTCAAATTAAGCATTAGCATATCCGCTATATGCTAATACTTTAACACAACGGAAAGAAAGACTACAGAAATCAATTTCAAATGTGTGTTGTGTCTGAAAACATTCTATATTCAACAATAGAATCTATCTATCTATCTATCTATCTATCTATCTATCTATCTATCTATCTATCTATCTATCTATCTATCTCTCTCTCTCTATATATATATATATATATATCATAATTTGTACTACATTGAGGTTATAAGAGATATGGAAAATGTGAAAGGAAGAATATAAAGAAGTCTTACTTGTAATGGCCACGAAAGGATATGGTCAAGCCAAGTGATGTATTTTATGTTCCTTTTTTTTTTGGAAAACTTTCTTTTGTTCGTTCTCCTAACTGCCAATGGCGATCGCCTCTGCCTTCGTCGGGAGCGAATCAGCAACTGTCGTCAACCAAGGGCTGCCATCAGGTTTTTCAGCCCTACTTAGGACATTATTAAATTATGTCCTGTAAAAAGGGATATAATAACCTTCCGCGTCCTACAAGATCCTGATTAGTTATCTTTCCGTTAGACCAGCTGACATCGAAGCCTCGTTAGTCCAGCTTAGCCAGCAGTTTCACACTTTGTTGAAGGCGAAGAGAAAACTTGAATACAGGCCTTTTCTGAGGGCATTAATGCGAAAGTGAATACAATTGACTAAGCAGAAATTTCAACTCGGATCTCTGATTTACTTTTGGCGTCGAAAAATCCTTCTGATATTAACCTGTTATTGTAATAAATTCCAAAAGAATATCGAAGTGGTTATATGTCCAACAGTTAGCGACTGCATAAAGGACATTATTGGATTATTACCGCCATAGATACTAGCGATACTGATGTCATCGAGTTATTACAGTCTGAAGTATATAAAATATACAATTACAATAACTATTTGTATTGCCCTTATGAGACTATCGCGAGTTTTGCAGGTCAGTTATTAACAATCAGTTATACAGCTGTAATCTCTGTGCGCACGTGTTAAAAAAGTTTCCGAAACATTAAGGGATTTTAGTCACGGCACACTATAATCTATTCCATCACTTCAAACTCTAAAACACTACACCGGCTGTATTGGCTTTTATTTCCTTTCGAAAGTACTAGGAACGTTACACTGTCGATATCAGACCACTAATTCAATACGACTAATGAAACAAAAAAGTTTAACATACATTCCTTTCTATAAATGTTGAAGCAAGAAACATGCTTGTGACAACAAATAACATACTTTTTTACGGCCGGAGACAAGGAAATTGCTTGCGACAATCGGCGATAAGGAACTTGCGACAACCGCTGATAAGGAACTTGCTTGCAACAACGGATGATAAGGAACTTGCTCGCTACAATCGGCGACAATGGGTGACAAGGAACTTGCTTGCGTCAATCGGCGACAACCGGTGATAAGGATCTTGCTTGCGACAATCAGCGATAAGGAACTTGCTTGCGACAATAGGTGACAAGGAACTTGCTTGCGACAACCGGCGACAAGGAACTTGCTTGCGACAATCGGCGACAACCGGTGATAAGGATCTTGCTTGCGACATCCGGCGATAATGAACTTGCTTGCGATAATCTGCGACAAGGAACTTGCTTCCGACAACCGGTGATAAGGAACTTGCTTGTGACAAACAGCGACAAGTAAATTGGTTGCGACAACCGGCGATAAGGAACTTGCTTGCGACAATCGGCGACAAGGAACTTACTTGCGACAACCGGCGACAAGGAACTTGCTTGCGACAACTGGCGATAAGGAACTTGCTTGCCACAACCGGTGATAAGGAAATTGCTTGCGACAACTGGCGATAAGGAACTTGCTTGCGACAATCAGCGACAAGGAACTTGCTTGCGACAACCGGCGATAAGGAACTTGCTTGCGACAATCAGCGACAATGAACTTACTTGCGACAACCGGCGACAAGGAACTTGGTTGCGACAACCGGCGACAATGAACTTACTTGCGACAACCGGTGACAAGGAACTTGCTTGCGACAACCGGTGATAAGGAACTTGCTTTCGACAACCGGTGACAAGGAACTTGCTTGCGACAACCGGTGATAAGGAACTTGCTTTCGACAACCGGTGACAAGGAACTTGCTTGCGACAACCGGTGATAAGGAACTTGCTTTCGACAACCGGTGACAAGGAACTTGCTTGCGACAACCGGTGATAAGGAACTTGCTTGCGACAACCGGTGACAAGGAACTTGCTTGCGACAACCGGTGATAAGGAACTTGCTTTCGACAACCGGTGACAAGGAACTTGCTTGCGACAACCGGTGACAAGGAACTTGCTTGCGACAATCGGCGACAAGGAACTTGCTTGCGACAACCGGTGATAAGGAACTTGCTTTCGACAACCGGTGACAAGGAACTTGCTTGCGACAACCGGTGACAAGGAACTTGCTTGCGACAATCGGCGACAAGGAACTTGCTTGCGACAACCGGTGATAAGGAACTTGCTTTCGACAACCGGTGACAAGGAACTTGCTTGCGACAACCGGTGACAAGGAACTTGCTTGCGACAATCGGCGACAAGGAACTTGCTTGCGACAACCGGTGATAAGGAACTTGCTTTCGACAACCGGTGACAAGGAACTTGCTTGCGACAATCGGTGACAAGGAACTTGCTTGCGACAATCGGCGACAAGGAACTTGCTTGCGACAACCGGTGACAAGGAACTTGCTTGCGACAACCGGTGACAAGGAACTTGCTTGCGACAATCGGCGACAAGGAACTTGCTTGCGACAACCAGATAAAAGAAATATAATGTGACACCATCATATTCTTGCGTCCATAAAATATCCTAGGCTCGAACATTCATATCGATGCAAGAAGCATACACGTTGGGTTGACTATAATGACTCATTCTTTTGACCAACTTACAAAGACAGATTCAATTTAACCAAAACATTCAAGTGTACAACGTTTTAATAATTATGTAGTGAACATTTTGCATAAGAAATATACGCTTGTGAAAGAGTATGAGGAGTCGTAATGGAGAAGATATTACTATCAAAAGAAAAGAAAACCTTTTCAGTACCCGACCGAGTAGCCAGAAGGAAGCCCTTTATTGGCCAGTCGATATGCAACTGTGATCTCGCTGGACAAATGATATGACAAATATCGATGTTCCAAAGCACTGCCATTTCGAATAAATAGTAAACCTTTAAAAAATTAATCAATCGTCTGTTTTGTAAAACTGATCCAGTGCTTGTCAACTTTAAATAAGCAAGACATATTTTAAATAGAAATAACATTTTGGCTACAGTTTATCCTGAGTTTCATTTTAAAGTGTGATTTTTATTTCTGAAAATCGTAATTTCTACTAAATTGGCAACGATTTTATGCTGAATTAACTCAAAGCAACTGTCAATTGTATTTCCTAACAATTCATTTGCTTGTGCTCTTACGATTACTTGCTACAATCTTTAAAAATTTAAATGCAGCGTCAATCGCCCTCTTCTGTTTTCCTGAATCCTCTTCTTTTATTATCCTTTTTTAAAATAATGTTTTCTTATTCTATTTCACCGTCAGTAACCCTTTGTGTACTAGTGGCATTATCCCCTTGCTTCGGGTGAAATGAATGGAAAAAAATGGTTAGTAGTTTAACATCTCCCGAAGAAGCACATTTGTAGTATTGAAATATAAGTGTAATCGTGTAGCGATTTTTATCATGTCTTTGTTTTAATATCCTAAAATAAATAAAAATTATATATATATATATATATATATATATATATATATATATATATATATATATATATATATATATATGTGTGTGTGTGAGTGTGTGTATGTGTGTGTGTATATATATATAGTGTAGCAATTTTTATCAGGTTTTTGTTTTAATATCCTGAAATAAATAATAATTATATATATATATATATATATATATATATATATATATATATATATATATAATTTTCATTTATTTCAGGATATTAAAGCAAAAACACGATAAAAATCGTTACATGGTATATATATATATATATATATATATATATATATATGTTTAAAATTTGCTATATTCTTCGGGGAAGTGTGTTCACTATCGAGGATAGACCATTTGTAGATATAAACAAAATAGACACAATAATTAAAAGTCACCATATATTTCTGTTTTCACACGCACATATCTATATATGAGAATACTCCTGAGAAGTCCTCGGTTGGCGCTATTTCCTAAAATTGGTGCAAATTACCAGTTTTAGTGTTTTTGGAGAGGGGTATTTCATTGGGTCGAGAACTTTTCAGCAAACCCACGTGCTTCTCTGTATACACGCAGAAATTGTCTTGTCACATGTGTATTGCTTGGCGAATTTCTGAGTGTTTGTTATTTACTAAGCTTAATCCAGTTTAATACAAGGCCACAAGTATGAAGGATGAGTTTTTTTGATCCAACGACACAACTAAAGAAAATTCCGTTAAAAAAACTTTTTATTAAATGCCCTCAAGACCAACTTGCTTACTACTGAGTCACATTACGCAGCCACCTTCAAATTATCTATGCGCTTATGCAATAAATTAGTACAAGAATGCATATTTTTTTTTTACAAACTAGAAATGAGATCCATAAATTTTCGAATTTATGTTGCTTTCCCGGTGGCCAAAACCCGGAAAAAATTAAACCAAAAAATTGCCAGATAGCAATGATTAGTCTGAGAATTAAATCCGAATGCGTTTTTAAATAATCGTAAAATTCGTAGAAGTGTATAGATAAAGGATCCCATTTATAAACCGGTATACAAACATATGCAAGTATGCAAACATCTTACGCTTACATGTAAAAATTAGAGCAAATATAGATATATACGTGCATTGTTAAATGTAATTTACATTTATATACTTAAGTAAATTATTTTTACCGAGTGTAACAGCATACATGGCCATTCCACAAAATGTTTAATATCTAAAATTCATCTAAACTAATTGAGTTTCTTTTTTCCAGGCTTTCAGAAAATACGTTTAGCCATCTTAACACGATTGGTTTTAAGAATTATTGAAAAACCCTTTGAGTTTTTCAGCGAGAAAGAGATCAGGTTGAAATCGTCTTGGGCCAGTCACACCATTTCCCAAATGAGAAATTCTGAGAGGAAAAAGATAATTCAAGCCTTCAGTAATGGTACCAAGATTCATGCTCTAGCTTCGATCTTCAAAGTCTATTCAAGAATCACCAATTGAACGGTGAATAAGTTTAAAAAAGAGGGAACAGTTGAAAGGAAAACTGGATCAGGAGGTCACAACAGGAAGAGGGAATCATCATTTCAATCTAAAGCTAAAGAGATCGATTAGAAAAGACCCAACTCAATCCATAAGACGTTTTGAAAGTGAGAGAGAAGTTTCAGCTATGACAGTCCAAAGTGCAGTGAAAAAAAGACTTGAAAATGAAATCCTACGTGAAACCTGTGAGACACCTTGCTACTTCACGACAGAAAGTTCGAAACTTAGAGATGTCAAAGATCATCCTGAATATGTTGGAAAATGATCCTTGAATAATATATATATATAAATATATTTGAACTTTATTTTAATCCTTCATCAGCTTCTGATCTTTAGCTATGATTAATTAGTAATGAACATGTCATTTTCGTTTATGATCGATTTCATCATGATTCTTTTGTTAAGCTTGTAGAGGAATTATACATTCGCCTGGCTCAAAGTAGAGTCCAATAATAGTGTTATAAAAACCTCAGAAAATTCCACTAATATAACTTAAATCATTTCTAAGATACAACGGTTCAAACTTAATTTAACTATTGGACAATTTTGCTGTTGCACGATTTGGACAATTTTGCTGTGACACCCGGTATACTGATATAATATTTGTTTATCTGTAAAGATCATACTTTTTAATATACGCCTTACATATCAATATAAAAAGTGCTATACAGAGCTATTTTGTGTGTGGTGAAAAGTTCCCGGCTTAACGTATTTCCTCAAATTATGACAAAGTGGCTAAAAACATTTTTCAGCACGCCTCACATACAAGTGCGTGTGCACTAATGTGCAAACGTACAATGCTCTCACACAAAATATACGCGTAAATGTGGAAGCTTAGTGATCAATTAATGACTGAAATAATATTTCATATATATATATATATATATATATATATATATATATATAACGAGTCATATATTGATTTATTAATCCCCTTACCTATTTACATGTAAGAGTGCGTTTATCGATCAACAAATGAGAAAAATAAAATGATATTTACATGAAAATATATCGATTAATTTAGTTTCTCCTGCGAGGGGTTGGAGGGGTTGGGAGTCGTATTTATCTGGGTAAGTATTCCAAAATGTATGTAGTTCTATTTTCGTTTTATGCACATAGTTGGACCTCATCTGGTGAAAGCTCATGAAGGATTCAAAATCTGAACTTGTCATATAAAAAGAGATTTAAATTACAAGATAGACGCGATAATATACCATAATACATGCACGGGGATAATTTAAGTAACCTTATAGACTCACAGAAACTGGTTCATGAATTTGGCAGGTCAAAAGGTTAAAGTGTATTTACCAAAAAAAATAAAATAAATAAAATAAAACAAAACAAAAACCCAAAAATAATGCAAGAATTTTCCAATTTCAGAAACAAAATTGATCCAAAATAAATTAATTTTATAGAAATATGATCTCGATCGTTTTGTAACACTGAGTAAGTTTGCTAATATTTTGTATTTTTCTTCCTGACGTTCACCTAACACAAGGCTTAAGTGTCACTGAAGACTAAGCTTGTCTTCGGGACAGAATAGAAAGACTAGTGTAGATTGTAAGGTTATGAAAGATGGAAAATGACTGAGATTAGATTTGAAGAAGATTGCACCAATCGAAGAAGCATCTCCTCAGGAGTCTGTTATACAATGTAACAGTTCTATGGAAGGAGCTGAGCGAAACGTCCTTCTTAACAAATATAATTTAAAGGAGAATGGGGAGGATTCAACACTTTGTACGGAACATGGCAAGTCCTAGCTGTATATGTCTGAATTGCTTGAACTAAGTAATGTAGATCGTCTGAACACTTGCCATGGAAATAGCGAAAGGCATGAGACGTTTCGTTCGTGAGGAAGAGGTGATAGGGTTGAATATAATTAATTGCGTACAAAGTCACGTAAACTCTGAATGGACTATACATTGGGAAAATAATATTTGAATAAAACTCAGCCGATTACTTGGAAATTATATTTTCTACCAACAAATGTCAATTTGTTTCAAATATTTTCCAATGAATATTTGCTTCCATAAAAGGGGACTTCTTAAAGAGATATATTGCACTACTATTTTCAAATAAAAGATCTATTAAAAAAAAAGACATTTTTTCTGATACACAAAATTCAAATTTAATAACTTTTTTTAATCGGAATATTTTTTGACGAAACGCCCCACAAAGTTACAAACAGAATAACAATCAAAAAGAAAAAACAACATGATAACCAAAGCAAACAAAAATATAAATCAATAAAAAAATCAAAAGAAAAAAACACCAATACATTAAAAATGTTATATCTTCATTCATACATAAGGATTCAGCATTGAATTACGTTATGGTTCGTTGATTCTAGTAAAGAATATCGATTATCGATTCATAATATCTCAATCAGAAAAAATAAAGATCAATGTTTATGAGAATATTGATTAAATGAGCAATGAGGTGTACTCTTGCCATTATCGCTTGACCTGCTGGTATGGATGTTAATTATCGAAGGTTAGGTGCCGAACAGCTTTATTCATATGGAAAAAAATCCTACCCTTTAAGCAGTGACAAATTCTCAATCAAGAAGTCAATCTTACACTTACCGACATCAAACATATATTTATTTTGAATTTCTTTGCAATTAAACTGTTCCCATCTCAACACAACCAGGTTTAGTCTTCAGAAACCTTGTAATGCTTGTCAATAAAGACATGAAATTATTCACAACTCCTACTGAAAAAAATTTCCGAATAAATTTGTTGCTTAGGTGTTTATTCGAGAGTTTAAAATATAAAGTTTCACAAGATTTTGCTGAGGGTGGCTAATATTACGAAAAACGGAGTGTAGGATGGGGAAATAATCATAGAATTAGCGCAGACAAAGGAAAAAAATGTCATTGCTGTGAGTCGTATAAAAATGATTTACTGAAAATTCGTTTTGAATGAAAATTGGCAGGTAAGCTTCCTGTACTTATTGTATTAGCGAGTTTAATTAATTCTATGCTTACTTACTTAATTCTATTCTTACTTAATTCTATTCTTACTATATTCTTGAGGCTGGTTTAACTTCACAGTAGTAGAGAGTTAACCACGTAAACAATTAAGCTTGAATTCCACCATAACTGGATTTCCTTTTAAACATGGAAAATATCGCATCACTCTAGATTTTGAATTCTATTTCTGGTAGCGTATTAATGACATTCAAGGTCAATTCACTGTTTCTTAGATTTTATACTTAAGCGTGAGCAGGAAGGAAATTCAAATGGTCCAATCTTGAGTCTTCGACATTTACTGCTCAGATGGAAGGCAGAGTTTGATTTTTTTTTTCTGTGGCGTGAGTTTAAAAGATTTGTTAGTTTTTTTTTCCTACTAAACGGAAAGACAAATGGAATGGCAGAATTTGGTGTAGGAGTTTACGTGCTGAGAAAGACTGCCTTGAAAAATCTTCTTTAACACGAATATTGACTCAGCTCACACTGAGCCGACACAAGGCCATTATTATTAATTTATTTTTTTATTTATTTTTGAGAAACATTTACAAATGGTAATTCATTTTACAATACGAGTTTCATGTCAGATTGAACCGTTGAATTATGGTTGTTGATGTTCAGTCCCACAGGTAAATTGAATGTAAAGCTGGACTCTAATTTGTGACCGTATACGCAAATATGGCTATTAAAGTAAGGCAAAATCTAATTGGAATAAAGACAGATATAAAAAAAACTAAAAGGAGTAAAAAAATAAATAAATATCTTACAATAGGCAACACATCCAACTAGAACAAAATCGATATTTCCTATTTAAGGAACTTATTCTTCTTATAATAGTGACATGTAATTAAGATACAATTTCGTTGTCGTATTTGCGTAAACTTAATTTTTATCAAAAATGATAAATTTCCGAAAGAAATCAATGTTATATCGAAAGAAAGAAAACGACATAAAATATAGATTTTCATATAAAAGCCTCTTCATTCAGTTAAACACAACTTAATCAATGCTTCTTTGAATTGAAAAGGTAAAAATTGCTGACCTAACACGGAAAGAAAAGTATATGTTGAGATTGCTCAGCTCTGAGCTAAGAATTAATATTCATATAACTATGCTCAGTAATAATCTTATAGTTGTTCTATTTTATTATTAGTTACTGTTGCTAATCACTTATTGTCCCTAATTTATATGTCAAACTCTGTCTCTCATTTCATATATATGAAGATATTCGGGTAGCGTAGCAGTTATCGGCGCGAAAAGTAGAATCGAAAAAGTCGTGTTCAAAATCCAGCTTTGCCTGGTTCATTCCTTTCAGAAAATGTCTTTGAGAATGGTATAAATGTATCTCTTCTATTCACAGCTATAGGTTAACTAACAGCATAGGCTGATGAATGGTCTCAGCTGGCAAACGGTCTATGAGAAAAAAAGATTTTGAATTCAAAACTGTGATGAAGCTAACGTGAAATCATTCCACTATAGATCCGACCCCACAAAAAAATGCATAGCAATTCCCAGATAACAAAGAAAAGGAAAATGTGGAGAGCCATAACTGTCCTGATATTTTAAATGCATGTTTATGAAAATAATACAATATATATATATATACCTATATATATATATACCGATATATATATATATATATATATATATATATATATACACATACACGCACACACACACACATACACATATATATATATATATATATATATATATATATATATATATATATACCTATATATATATATATATATATATATATATATATATATACCGATATATATATATATATATATATATATATATATATATATATATATATACACACACACACACACACACACACACACACACACACACACACACACACATATATATATATATATATATATATATATATATATATGTAGGGCAGCAAAATCATAAATCAGGCAGGTTAACTAATTAAACATGTTTTGATTTTTTTTTCTGTGGGGTCATTTGAAATCAGTTACTTATCAGACACACCCAAGAAATATTGAGGAACTTAAAGAACGAATGAAATATGGATGTCGTAAAATGACAGAGGGAACTCTCTGACGTGTTAATAAATCAGGCAGGCACAGAATTAAAATGTGTTTTGAAAAAGGAGGCGGTCATTTTGAACAGCACATACAACAATTAAATAACTAGTAAATACAATTTTCATGTGTAAATTACTATGATGCGCGATTTTTGCCTCACCCATAAAGAAGGGTTTTGTCTATTTAAACAAACAGAACGGTAATAGCTAACCTCAAGACAATTTGATTTCTTATTGTCATGACAAACCCAGCAGATTATTATGTACCTTTGAAGATCTTCAGATACTATCAAAATAATGTATCTTGAAGTGAAAACCTAAATCATGTGGCACATGAGGACATCGTTATTTCCAGTTGTAATCGGAGCCTTCGGATTGGTTGTAAAAGTTTCCGTTAGACACATTAAAGGGATTCCTGGTAACCCATGCCTTAAAAAAATTACAAAACATTGTTTTCACAGATTCAACCCACAACTTACGGTGAGCTTTATGTATATAAAACAGACAGAACAATAAAAGCTAATCGTCCAGACATAGTGATCAAAGACGACAAAAACAGAATTTTCTTTCTTTTCGACATGGCAGTCCCTTCAGATTTTAATGTGTCTTTGAATGTGACGCATGAAGACATCAATAATTAGGTTTCCTCTTGAAAATCCTTGTATTTTTATAGGTTTTGAAGATCTTCAAATTTACATTACAGCCTGCAGAGACTGCCATGTCAATTAAAACGGTGATTCAATTGTTGTGGTCTTTGATCACGATGCCTGGTCTATTAGTTTCGATTGTTCTCTGTAAGTGTTTTCTAATGTCCCATAAAATTGTTACAGGTCTTTTTATTATTACATCTTCTACTTAACATTATCTTGTTTTCGTTTGCGTAAGGTGATTCATTCAGATTCGATTTATAGAGTAAACTGAACTCAACCTTCTCAAAATTTAGAAAATTAGCTTTTATGTTGATGATTTAGAACTGAAACAAATCGGTAAATTTTTACAATTTCATTCGTCTATCTTATTGAAATAATGCACATAACCAATCCGTCCTGCCTTTTCTTCGTTGTTATTGACCAGTTGTCTACTTAAGGAGCAGAAAATAACAATCATGGTGGAAACGGATTGAATAATAAAATAATACCTGGATTATTACTACGGACGTTTTTTGTCAGTCTGTGTGCAAGTGACTATATTTTTGTCAACTAATCGGAGTTCTTATGTTCACATACCGGCTAATACCTTTGGTAAAAGTATGAATTAACCACTTCAGCACTTTGTGACATAGAAATATATTCATTTGTGAAATAAATAATAGTAAAATAATACCAAAAATTCTTGGAAAGGTAAGTTTCTTTAGAGATGGCCATAATCCATCGTCATTTACAGATTGTAGCCTTAGATATTGTACCAATATTGTGAAGCTTTCTGTGAAGAAAGCTTCACAATATTATGCAAAATCAATTTGAAAAACATTACACCACGATAAGAGGTGCCAAATTATAATACAACAGATATATATTTGCTGCATAATGTAATGAAATATAATTCATTATACCAACCCGCTCGTTAAAATATATACAATTTAATCCAAAGGTTCAATTCAATTCTCGGTAGTATTGATTACATTTAATCTTTTAGCATATACACAAGACATAAAAAAAGATTTTCCTCGTTCTTCTGCGGGCAAGGCTGTTTCAGAAAGATAACAAGAACTGTTGCTTTTAGCTGGTTTTAAAATATTAAATTTCCTGAAAAATGATAACATTTACAAAGAGAATAACGGGTTTCGAAACCATAACTTATATATAATTCAAAATTTAAATAGGTTACCATAACCTTGAATGTACATTATTAATTTCTTGGAAGTATTGATAGAGAGAAATGAAACATCATTTGTTGTTTTTAGTAAACATTTACATAGAAGCTAACTAACATATGATAAGAATTAACGCTTCTATAAAGATGGCTTCAAATTCAGTAATTCGGAACAAGAAAATGAAATTTCTTTGAACTTATTCTTTCAATACAACAAACATTCTATTTTGTTTAAAAATTTACCTTCATATATGATTTTCTTTTTTCATTCGATATTTTTCAGAAATTGTTCCTTTTTACATTTCTTGCATGCATTTCTCAAAGAGAAATAACGTTTTGTTTCTAGCCATTGACAAACTGTCGAATTGTCATGCCTAGAATAGAATTTTAACACTCGACAAGGGGAATAACTCTGTATTCAGTAGCAAAAATACTGGTGCCTATCGTAGCATGATGATTAGTAAACTGACTTCCCTAGCCATTTTGTCAACTTAATAAGTTCAATCCTACTGGAGTGTCCCACCACTTATGCCAGAATATTCTAGCTCTGAAGTGTCTAGCATCGAACAATGAATGGGAAGTTATAAAATTGTGTCCTTGCATCAGTCTAAGCAAAAAACATTTATCGCAACACTTCTTTAATTTGTTAAAATTATTCCTGTGGCACATCATGAAAAGATGGCTAAATATTTACTGGAAATTCGAAATATGTGACCTTGTATTCAGCTAAGCTTAAGTTAAGCTTACTAAATATTTGTACCCTTCATATATGAACTTATAGGCACTTTGTATAGAAACACACAACTCTTAGAAATAGATTAAAATATATTTTTCACATATATATCGATTAAACACTGCAGATCACGAATATATATATATATATATATATATATATATATATATGTGTGTGTGTGTGTGTATACATATATATATATATATATATATATATATATATATATATATATGAATAAAACGAGACAAGAGGAAAAACTATACTATACTCAGCTAAGTATAGTTTGTCGTCTTGTCTCTTCTGCAGATACACTCCATCTGACAATATTTCTATCTATCTATCTATCTATCTATATTTATCTGTGTGTATGTGTAAAACTTAAATTTTAAGAGGGTTTACGGTTTACAAAATAAATTTATTATAAATTGATCCTCTTTACGCATAAACTAATTGCAAATGGATGCCGTGTTTCTTGGAGTGGGTCGTTTCTATAGAAACGCCCCTTATAATATTGCAATGAATATCTAAAGTTATTATTTTAGCTTAGCATCATGTGACTTTTCGACAGAAACAAACTACAATGACTTCAGTGGCCAAATAAGAAGGAACTGTTTCGAATTGTTTATGTTTTGTTACACTTTGCTGTAGAATGAGTCTTATAAGGAGTGCTTGTTCAATGAGATCGATCAATGAGAGTAGATTGCCTTGGTGCCTTGTGCTGTATGAACATATCCTTCAAAAATAACATTTTTTCGGTTATTTTGATGAAGAGATGTGCAAACTTTTCTCACTGAAGTGGACAGTTCTAAAAGAAAAATCAATTGCGAAAATATTAAGCATTTACAGGAAATCTTCAACAAAAGAACAAAACATTAAATTCAAAATTCAGCACGTTGAACATAAAAATAAACTCATAAAAAATACTTTAATCTATTTTGATGTTTTACTAAAATTTATAAAATTAATATATGACCAAAGCAGTTTACTCGGCCACCAAGGACCATTCCGTCGCCATTTTATTAAAACATGTAGGACCAAGGTTACACTTTGATGTCTACACCTGTGGCGGACTTCACCATATAGATTTAACTTTAGATTAGGAAACAGGGCTGACGTAGAAAAGCATAAGCAAAAAACATTGTTACACATAAAATATGTATTTAACAAGATGTATAATATCAAGCAACGATGTGAAAGAAAGCATGCATTTAAGTAATGTTGAAATAAACAAGAGTTGCCTCTCTTTAACTGTTATTTTAATAATTCAAAGTTCACTGGAATAATGATCATGAGAGTCTATTCTAATGACTGTTCTTAAAAGATTTGCCATGTTAGAAAAGATTATATGAGTGGAGATACAAAGTATGTTCATCATGTGAGTGATGTGTGTGAGTGAGAAGGTTGGCGCATGGTTTCAACTGTCGTGGATTCGTTTGGCAGCTGAAATCTCATTAAAAAGTGTTAGAAAATTCTTGCTTAAATAAGTGATTGTAGGCTCGAGATCGTTGCGCAGTAAGAATTATTCTTCATATGCAGACGATCTGATTGGTTGGCAAAGACCAATCAGCGAGCGAGCTTTGGGGAGACTTAAGAAAGCTGCTGTGATCCGTTTCTCCCAAAAGTGCACAAAACTGACTACATAAAAAATAGAGCGATTACAAAATTGTCGCATTGCTGTGATTTGTAAATTGTCTATAATAACGTAGTGGTGATTAATTAACCAATGAATGCTTGGCGTTGTATGTGATTTGTATTTTTGTATGTATGTATGTGTGTATGTATGTGCGTGATAGACTCGCACGCACCAATGACCGAGGGAACTAGATATTGTCTTTATGAGCCTACTTTAAAGAAGTGATCCTGGAAAAACCTCGGGATATTTTAAACTACTTTTGGGAAAATCTACCATCAAGTACATTTCGTTCAAACAAACAACAAAAATATAAATACAACCCACGCTCAACAAACCATAGCTAAAGACGTAGTTGATAAAGTGCATTAATTTAATGTAGACTCAATTATTAAAAAAGGGCTTCCCGTAAATCAGGTGATTAAATTTTAATCGTAAGTATGATCGTTAAATAATAGAATCGATAAAGAATAATGCTAAAAAATCAATAAGAAATAAAAATAGCCAAATTAATAAAAATTTAAATAACAGAATAATTCGGTGTTTATCTGGGATTGAGAGAGTTGCATTATTTCCTCAGCGTTGATATTATTGTTCGATATTCAATATTTCGAAAGTATGAATTTAAGCCCTCCACATCTGGAAGTTTTGCAAAATAAAACAAACAAAAAAACAAAACAAACAAAAAGCAAACAAGCAAAAAAAAACAAAAAACAAAAAACTCCAAAAAGCAGACATTCTTCATCTATCTATCTATCTATCTATCTATCTATCTATCTATCTATCTATCTATTCTCAATAATTATTTCATGTAAATCAGTGATATGATTATTTGCTAATTTCATCATAGCGGGGAGAGAATTAACTGTAAGAGGTCAGATAATATACTGTTTGTAATTTTTAAAAAAGACTGTAAAGAAAAATGTCAATGTTTACATAAGAATTGTATTGGTAACATTTCTTACTATCACTGAATTGTCTTGAACGACTGAAGATTTCGTTCAAGTGTTAAACAATGTTGACCTCAGAGTCCACTTTTATCTTTACATACGCTGTATCCTTGATATGGAGAACCAATTTTACCCATAAATATATCATACCTTAAAATTATATTTTCATCATTTATTTATAAATATAGTAGCAGTAGAGCCCAGGGATGTAACAGTAAGAGTTGAGGACGACTGTTGCTTTGAAAGATGTGCTTTGTAAGTCGACAGGAACTAAGTTTCTACAAAACGTTGAAACGCTATGCACACAAAGTTTAAGCAGGCATCATGCGGGCACAAGTATTCGAAGGTATCGAAGGAAGTAACGGAAAGCCGTTGTAGCATCAGTCATTTGCCATTACTAAGACATATGTGAGTAAAAGCTGGCAGGAGTTACTGCTTTAACCAATTGGACTGTTAAGCATTACTGGAAGCACTTGTGGTAAGTAGTGAAGAAGCCATGATTCAGTTGCAACATACATAGGGATTGAAGGGAAGACGTGTCGTGAGGAAGCCATAGACATAAAGTATGTGCCGTGCGCAATCACAAAGAAACCGCTTGTCTAACTAAAAGACGTGTCTTATGCCCAACAGACGGCGCTGCCGCGACCACAAAGCAGAACCATAAAACCGAAAGAAGAGCGAACAGTGACGGGGTGTCATGGTAAGAAAATTTCTGTGATATAACTTCCTTTATCCTGTTCTGTCACTATCTACATCGCGGCTGAGAGCCCTTAAAACCGCAACGGGTGTAGCCGTAAGGCCGAGCATCGTAATTGCAATGGAGAAGTGCCATCTCTTCAGTTGCAGTCAACATCACGCTGAGAGCTCATGGAACCGGACCGGGGTCACCGTACGAACGAGCGCCCCAATTGCAATGAAAAAGTGCTTTCTCTTCAGTTGCAGTCAACATCACGGCTGAGAGCTCATGAAACCGGACCGGAGTCGTCGTACGGCCAAGCGCCTCAATTGCAATGGAAAAGTGCCTTCTCTTCAGTCCTACTCAACATCACGGCTGAGAGCTTATGAAAACCAACCAGGGTCGCCGTACTTGGCGTGTGTTTTTAGTATTTTTTGCACACCTACAAACAAATGTGGCACCATTTAACGAGGCAGAAAGGGAAAAGAAAGAAAAGAAGAAAAGGAGAGGATAAGAACCGAATCGTGAGTGATAAGCAAGAACACACACACAGCTAAGAGACAATGGATAAAAGGATATTTTGATAAGTAACAAATGGCGAAAGAGTGTCATTACAATGACAGGGAAATTCTGAGTAAAAAGAAAGGGAAAGAAAGAAAGAATCAGATATGTTTTGGCATCGGCTGTGTTATCTAAGGATATGAAAACAAACTATTGGTACGAGAAGACATCTTATTATCAACTACAGACCGGCTGGCCAAAGAAAAAAAAATTCAAATGAAAATGTTATTTCGTTAAGTGACGAAAAACAGGCAACTAAAAAGACTTGGACAGATATGAAAAATTAAAAACCACCCACGAACGTCCGACAGAACATTCTTGGCCTGCGATAATAAAATTTTGTTATCAGGAATTTGTGCCGAAAGAAAATGAATGTGTTTTCTTTCTTTCTTCGAGGCGACAGACTGACTGGAACTTTGGAGATGTTTCTTTTTGAGACCGTGTCAAGAAGACCACACATTCTGATAATTAGCGATAAAATACCTGACGTAAACCACGTGTAGAACAAGAGTTATGACCGCCATTGTCATATTGTCCCTTTCGCGGCTGAAGAAATGATAAACCATTAAGGGGAAGAAAAGGGAAAGAAAAGAGATAATTTTTTTTTTAAGCAAGATATTTTTTTCCTTCCTGAAACAAAGCCGCAGATTCGTCCACGCCCGACTAAGACATCATTGGTCGAGTGGTGATCACGTGATGCACGAAGGAGGCTGTTGCCGCTCATCTGGAGGATGAGTAAGAGAGGTTGTCACGAAGATGTGGGGAGGGCAGTTCACGCCCCTCTGAAGTATGATGAGAAGGTGGGAGTGAAGAAAGGTTCCCAAAAATGGAAAAAGGTGGAAATTCCTAACCAGAGAGGTGGATATGTATTTAGAATTATCGAGGAACCCCCCGGCGCCGACAAACTCACCCCGGTTTTGGTCGGCGCCCATATAAACGAAGCCACAACGAGCAGAAATGAGTCGAGACCCAGCAGTTCCCAGAGTCAGTCTCCGGTTGAGGCAAGCCTCGCAGATAGCTGACCAGGATTCACGCACAAATCCGGCCCATCTCTTAAAACCAAGAACAATTATTTTGAAGAGCGACTTAGATCCAGATCACCGAAATAAGTTTTTCTTTTGACTTTCGTCCAAAGACCCACCGAAACACCAATTTCTTAGAGAGCAGGCGACTTGAAGTGTTAAAACTTGCCTAGCGGAAAACGACGTGTCACAATCCATAGAACGGGTCGGGAGATAGATGCAGTCCTATGTATCGAACAACTAAACATCAAGTTTGTTACCTTTTTCTTTGATACTTTGAACTTTTGAGTTTTCATTTTATTGCCTTTTATGCGTATTTTTGTGGTATCACCCGCGTTGGACTCGGTTTGCAGTACGGCCCCGATGACTGATTGATTTCCTCTGCCTAGATCAATTCACAACGTGGGTAGGCAGACTGGGAATCAAAGTAGGACGTCACAGTTGGTGCCGTGGTAGACTGGGATAGAACGACACGGTTGGCGCTGCAACCAGGGGACGACGTCACACTAAGCAATAGAGCCGTATGGCTGACATCTTTCACCCATGGCAGCCGTAAAGTGTATATGGAAGTAGAAGCCTGAATTTCGTAGACTCACTCGACTTTTATGACAATTAAACGAACTCCGAAGTTTTTCAAGTGTGAATGTGCTTGTATGCACTGGTACGAACTGCAGGTGCTCTGATCAACTATTAATGAAACCGGAACTTTAGTGGAGCAATCATGTCTAATGCCGGTGTTCATGTGTCTAGCAGTTTGTGTTGCAACTGAATACGGTGAGGTTGTCATAGTGTACAAACAAACGCGATGATGGCGGATGAAGGTAAGAAAGTCAGAAGGCAGCAAAAGAGCTGGATTACCTTTACAAAGATGTCTTAGTAATGGAAAGTGGAGACTACGACGACCTAACGTTAAAACCAATATGACAAAGAAAAAAATTGGCATGCAATCGGACTGCATACGCTACCTGGCGGGTTGCCTACAGGACCTCCGTGTAGGTTATGTTTCTAGCACAGTTGTTGGGAAAGTAAATGAAAACCCTGTCCTTAGACCCAACTCGTGAACACCCAACATAAAGTTGGCCGTGAGAGAAGCACTGCTCACGTAAATGCAGACATACGATGCTAAGCGTCTGTCCTTGTGATTTGTTAATGGACATAGCAAAGCAAAGCTTCACGGGAAATTGTGAGCGACGAAAGTTGATTGGTATGCTTGCGTCTGACGGTAGAAGGTGCATCCTGGGAATCAGAACGACTTCCCCCTTGCCGCAGCCAGTTGCAATGGTCGCCTCAATCAGGTTCAGAGAAAGGGATTTAATAATGAGGCGAGTCCCGTTGCACTGTTTAGGTGGGAGCAAATTCCTGATTAGCATAATCAGAGCACCAACTTTGAGCCGAAGAAATAGAGGTGGGAGTCCGGAACTTTAGTGGCCGTGTGTCATATTGTTTTTAATGATTTCGTGGAGCAAAGGATCCAGCGCAGGAACCGGAATTTCAGCAGAAATAAAAACGTCTATTTTGTTTGCGTCAACCTTATCGTTGAGCCACAGCAGAATGTGGGCATGAGGCAAACCGCGTTTCTGCCATTCCACTGTATACACATGACACTTAACGCGTCCGAAGACTTGCCCTTTAAGGATTAAATCCATAAGCTTACGCAGCTGTAACCGGAAAACGCGGGAAATTAAGTCAGAGCGGTGTGAGTACTACTGACCTGGAAAAAGTTCGCGTGTGATTTCAACTCATTTCGGACTGCACGTGAACGTGACGAACAGATCCGGCCTCCCGCAATGACGGACATAGGTCATTGCGTCTTGTGTCCTTTCATGCATGTATCGAGGGCCACCAGTGTAAGAGGAAGGCAAAATGAACGGTTTGCCGAGATTGTGTGGGTCACCATCAGAACGCAGACCATCACGAAGGTGAATGTAGGAGTCATTTCTAAGTTTGGATTGGTTTAACTTGATGAATCCTAACCTCTCCGACTCCATTTTTGCAGCCATGTCAACAGCGAATTGAAGAAATAGTTGATGGCACCTGTGCAAGTGGTTAAATTAATTCTCCCTAACCATGTAGGCGTAGTAAGCCCTAAATGAGACCGTCTTTGGGGTCAATATGGAATCGCTGCTTGCCTGGTATATTGGGATTTTGAAGTGGTACCCATCGTTTCCGTATGGAAAAAGAAGGGGGTACTGGTATGAACGGTGGGTTTCACTGATGCGGCGCAGACCACCGCCCCGGTACCTCATGACAATGTCACGGCTGTTATGCTCCTCGCCGTGGATGACTGCGGCGACTTCATTACATGCAGGAGCATTGAAGCGACGCTCATGCTCACCGTGAGGCCGTCTGTCTGCATCGATGACAACGCTGAAAGAGGGCGAAGTGTTGTTTTGCAGCGCAAACTTTAAGCTTCGGATGTAACTGTTAGTTTCGTGAAGCATGTCTTGTAGACGGTACAGAATGTCTCTACGGGGACCGACGGAAATATCGCTAGGCAGAATGCCGAGACGCGCATCAACCTGCTCGTTGTAGTCAGCGAGAAAGTAAATTTGTAGGAACTGAGGTGGCTCTCCCTGATCAGCCAAAAGTGACCCCATTAAGTGGTAAACCTGGCTTGCAATTTGAAAGTAGGCATCCATCCCCCCTCACTTATAGCCGTCGCACCAAAAGACGTCATCAGGAAGCAACAGTTGTGCTTCCGTATTGCTTCAAGAAAATGCGTTGACTCCGAAGTTGTACCCAGAAGGAGGTCCCTAAGCGGCTGAATCAAGAAGGGAGTTTGATTTTGCCCCCAGACCAACAAAGCCCAGGTTGCTCACCGGCCTACTTTTTTGCGTTGCAAAAAGTGCAAACTTTATCCATGGCCCCTATTTGTACGTCTCTCCTAGCGGAATAGTTGACAGTGCTGTAATAATTGTATGCGGCATTTGACTAAAATGACGCAGACGGCGAAGTTACGCCATTCAAAGGAGCTCGAAGTTCGCTAATGTTTTCGAGCCGTTGACGGCGTACTTCAGAGTTTTCTGCAGCCCCGGCAGACGTAGTAGAGCGGGTATTTCTAACGCGACGAACAGTGGTTTGTGCAGGGCTTTCTAGGGCTCTAGCAGATGCAGTGGAGCGGGCATTTCTAACGAGACAAACAGTGGTCTGTGCAGGGCTTTCTAAGGCTCTGGCAGACGCGGTGGATAGGGAATTTCTAAAGCGACGATGAGCGGTTTCTTGGGGTTGTTCCGAAGCTTTAGATGCGGCTGTAGACTTAGTGTTCCTAAGACGACATGAAGTTGTTTGTTCGGGGCTTTCTAAACCCCTGGAGCAAGCTTTGGTGGTGGCATCCCGCTAACGACGAAGGGTTTTCTGTGTTGGGGACTGTGAAGCCCTCAACCTAGCCACGCGGACTGCGTCCTGTGAATTCTGAAGTGAACGTTCTTCAACTGAAAACCTGGCGCGGCGTGCAGACATGGTTGAAGCCGCTGAAGCCAACCTTTCAGTCCGCGCAGCGGCGCTTTCCGTAGATAAGCGAGCAGCTGAGCTCGAGGCCATCCGTGAAAGACGCAAAGAAGTCTGTTCAAGGGTTTCACTCGCCCTCGCTGCTCTAGCAGCGGAGGCAGCTGTCGTGCGCCGTCCCAAAAGTTTCCTCCTTTTAGGTGGCATCCAAAGAGTAAAAACGTCAAAGAGGGTAAATCTTAAAAAGATATTTCGACAAATCCCAAACGAAAAAACGTGCACTGCTAACGTAAACACAAAAAGGGGAACACCCATTAAAATGAGTTCAGATGTTACTAAAGGGGAACTCGAAACTAACAAAGTGGAAATTTAAAAAGGTAAACCATGGGTAAATCCAAAAGGAAATGGATTTTTAGTACAATTGGCTAACGTGTGTGGGGTTGGGTTGGAACTATAAAACAAAAAAGCAGCTAGAACACGTAATCAACAACTTGTGGTGTCCGAAGTAGGCGAATAAAGTAAGCCAAGTACGTGCACACGGGAAAAAATAGACGCAAAAGCGTGAAAGCACGCCCGAGTCACGCAATAGAGGTGGTTGACCTTGAGCGCATTTACACATAAGCTGACGCGAGATCACGCGGGTGCTATAATGTGTGAGAAATCCTGCGCAATGATTGGACAGGCCCCAAGGTCAAGCTCTGTGAAAGCAACCAATGGGCTTGCAGCAGTCTCGGTATCGACACGCGGACTCGGTTGTACGCAGCTGTGTGTGTGTAAGGAAGTTACAAAAAAGATTGATCCGCGTGCAGCTACGATCATTTTTGCCGAAAAATTCGGAAATTTGACATACATAAAGGCCATAGCAAGCCGCAAGTGTGTTGTGAATTTCGTTTGAATCAAACCAAAACTGTACATACTGTGCCAGTGAATGTGTGTTCAGAGGGCTAAATCCTGTCCCTTGGTACCCCCGTTTATTGGTTCCCTGGTCAAGCGGCTTTGACAGTCTTGCAAACAATTTGATACTTGTTAGATAGCCAAGCGTTAGTGCTATCAGAAACTGGACCATTGGCTTTGGTTTGGTGGCTCGGTAACAAAACATCGTCCAAAGACTGCGAAAAATCTGCATAAATGGCCCTTACTCGTGCTTTCAAATTGGTTTCGCGCAAAAACAATTGTGTCAGAATCACCGCCGGGTAATTTTACGTAGTCCTGTGAAGTTTTGTTGAAATCGGTTGAAAAATGTAGTAAATACGATCCCATATATAAACGAACACACACAATCTGTGTTTTATAATAAGTAAGATTATTGTATTAATATATATATATATATATATATATATATATATATATATATATATATATATATATATATATATATATATATATATATATATATATATATATCCGAGGTTGCTCACACGGTTTAGAATTATTTAAATATCACCAATATTATTTGATGGTGCATATAAACTGCTATATTATTTTAAATTTTAAGATTTATCGAATGCAAGGCGTGAGAGCCAGTTAAGGTAGCAGGTTACCGAATGTGATGTGTGATATAAATGAAGGAGGAGATGGCAGGAAGTGAAGATTATGGGGACGAAGAGGATAGATAGCGGTTAAGCCTCGAAGTGGTGAAGATCGTAGTAATCAAGGAAGAATGAATGCGTAAGTTTATCTCAGAGAGGAGTAGTTGCTGTCTGCGTGGCATTTTCTCCTTCCCATTGGAATATGGATAATACGTCTCATTTAAATTCATAGACATTTATTTGTGTGTGTGTGTGTGTGAGTGTGTGTGTGTTTATGAGTGAAAGGGGGAATATGATACCGAGGAACTGTAAGAGATGAGAGAAAAATAAAGGTTATGACAGAATCAGAAGTGATTTTAAAGAGTGATACTGGGAGTAGAAATATAATCTCATTCGAAGACTGATGCTTCTTTACCAAACACCTCCCGATACTGACCTCACGGGAATCGCGTGACTGGCCAGAGTCGCCAAAGCTTCATGCCACTAAGCAGAAAGCCCGCATAGATAGACATTTGATCGCCCGTCCTCGAAAGGTTCAGGATTTCAACGCAGATTGAGCTACGTCATCGTTGTTATCTTTTGCCCAAACCAGATCTAAATACAATATTCACCTACTGACATTTGTCGGGCAATCTGTTGAATCGACGGCGGAAAGATTGTATCGAAACGATCCTGATATTGCATTTAACTCTTCTGCCAGCGGAATAACAGCAGATAATCCGATTAGCGAGCCATTTGCGCTGATAATCAAACTTGTTTCTCCCCACGACGAAGCGCCAACCTAATGGCGTATCAAATTAGTTTGATATCTCGTCACCTACAGTCATATCAACACATTTGTCATTGTCTCGCTGGTTGGTCTCTTCTCCAATTACCCTAAATGTGATTTCCATTCAGTAGATCCATTGCTTCTCATCCTACTTTGTAGCTGACATAATTACGCAGGATTTTGTAATGCCGATTTTCAAAGAAGGCATAAAAACGCTTCATACACATTCAACACACGTAGCGTAATTTTCTTTCTTAAATGTTGTTTTTCTGGGAGGGATTAAACTAAATCTGAGTTTTTTTTCCCTAGCGTGATGTTTAAGACATTTGCCTAGAAGCCGAATTCACTAGCGTACAGATTTCGATATCCAATCGACTTCAGACCTCTACTGACTGGGACAAATTTAATAAATAACTGTAGACGTTACTTCTAGGGGTCAAGATATTAGGGTATTTCATACCGATGCACAATGTCCATGTCCGTTTAAAATGTTAGGCTTTGCATTTGTTAAAATCACTGTTAGATGTGTCGGTATTATAACGTTTATTGGCACTAAAATGGAAATCACTGAACACTAATATCTGGAAAAATCAAGAACCCGTCTTCCAGGTTTTATAGAAGTGTAGACTTGGATCTTTAACTTTAGTATTGCAACCAGTCTAGAGAAGAAACACTCTGAATTCAAAACCAGTCTGAAGAGGCACTTCCCAGCTCTAGCCACGAACTCCTACTGCTACGGTTGTAGCAAGTTTGCTTACCCTATGACCCTAAAACATTACGGGTCTAGTGATCATTATTATTAATTCTTGTAAAGGTTTACGACTACATCATTTTTAAACGCCGGTTCCCATACGATCACCGAAGTTAAGCATCAGCGAGCCTAGTCAGTACCCAAATGGGTAACTGCTTGGGAATACCAGATATTTTACGCTTGAATGTGCGGGTGGTTTAATAGATAATGGTTGGAATTGTTAATCAGAGTTTTTATATTTACATATGCACAAATACCTTTGGAAAAGTATGAATCCATCCATTTTCTCACAGCTATTAGTAAGATTTTTAATGCTAAAGCATTATTATATAAAAAAATTATTACAATCTAAAAATATTTTCCGGCTTTAAATAACCCTGCAAAGTGTTGATAAGCCGTAAAAAACAAATAAAATGTTATTGTGTGGAATTTTTTTAATTATTGTATATAACGTAATTTATTTTATGATTGTGGTGATCATTAATCAGAATGATAAATTGTATTTGAATTGTTCTGATAAAACAAAAAAGAAAAGAAAAAATAATCCGTGTTGACTTACACACTATGTGCTATTCTTGCATCTTAATTTCAAGAGTAACTAGCACAGAATAATAGATAACAGTTAGCCTCGTAGGAGATCATGAGATGCCATATTATAACCTTAGGTCAGTTTAACCACAGAGTCGTAAATATCAACTTCAAGAAAGTTGTCAGATATGAATGTAAAATGGTTTTCATAATCAATGGAGAATGTAAATTGTTGCAAAGACCTTTGAAGAATATTGGAATAATTAGGCAAAAAAGTTAGTCCATTCCGTTTGAAGTGAGAAAAATATTAAAGTGGAGGAAACTTTACATCCAAAGTGTCTTGTTGCCACTTTATCCCGTACTTGTCACGTTACGTTTTGTGCGAAATGAAATAATAATAATAATAATAATAATAATAATGATAATAACAATAATAATAACAATAATAATAACAATAATAATTGCGTATTAAGATGAACTGCAGTAAATATCTCGTTCATTAACAAATATTTTCTCCTCAATTACTTGATTTTAACCAATTGTGTATAACCCCATAATGGCTGACACACTGAGCATCGCTATTCATGAAAAAGATTTGTGATAAAGCCTCATGGCCAGGTGTCGAAAGGGTTGTTCTTTTAAACTTGGAGAATGAGGCAGACAATGGTGGGTATCTAGATATTTGGGTAAACCCTCATCCAGTGACCGTATGAACAGGTTGGGTTACGCTATCTAAAAGTATTTCTAAGTAATATCTAAATTTATGTGATGCTTTTATCAAAAAATGTCACCATATTGCGCACATTTGGCTGTGATGCATGTGCTCGGTATACACTTATCAGGTTGGGTTTCCTGATTGGGCTTCGTATATTGGTACCTCATTATAGCTTTGTTGGTATACTGCTCTTTCAAATAATAATAATAATAATAATAATAATAATAATAATAATAATAATAATAATAATAATCATCCTCGATGTCTGTTGACAAAAAAAGAAGCAAACTCATCAGCGTTGAAAATTGTATCTACATGTTTACAGAAGCACCAAAAGTAAAAATACAAAAAGAAAGTACAGAAAAATGGTCGTGAAAGACAGCAGACAAAAAACGCAATTAACTAAAAATATAAAGAGAAACTAAAAATCTATACAAGGAGACTGTTTCATGTGTACGTGATTTTAAAGACAAGGCTGCGCGGAGGTGATTTGAAAAGAAAAGAAAAGCAAGGTCTTATAATGTCAGCCAAAAATCATTAGATACATTTACAAGGCGTAAAGAAAATATGAGAAAGCGAGGATAAGAACGGATTAACAAATATATAAAATAGACAAGATTAGACAGAAGAGGGATTTCTTTAATGACATGATTAAGTATTAATGAATAAATCTTGAAATCGAACATGAAAAAACCTGACGAGGGCCTAATTTAGGGGAGAGAAAAGAATTGTTTCAATTGCGCTTATATTGCCAAAATATCGTTAGTAAAGTTGAATTAATCGAAGATGGAGATTTTATTACCCCCTGATCTCGCTCCCCTAAATTGTTCCAAACTTCAAAATGGCGCCATTTGTCAGCAAACTTTCTAAACAACAAGAAGCTTTTAACGAGTTTATAGGTTCTTAGCCTAAATAATTCTTTTAAAAAAAGGCTTAAACAATTTCATGTTGAAAATTGATATTTGTTTTTGATTTTACGATCTATAATGTTTTTTTTTTTATTATTATATCTGAATCTCTAAGCCAGTGTTTCACAATCAGTGTCCTTCCGGAGTCCTAAGATTTCACAAGACGTCGTTAGGGGTTTGCATTTTTGAGTAATTTTTGTATAATTTTATATTCGCAATTTCACTCTACACGTACGGCACATTGGGAGATTCTTCGTTATTATATTAGGTTGGTGCAAAAATAATGTCGTTTTCTCACATATGTGAGAAAACGACATTATTTTTGCACCAAACTAATAATAAAGGCTTCAACCTTTTAAAATTATAATAATCATATGGAATGTATTTAGCAATGTCTATATGGCGTCAGTGTGAAACCGCCTTCACTTGTTAGCGGGCAAAGACTTGGACGTGGCGGAATCGTGTATCTTTGAGCGACTCACACGAGTACAGGACGCATGCCCACTCTCTATATATTATGTTTACCACGTGAACTACCATAAAAATATAAGAGAGTTAGATATTAATAATGGTATATAATTATTTTTATGCAGGAATTCCTTGTGCCATGAAAAATATTTCAAAGGTCGCACAAGAGTAAAAAGGTTAACAAACGCTGCTCAAAGTAGATATTAGCCAGGTTTATATTTTGCAGGCATCCACCCGGAAGGCGGCCTCTTTTGGAGTGAATCTTATCGTTCTGTAGCTGGAGTCATCTAGGTCAGTTATCTCCCAACCTAGGGCCACATGGCTGAAATGGCCCATGGTAAATTTCAGTGAGAAAATTTTATAATTATTACTGGCCCAGCAGACTAATATATGGGCCATTGCTTATAGGCCAGAAAATGGAAGTAATTTTTTACATTATAATGATTTTATCGGCCACAGACAAATTATGTGTTCAGAGTGGGCCATGAGCTAAAAAAGGTTGGGAAATCCTTATCTAGGTGACATCAAAATGCTAGACTAATGTTTTACGATAGTCTTTATTTTACCATAGATTTATAATTTCAAAGAAACTGTTTAACAAGTGGCCGGCGAGGAAATATATTTTTCACTATACTTCAGTAACGAGAAAACTGAAAAGTTATCCTGGAATCAATGAGAACAATAAGTAACTTGGAGGTCCTGGAAATTCCAATGTAAAGGATCTGTGAAAATCCAAGTTAAAAGCTTTTTCAATACCGCCACTGTGACAGACGTCCCCTCCCCAGTTATCACTGGCGAAATTGATACAGAATATTTACGCCGAGGGGCCTATAAAAAGGTCATGCTTCCATTAGTAATATTTTATTCCTTGCATTTTTGCGGCTACTTTGAACGATTTCGAAAGTTAGCAGGTGAAGCTGGAATGACCAGAGAGGTCACTGAAAACTCTTATTTGATTGTCCGGTAATTATTTGGTAACTTGGGTCAGTCAGCACCAGGCAAGAAACTCGTCATGTTAACCCACCAAAGAGCAAATTGCAAGCCGTAAATATAAAAATAAATAATTCTGACACGTATTTCGATGGAAGACGTATAAGTGCCAATCAACTAACCTTTTTAATACGAGCTATATCGTCTGGATATAAAATTGGGTTTAGAAAGTTTGTTAAATGATTTTTGACAGGTAAATAAATTTCGGAATATTTTGTGCAGTCAGAAGTCTCTTTACATAACTTTCAACTGTTTCTACTGTATGGTATGCATATTGCTATATTCCCACAAAGTATGTGGACTTGGTGATATTGTTGCAATTGTTCTTGAGAATTGCGCCCCTAAACTGACCCTGTTCTCTCTTAGTTTTGCAATAGATGCTTTGATGTTGCTTGCTTTCCGTGAGTTCAATACCCGGTTAAGGCGGTGGAGGACTGGAGAGGGGGTTTAAGAGGAGATAACTGATAACTGACATCCATTAAAAACATGGCACATGGAACTAGAACAGTCTACCCCAGTGAGCGAAATAAAAGGTTCAGTTCGACATTCCAACTACTTGAAGAAGGCCGGAGCGTTGTAATAAATATGGTGACAAATATGAGGACAATAGTCCAAATAATGTAAATAGTGTACATAATACCTCATCTCAGAAATATAGACAGGTTATAAGTTTTAAATTTAAATTTAAGCGTTCTTGTACCTTCTACGTTTTCTCGATTTCTAATTATGGTCGACGTTTGTTGTATTTCGTTCTCTCCATCTACTCACTTAAGATTTCATCATAGAAATAATAATTAGTCTAGGATTTTGTTTCTATTTTATTAATCAGTGACCAAGAGCCGGGTATAAAGAGTTGTATATCATGTTCTTCATTTAGTCGGAAAAACCGGAAGTCAAACACCGCTAACAACTGAAAGAAAAGAAAAACAAAAAAAAATATATATATAGAAATTAGAAAAAATAATAAGGAGTGAGTGTAAAGTGAAAAATAACCCCCCCCCCCAAAAAAAAACAAAACGATGAAAAGAAGAAATAATATCGACATTCTACCCGTACACAGATACAAACAGACTGGTAAATGGGCGCGTCTTCGAACGCAAAAAAAAAAAACAAAAAAAAACAAAAAAACAAAACACACTATAAAAACATCAACCTTACGCCAATGAAAAGTTCATATATAAAATAAAAATCGAGAAATATAAATAGTCAGTTGCTGATACCACCCTGACGAGTGGACGGAATCATTACGGAATCATTACGGAATCATTTTCTCTACGAAAATCTGTAGCCGGGATACTGAAGGTAATATCAATCAGCTAAGTGATTGACTCTCCTTTCGTATTCGACGTATGAAGGTCAAGTATTAGGTTGGTGCAAAAATAATGACGTAATAATGTCGTTTTTTGACGTATTTTTAACGTCAAAAAACGACATTATTACGTCATTATTTTTGCACCAACCTAATAGTTCAGTTCCTAGGAACTGACAGCCAGACACCAGCACATAAGATTTGATTCTAGTTGTGAAGGCTTTGTGCAGAACCAACGACACTTTTTGAAGGGCCGAATACACAGACCTGATGTACTAGGTGGCATAAGCTCGCCAAACGACCTTCCGCAGGTTTTGAATTCAGAGTTGTCCTTCCCTTAGACCAGTTGCCATCTAAGGCTATAGAACCCAGTCTGTCCTGCTATTTACCCATAGTTGGAGGAGAAGAAGAGGATTAATACCTTTCTCAAGGGTATTAGAACGTAAGGAATGTAATGGATTCGACTGGAATTAGAAATCCGATTCCTCAAACTGAGCCGCTACTCACTACTCCACCGTACCCCATATATATATATATATCTATATATATATATATATATATATATATCTATATATATATATATATATATATATATATATATATATATATATATATATATATATATATAAAGGCTCAAACACTAATATTCCATGGTTATAATTTATTACATTGTAATCGTAATCACGATCCAAATCATCAGACCTACAAATTCAAAATAATATATATATATATATATATACATACATATATATATATATATATATATATATATATATATATATATATATATATATATATATATATATATATATACACACACAAATTCAAAAAGAATAGATATATATATATATATATATTGACAACTAATATTATCAATCTCTCTCTCTCTCTCTCTCTCTATATATATATATATATATATATATATATATATATATATATATGATCAATTTCATTTTAAATGTTTTCTGAGAGGGCACTATCTCTAAATATACGTCAAGAGTAATTTCAAATCGGAAGACAAACCATTCTTTTTGAAAGTTACACTTATAGTGTGCAACGGAGTAATTTCAAAAGAGAAATATTGATATCACTTGGCTTCTGACAGTATTCAATCGATACTTCTATTGTTAAGGAGTGATAATAACTTAAGGTCGACGGCCATTACTCACGCGAGTTAGGAATGCAATTCTAACAATAATTCTAATTTAACGATTATCTCCAGGAGTGAAGGAACATTTGAAAATCTGAAAAAAAAAAAGAACTAAAGGCAAGTTTTGATTACCAAGATTGCGACATTGTATTTTTTTGTACAAATAGATCACCCAATACAAAGCTGAAGAGCCACTCGTAGTAGAGTGTTACTAAATGAGATTCTTGTATGGACGCGAAAGAAGGAAGAGGTAAGAAGTGCAGATTATGAGGATATGTAGGAGAGGTAAAGGTTTAACCCAAACTTGAGTAGGTTAACATTATAGCGATAGAGGAAATATCCCCCTCCCAGGACTCTGTTCCATACTTTTAGCGGTTCTAAGAAACTGTCCGAATGGAACTCCCTTCTTAACAATGTAATACGATAGAAATGGAGATGATTTGTTTCAGTGTAGGTGAAGTCGCCGATGTCTGAACTCGTAAAATTAATAAATGAAGTTGCCATGGAAAAATTTCCATGGAAAATAGGGTTATAAGACGGAGAGCTAGAAACATGAATTTAATTGCTGAAACTTGTACACCGTCGGTGTCCAGGGGTCACTTTTGATATTACAGAGGAAAAAAGATGACACTCTATCCGATAATATGTCCATTTAAGTTTTTAATTGTATAGTTATAGGTATGACGATAAACTATATTCAGAAGCAAGGCTTCTGATCTGGAGATTCGTGCTTTTCAGGAGCGTGGAATCATCTATTGCTGTTGTTCTCAGGTCCACGCTAACCGACGGAGGAAGCCCCTGTTAGCTATGGGAAAATAGTGACTACCCCGCCCCGCAAAAAAAACAAAACGAAAGTATAAAGATACAAAAAATATATTTTTATGTAAGAATAAAAACAAAAAGTTACCAACAATACCAATTTATAGTAGAATTACCAACAATAACTGTCTATATTTCTGAGATGAGGCATTATGTACACTATTTAGAGCATTCGGAATATTGTCTTCATCTTTCTCGCCATATTTATTACAGTGTTTACGCTCCGGCCTTCTTCAGGTGGTTGGAATGTCGAACTGAACAAAAATTGCAATATGAGCACTGGTAAAAAAAAAAATGTTTGCTGAAGACATTAGGTTTATAATACTCAAAAATTCACCAACAGATGCCCTCCAGGACACAAGGCACAGTGGATAAAGGCGTTAGATCCAGTGACAAGACTCAAAACGGTGTGAGTTCAATACCCGGTTAAGGCGGTGGAGAACTTGGAGAGGGGAATTAATAGGACAACTGACATCCATTAAACATGTCATGTGAAACTAGAACAGTCTAACCCAGTAAGCGAAATAGAGGGTTCAGTTCGGCATTCCAAACACCTGAAGAAGGCCGGAGCGTACAACGGCTGAAGCGTTGTAATAAATATGGTGACGAGGACAAATAATGTAAATAGAATACATTTTATAGTAAAATGATCAGCAACATATATTATCTGTACTTGAAGCGATACAATTGAATTCAAAATATTTCGATTTCGTCATTAAATAAGCCATAGACGTTGGTATGATACTAAACAAAATCAACCACCCAATTTATTAGGTTGGTGCAAAAATAAAGTCGTTTTCTCACATAGTAACATATCTGAGAAAACGACATTATTTTTGCACCGACCTAATAATAGAAAGGTATATTGGAATGAAAGTGTAGGTGAGAAATTCATTCAAAATTATTTTGTGGAAGATAGAATAATAAACTGGGTATCTGGAATTGTCGTGAGTCGTTAGTTACACGGATTATTTACATTCAGACTATTGTCTTCATCTTTGTTGTTATTATTGAATGTTTGTACCGTCAAGCATAAACAATGAGTAGGATGGAAAAGACAATCAAAATTTAAATGGCCCGTCTATTCTATACGCGATATTAAATAACTGAAAATGGCCCGAAGAAAAAAAAAAACTTTTCCAAAAATTGGATAGCTAATTGTTCAGGAAATAATCTACATCAATTCAGATTATGGGAAATCTAGCGAGAATACTGAAAAGATCTGCCGTCACTTGATCCCCAACGATGACTGTCGGGTACCCATAATGAGTAGAGTACTAGGAACGACTGAATATTCAATAAGATTGGCAGTGAATCGACTGTTTAATAAACATACTTAATTGGCATATTCATCTTTAAAGAACAGTAAATATAAGAGAGCGCTTACTCTAGTGTAATTGTTAGCAAGTTATCTCGTAAATCATGTTGTGAGTTAAGTTCGATTCTCTCTGTGTAGCTCACTACTTTAGCCTTGCGCCAGACTAAACAAAAATCAGTGTGTTTATCGTCGAGCGTTGTTTTGCGATCTAAACAAAAGCTGATTAGAATACACGTCTCCATTCTTCTTGCTCCACGTGTTAAAACGATAATTAGCATCCAGGCTTGCAATTAATTTACACGCAAAATATTGGAGGATAAAACAAGACTAAAATCACATCTGAGGAAACGTTGCATTAATGGTAAGGGTATAATAGCCGTTTCCCTATAAGGAAATATTCGGCTTTTATTATCGGTAGAAATTTATAAAATCTTTCTCTTAAAACAATTTTTCAAGAAAATAGGTTTCTCAAGTCCAGTAGCTGTTATCGCTCTTTCCCTTATAACTTCATGTTTGAAGTAGTGTAGAATATCAATTGATTCTGTCATTGTTTTCGCTTTGAGATAACTGTATTATTCAATTTAAGCCGTTGTTTCTGTTGAAAGTCAAGTTATTGTGGTTTCTGTTATTTAGTGTAGTTATTTGTGATTATGTAGCGCCTTTCCACAAGTTTCTAAGATCTGTAGTCTTCACCCAGACCTTCAGGCTTTACTCGCTCAAAGCCATTTTTAGCCATTTATTGTTATACAGCAGACATTTTAGATATTAAAGACAATAATTTTGACAAAAATCCAAAAAAGAAATGTGGAGTATTGAGCGTATTTTATATCTGAACTTCAGGCAGTAAACAAAGATCAAGGAATATTTTTTAATCATTTCACCTCAAGCAAGGCGATAATGCCACTAAGATGCAAAGGGTTACTGAGAATGAAAGAAAATGAGGAGGCTTTAGAAGAATTTCGAAACCTAATCCTTAACAAGAAACAAGGGGTAAATCTGTTTAAAAACCGCTGTCTTGTGTAAAATTGGAAAATTAAAAGCATTATTCCGAAATTGTATGAAATAACAAAACAATCCTCATAAGCGAATCGACTATATGACTAAATGAAGCGTTTCTTTCATCCTATTTCTGGTGGTTTTATCATTTTGACATTATCATTCTAGGCTCATTGGTAAAGAATAAGCATCTTTTATTTTATACGAAAGACTAATATGATCCCATTTTGTTTATTGTTGGTAAACACTGGTAGTATTAGTAAATATTATTTTTAATTAGAGGAGACATTTTGAAAAAAATCGCAAATATTTTATAGAGATAAAGCCCTTCGTAAGTTGTGGATTGTACTTGTGAGTAATTTTTTATATTTCTTTAAGGCATGGGATAACAAGGATTCCTTCACTCAGTCTATCGGAATATTTTCCAATCAATCCCAGCGCTTCAACTGCAACTGGAATTGTTAATGTCTTCATGTGCCACATTTTTGAGATTTCAATTTCAAGGTCCTTGTATGTTGATAGTTTTTTGAAGATCTCCAAAGATACATTGCACTCTGCAGAGACTGCCATGTCAATAAGTAGGCACATTTTATCTTTGTGATCATGCACCGAGCGTGTGAGCAACGATGAGGTCTTAGACAGGTTGCAAACAAGGAGGAGGCTTATACTTAACATCAGGAAGAGGCAGCTGAAGTTTCTGGGATACATAATGAGGAAGGAGGGCCTGGAGAATCTGATACTCACGGGTCGAATAGAGGGAAAGAGAGACAAAGGGAAACAACGCGTGACATACCAAGCGGTATTAAGCAAGTGGATGACAGAACGTGGTCTGGGGGATGAAGCAGAGGGAAGGAACTTGTTGAGAGCTGCAAGGGATAGAGGGAGGTGTGGAGAGCCATGATCACCTACGTCTTGAAATGACATGGCACATAAAAAGAAAAATGTCACCATGTCAGGGCGATTAGCTTTGGTTGTTCTGTCTGTGTTTATTGTAAATGTACCGCGAAATTGTTACAGGTCCTATTTCCATAAACGGGTCTGCATGGTGTTCATACCAATTTCTTTCAGTTTCCTTCCCTTAGAAATTGCAGATTTTCCAATGCAGATATTGACCCACTCTGTCATACCGGGTTTTATATTCAGTGGGTGCCAATATCGCGCACCCTGATACAAGATGGTCAATTTTTTCTGAATATTTATCACAGAATCTGGATTTTGGACAAACGCAATTTTTCAGTATGTGTGTTTCGTAATTTCTAGTTGGCAAACATTGTGCAACAAGAATGAAACACTGACTTTCAGCTTTTAACCCTGCACTACGTAACCACTGATAGGTACGGGGTTTGTCTAGATCAGCTTGTTTGATACAGGTAGAGTATTGACTGTGAAGCGTTTTATCTTGCCATCTTTTTTTTTGTATCTGGTCAGTTGCATTTGCATTTGCATTTGCCTTCTTTTTTAACTAGTACCATCATCATCATTTCCTTCCGGTTCCCAACCAATGACCTAAGATCAAAAATAACTTCATGACATTTTCCATTGATCATGTTTTGTAAAAAACAAAACGCCTAAACAACCTAAAATTTCCACGTTTTACATCAATGAATCTCTTCGTAATGTGTGAGCTTTACTTGTAAAGTCATTTTGTTATATTTCTTTAAGGTATAGACTACCAGGAATGCTTTCAGTGAGTATATAGGAAACATACCCAATCAATCCGAGGGCTCCAACTACAACTGGAATTATTGTTGTCCTCAAGTGCCACACTTATGAGATTTACACTTTAAGTCCCTTGTATTTTTAAAGATCTTCAAAGATATATTACAATCTGCAAGGACTACCATGTAAATAAGAAAGAACATTCTGTTTTTGTGGTCTTTGTTCACGATGTTTGGGAGATTATCTTTGACTGTTCTCTCTGTGTGTATTGTAAAGTTCCATGAAATTCTTACAGGTCCTATCTCTGTAACCGGGTCTGGGTGATGTTTATACCAGTTTCTTGCATTTTCCTTCCCGTAAAAATTGCATATTTTCCTGTGTAGATATTGACCCACTTTATCATGACATATATATTCTGTGGATGCTAAAACTATGCAACCTGATACAAAATGATCATTTGTTTCTGGATATTTGTCACAAAATCATGCGTTTCGGGTTAAAACATTTTTTTTTTAAAGTGTGCTTCATTAGCAAGCATCGGTACTGTGCAGCAAAAATAAAATCATCGGTTTTAGCTTTTAACCCTGCACTACGTAACCAAGAATGAGTACCAGATTTGTCTACATCGGCTTGATTGAAACGGGCAGAGTATTGACCATGAAGAGGTTTATCTTGCCATCGTTTCTGCATTTGGTAAATTGCATTTGCTTTCTTTTTTAGGTTCTCTACTGCTGCAATATCTGTATTATGGTTTATTTTCACTTCTCCACCAAGTTGAAATTGATATTATTATTATTATTATTATTATTATTATTATTATTATTATTATTTCCTTTAACCGACAAGATTGTCGGTTGCCAATTCGGCTTCACGTGTCACAGGATTTTTGTTATTTTAACCACTTAATGTTACCACCCCGTTGACTGGACGGGGAGCTACTATGTCAATTCCAGTTCTGAATTGTTATTCTCCTAGAATGGTTGCCAAACAAACTTCACCTGCCTTGCTATTTAACCCTCACCTGGGAGGGGGATTCCTATTTTTTACCGCGTTATTTGAAAGTGAACGCAACGACCCCAGACGATCCCATTTTTTGTTTTAATAACTTTTATGCTAGGGGCGTATCCATTATTGTATTAAGAAGTCGACACATTCTTCTTTCGAGAAAACCATGTTTAATTTGTGGAAGTAAGGACATATATTTAATGAGATTTTCTTATCTTCCTACTTTACGGATAGCCTGTGTATTCCCGATTCGAGTGAATAATGAACTGTGAGTTGTCATAAAAAGAAACAGAAATGATATGAATGAACATTGGTCACAAATTACTTGCTTATTTGTTAGTTTTGTTCTTTCGATCTTGAAAATGTGAAAAATATTTGCAAAATTATCTATGTGATTGAACTTAGGTTGAAAGTATTTTTTTAAAAAATTCAATGTGCTCTTTACGCCATTTCATTTTGACTTAACTTTACATAGTTTTTAAAATTTCGCTTCCATTAAAACAATTCATGTCATTAGCCATTTTTATTCAAATTTTTGTACGTTTCTGTAATCTTCCAGTTTCTGGGAAAAGTGAATTCTAATTATTATTTTTTTAAATTTCTGTCTTTAATTATAAATTTAATAATGGCTTTTCATTATTTGAAGGTAAATTAATTACTGTTACTACATTATAAAGATTTCTCATTGTGGGTGTATTCGTATTTGTAAAACATCAAAACGGTACATTGTAGAGGATACAAAATTGATATATAGCCTATTCGCCACTTTTTATTTGTTATTTATTTGTTGGTGTTATATTTTTTGAACCAGCATTTTTATGGTGGTGGGGGTGAAATGCTTTAATTTGGAGAATAAAACGATTTATATTCAAATTAAAAAAAATGTTGTAATGCTTCCACATTGTAGCGAACTGTAGGGGACCATGGCGGTGATGTGTATGTAGAAGAACACACGTGAGTTAAAATTTCCTGCTAGCCGGTCCAACCACATGAGAAAGTTGGACTTTAATTAAGTCCAAAGAAAACAAACAAGACCGATATGTAAACAAATATATGTATTAATAACAAGTTACATTGAGTGGACAGTTACATGGACAGAGTGTGTGTGGTCTTTATTATGTGTGTGTGTTGTGGTGAGTGTTCAGACCTACGTGTATTGTTCTTAGCGTGTTCCCAGAATTTGGGAAACGCTGTATCTGTGAGAGCTCACATCTGCGAGGTAGTATGTGTCAAAAGACCTGAAGATAAAAGAGATCGAGGCGAAGTGTCAGCCAGTATTTATAGCCAGGGAAGAGAGACCCCTAGTGAAAGATTAAGGAGCTGAGGAAGAGCTAACTCCGACAGAACCACCTTTAATCCTTTCAAGTTACCGCGGTATGTTGTGACGCAAATTCCACTCGAGCAGCTTATTTACACGAAACAATACATTGTGAAACCGACTCCCAAGATGTTGCTTTCTCGATCATTACAATCGTAACCTGTTCAAGTCTAGAATTAACATTTATCTTTCACGCATATCCGCATAAGATGTGCCTCTTCCATTGCAACCGTCTACCTTGAGTGGCTTTCGGCCTTTGTACAGAGTGAATATAATTTGAAAATAAATATTAGGAGATAAACTAGCCGCAGATTAAGATTGTATCCAAATAAATATGACTGATATACTTTCATAATGAATTATGTCCGTAGCTTTCATGCTAGTCTGACTTCGTTTTTTTTTACCAGGATCATTGTCACACCAAATCATATGATTCTTACTCAAGGAAATTCATATAATTGCTTTTGAAATAGAAATTTCATGCCTGTCCTTCTCCGAGCACTATACTCTTAACCACTTGAGTTGTAGTGTCAACCGTTATCTATCCTACCTTTGCCCAAACCTCACGCTCTTACGTCCATTCAATAATTTAATTCAATTGCCTTCTATATTGAGTGGCTCCTGGGTCTTGTTTTGGGAGAACATTTAATATACTTAAAAATAAAAGTATATCATCTTAGATTATCAGGAGATAATGATGATGTAGACATTGTCTGATGAATGTTAGATTGATAAACGTTTCTTACTTGTTCTTTGTCTTATCATCCAGTCGTATTCCAATCCATATTTGATATTTAACTATATATATATATATATATATATATATATATATATATATATATAATCTTAGTCGGTCATTGATCCATGACTGTGTATCACTTGATTGAAGTAAAAGGAAATAAAAAAAACGATGAAGATGAATTTATATTATGTTCGAAGCGTTAAATCTTTTTACAGATGGGTACTGCCATATTCGCAAAATTCAAAAAATCTTGAAACACTTTTAATTGTTTTGTTTTTTTTTGTCTTTTTATTTTGTTTTTATACACCTACACCCAACGTTGGTAGATTTGAAAGGGTCACAATTAACGTCGAGCCATGGAACCCTGCATATGGACTGTATCAGGAATTTTCTTAAAGAATGAACTCATTTCGTCTCAGAACTTCCGAATAAAATCCATGTAATAGATAGCGGTGTAAGCATGGCCGTTAAAAACTGAAAATAGTATAGAATTGCTTATTACCCACCATTAATCCGGTGTTGATTGTAATGTGTATGTCAGATAAGAGATTTATTTTGATTACTGATTTCTTGCTGCTTTTATACCATTAATGCAGATTAGCCAAATGCTGTAGCAATCACAAAATCTTCGCGCAGACACGCTGCTGTCAAGTTTTTTCTACTTTATTTGTTATAGACAGAGTATAATGTTTGCACTTCACTCCGCATCAAGCAATCATTGGATCTACGACTGGTGGGTAAACAGTTTATAATAAAAATGCTTATCATTGTTTGAAAGATGCTCAAAAATAGCTCACGTGACAAAACGCATAGTCGGCGCTGCGATTAATGAAATCTAAAATTGTTCTCATGGAAATCAATGGCGGGTTACTGTGCTAAATAATAGTTTAACAGACTATTATTTCTTTAGAGAATTGTATTTCTCCTCTGACTTCCTCCTTTTGATCTCTGAGGTCACATACAATAAAAGAAAAGAAGTCGATTTTGATTGGCGAAAACTAGAGTGGGAATGAGATAGAAAGAGATTTCGAAGAGTTAAGACTTATACGTCATATATAGATGTTTTTTTTTCATGTCTGGGATCTTGGTCCCCAGTGGGTGTGATAGAGCGGCTCCACTGGCTAGTTAAAAATGTACACGTGGGCGTAGTGTATAAAACTAGATAAATTTAAAATTCCTTTGTTGAAATTCTCTCCTTTATCTCCGATCAAAACAATTAGAGATTACCCGGCCGAGAGAAGACGAGAAAGAAGGCAACGTTATGAGGAAATCACACCGTCAACCAAAAACGGGGGTGGGGGTGTATACAATAACTGTCTGTCGGAGTGGTGATCGTCAACCTGTAATGTATACTTCAATGGATAAATCATATAGTTAGCTTTACGTACATTCAGTAACTTGGTCGTAAGAAGTGATCATCTTTGTCTTTTTCTATAAGTTATATTTTTACTATCGACGCAACCAGCAACAACGGTTACGAATTTAGCAAAGTTTTGCTCGATAATTTGTTGGATTTAGAATGAAAACCAGTGCATTCATACACAAGTTGGCTTCGATTGGCCGTCACATGGCCGAAAGACAATATTCCGTTCACGTAACAAGGATTGGGTCTTTAGAATAATTAAATTAAGTAATTCTGGATTTCTCTCGAGCGTACGTAGGACACGGAAAAATGTCTTACGGATATAAGATATTTAAACGCGGCGAAGTGGTGATCCCAGGCGAAATATTCTTGGCTGGGCACTGTTTATGAAGATGTGTGCTTTGCGTTCAATTAGATAGACTTTATCTCCGAGCAAGCACAGAGACGTTTCCTGCTTTGAGAAAAGTAAAACACAATTATTTGCAAGTTTACATCTCCTAGAAGTATCGTTGAGTTTTCTAATACAGTTGTCAAGGTTTTCTAGATTTGGGTTCAGCAAAAGATACAAAGAGTTAGAAGCAGTTCTGATAATCTTTGCGGACAAAAGCAAATAGAGAAAGAGCGAAGAAAGAAAAAAAAATGCTGGAATGAGAAGTTACCATTACTTACATATTATTTACACGCGGAAAATTGTATTAAAGTGTTGGTTTGGGAATTTTGGCGACATAGTAATTGCGAGTTCAATCCCTGGCTCAGGCAGTGTGTAGTTGAAGTCGGTAGAAATGGGGTAGCAATAACTAAGTAGTGAACTAAACGAGATTATCTCTAGACACAGACAACGGAACGAGAATTGCCACCGTAAATTAAATAAAAGGTTCAATTTAAATTCCCTAAATGCTACTCGAATTGACCACCCCCTGATGAAGGCCGGAGAGTACAATAGTCGAAACGTTGTGATAACAGTAACAAAGATGAGGACAATAGTCCGCGTTGAAACAATGATTATAATTGTGTATCTAAGCAAGTTGATGATGTTTATCTGTGAATTAGTAGACGTTAGAAAGATAGACTTGCATATATTGCCAGACTGTGGGTTCATCGGCGTGGTGTAATGGTTATCAAGCTTGTCTCGCTAAAACAGTTACGATTGAATAGTGAGTTCGATCCTCACTGCGTGTCCCATACTACGCTTAGAAAATCATTTGGGATTCTCGGCCTAGCGAAATGGTTAGTAAGCTTACGACTAATTGGTGTGTTCGATTCTCGTTGGGGCCCCATACCTTCGGCCTTGTGTCACATCTAACCTACGCTTAGAAAATCAATATATGGTTAGCAAGCTTGTCTCGCTAGAACAATTACGACTCAGTAGTGAGTTTGAACCTAACTGGGTGACCCATACTTTCGGTCTTGTACCACATCTTAGCTGCGCTTGAAAAGTCACTATACTGCCAGAGTGAGTTCAATCTTGACCGTATGTCCCCTAAATCTGTGATGGAGTAGAATAACCTTAATAAAACTTAGCTTAAGAAAAGGTTAACCGCAATATATATATATATTTATTATTATTATAAATCGGTTTATCATAACGTTGATTTTCATAGGCAAATCAGTATGTAATATTCTACCTAAAGTATTAAATAAAATAAAGTAATAAGTATATTTTCTTTATCCTTTCACCAAGGTAGTAAAGCCATTGAAACACAAGAGGTTATTGAGTGTGAAAGAATAAGAAAAAAAGTTATCAAGGAACGAGAACAATAGAAGAGTAATCAAGAAGACAGTAGACAACGACCGGCACTGCATTTAAATTGTTGAAACTTAAAGTTGGCTGGGAAGTATTCAACACAAGCAAATTTCGACACTGCCCTCGACAGATCTTAGCTGCCATGCGCGGTTCAATTTACGTCTCCAACATGGTACCTAAAATATTAAATAATATAAAGCAATAAGTGATTCTTTTCTGAAACATTTCAACCCATGCAAGGCACTAAAGCCACTAAGAGACGGGGAGGGGGGGTAAAGAAGAAGAAAAAAAGATAACGACCGACACTGCATTGAAAACTTTTGAAGATGAACGTTTGCCTGGGAGCATGAAGCCAGAAGAAAGTCCCTCTAGAGAGAAGTACAGGAAAAACAAATAGTCAGCATCCGAACATCGCTGTTGCATTTAACCAATTCAACTGTAAATTGATGAGGCCTTTTTGTCAATCTACTAAAGATATTTAGTTACAAAAGATATTGTTATTAAAAAAAAAAAAAAACCGAGACACGTTTCGGATTATTTAACAGGTGATGTGCAATAGCCGAGCCGGAAGTACTGATCAGAAGCAAAACAAATTTCGACACTGTCCTGAACGGAAGTTAGGTGCCACGTACCGTTCAATTCACGTCTCTAAACTCTCATTAGTTCTGTCAATTTATTCAGCATCACACTGACATTTGTAATTATAGAAAACTGAACTAAACACTTAGTAGTGGTACAATAGTCAACAAGTTTATCTCGTTAGATCGATTATGACTGATGACTAAATTTGATCTTCATCGTGTGTTCTATATTTGCGGCCTTTTGCAACCATCTAAGCTCCAACATATTTGTGGATGGATTTCAGCAAAGTTTGGGAAGTGAAAACAAACCGGAGATTGGTAGACAAATAGCCAAGTTGCATATTTTGGGTGAATAGCCAAGTTGCATATTTTGGGTGAATAGCCAAGTGTTAATCTTGCCAATGTATGGCAATTGAAAATAAACGAGGCACTTTTCTGCAGCTTATAATTTGGGCGTGTTAAGTTGCACAATTTTAACACGGATGCTAGAGTGCATAAGATTCAGTGAGTAGACATGTTCCATTAAAACCTTCGTAATAAACTCGATTACAGAATTTGCTTTTGGAACAGATAAATAGTGCACGATGAACCAAAGTCTTAATCAAATTCATTTCTTATTGGAGAAGACTCATCTCGTCTACAATCCAGTAAATGTAGCGGGAGTATTTTATATCCTTTCAGATATCCTATTATTAGGTTGGTGCAAAAATAATGACGTAATAATGTCGTTTTTTGACGTTAAAAATACGTCAAAAAACGACATTATTACGTCATTATTTTTGCACCAACCTAATAGAAGAAATAAAAAAACTAAAAAAAAAAAAACAATTCTGACCTATGTAACAGAAAATCAAGAAAAGTTCGAACTACTGTTTTCCTTTTCACATTTAAACACTGATGCTAGATGGAATTGGTTCAATAATATATGAAAAGCATTCTGCTCCTCCCTGTCAAAAATGCAAAGTGTCAAAGATTTAATGGTCACGGAGAATTTTCAATCCAAGCAAGTTTATCTTGCTCATAAAATCAATAGAAATATTGGCTATCGAAAGTAGCAGATGATCACCCATAGAAATCCCGTCTCTTTGTCTGTGCATCAAACATTCAAAACTTAATCAAACCAACATGGTGGAAAATTCAATAAACTCGATGAAAACAGACTCCGAAATGGGAGGGGGGGCAAATGACTACGATGCAACACTTTACAATTCTTTAACAGGATACAAAGATTGTTGATAAGAAAAAAGAACATGTATATTTATTGTTAGAGTTAAAGGGACAATTTTGAATAAGTATGAAAAGTTAACGAATCCTTTATGCAATAAAAGGAAGCAATCTCATGTACTGGTTACATTATGTTGGCCAACTATTTTGTGGTTTTTGGTTAAAGCAAAAAATCGGGGCAATACAGAACCAAGAGGTCTGACAGCCTCATCTAAGATAACCAGGATATATTTGTTGGCAGTAGCAAAGTGGTTTTGGACTACTATAACCGAGTAGGACAATCTAGCAGGTAACCATAATGGACTGGTCCTCGTCGTATTGGTAGGCAATAGGCGTAGTCAATAGGCGTCCCATGTACCTCCACGTCAGTCTGTATTTATGGCTGACACCAGCCAATCATATTACTGTGAGGGGGAACCCAGGTGTATGCATATTCATTACATCACCTTCAAAAATCTGCACAAACATTTTTTTGAAATTTGACTTAGTGTTTTGTTTTGTTATGTGTGACATCTTGTCACAGCTGAATAAACTTATAGGCATCTCCCAAAATTATCATCATAATAAGTTGGCGTTATCTTTTTAGTTTAATGCCACCACCCCCATGCCTCGCTCTCTAGTGTAGAAATGAAGATATATTTATCACGATGTAAAGATTTTAAAACACAAAAGGGTTTACGCTGCCAGCTAAATTCAGTACGGTCAAGGTAGATGTATCATGTAAGATAAGTTTTGCTTTAAGCACATTGAAGTTACTTTCAGATATGTCTGGACATCTGGAAAACGTCATCTAGACATCTAGTGAACGTCTGGATAGCTGTTCAAATAGAGCTTCAAATCCAGTAAGAATATCTTTTTTATTTATCAATGGCGGATACAATATCACGAATCGTGTGTCGACATCTATACATTTAATAAGAGAGAAATGATGTCTAGATAAATTTAGAATAATTTTGACTAGAATTAGAAAATCGGTCGAATCCTTTCAATACAGTGTAACCCGGATGTAACAGAGTTGTCGGGACCGGGGAAGACGTATCTTATATCCGGGTTTCTCTTATATCCGGGTTCGGTCTATTTTGTTTAGGTAAGTATGGCTCTAATTTGGGACCAGAGAAAATCTATGTTATATCCGGATTTCTCTTATATCAGTGTCTATTAAATCCGGGTCTCTTATATCCGGGTTATACTGTATTAAGAATTGCAATCGCTTGGAGTTTAATATGTATTGCTATATTCGTAAATAAATAGTGAGGTGGCTAGCAAAAGGAAGATTGTTGAATTACAAAAGAAGGTTTCGATAAAACATGAAAAGGGCGGGAGCTCCTTCTATATCTTGCAAATATGAATATGTTTTTTTAAATGTCATCACTAATAAATTCACGTTCAGTTGTCGAACTTTGATTTAGTTTTGATCTGGATTACGTCAAAAATAACCCTAGAGAAAAAAGTGATTCTCCAAACAATGTTTTAAAAATAATTTACTGGACCAAGCATAATTTATTGGACCAAGCATAATTTACTGGACCAAGCATAATTTATTGGAGCAAGTATAATTTCACTCGTAAATTTGAGAAGAATATTCAATTTTCTTATTAATTCCAGGTGTTTCCTAAATACAGAAATAATGTGATGTACAGCATTTTCTAGAAGTTTTAAAAACGGACATTTTGAAAATATATATAAATATGCACAAAAGAAATATAAAAACAAAGGATTGGAGGAGAAAGTATATAAAATACTCCCCCTAAAAATGCTGGTTCGAAAAAATATAACAGCAACAAATAATTAACAAATAAAAAGTAGCTAATAGGCTATATATCAATTTTATTTTTGAAAAATAAAATTCAATGCTGGAAAGTTCCCGGCCAAACCAAGTTTACATTAAAATGATCAAAATTTGGGAAGTGGACGCGACTAAGGATGTTTCGAATTCTTTCAATAAACAGTACGTTTTATGCTCCAAATTACACAACCTCAACCCGTCCCAACGACGATGACAAGAAAAACAGCAGCAGCAGTAGTAGTAGCCGCAGTGGAAGTAGCAGCCGAGAAGGCCCCCGACGGTAACTGGAAGGAGGTGAAGAGAGGAGGGAAGACGACAAACGCGCCCTCTCCCCCAACGCCGCAACTAAAACAAGAAAAGCGGCAAACACCACACTTGCGTTGTGAAGGGCCGAACAATTCAGAGCAAACTGAATGTGATCCGCGAGAAGGAGTAAAAGATGACAATGAGGCCGCGCTGATCAATTTGAATCAGTCCAAGACATTTGATAGGGTCGACAATTGCTACCTGGCTGTTGTCCTGCAGGCCGTTGAATTCCAACCCAATTTCTAAAGCTGCATTAGTCTGCTGTATCTCTTCTCCAGTGCTGTGATACAGGTGAACGGGAAGCTGTCGGCCGCCTTTGCGTTGAGTCGGTCTGTTCGTCAGGGTTGTCTACTGTCGCCCCTACGCTTGGCATTGGAGCCCCTACTTCGCCGAGTAATTAGGACTTTACTAACCAGACCCATCTTTCTGGCTGAAAGGTTAATGGTACGTCAGATCAAATGATGGTTCTCATTGAGGTTACAGGTTCGAATCCTGTCGGTGAAGCACATATTTCCTAGGAAATTTCTCGAAAATTCAGGCCAGTAAATGTGATTAATACTGTTTATTTAAAACACTTAAATTGTATCCATTAAAATAACGTATAAACAGAAAATATATTAAATAATTGTCGAACTTAATCAATTTCATAATACATACACACACACACACACACACACACACACACACACACACACACATATATATATATATATATATATATATATATATATATATATATATATACACGCTTGGTGCGGTGCAAATGGCTCTTCCTCCTTTCAGAGCTTTCATGTGTGATATCACCATTCTGGTCCCTGTTTAAGGTTGATGTCGATGAACTGCTCTTCAGGTGGACGAGAATTAAGGCGAAACCCAAGGAAAGCCGGAGCTTATCATTACTCAGAGATTCACTTCTGAATTGGGGCTGACGTGGTCCTGACTATCAAATAGAAGCCAACGAAGATCCTCAGACAGTTGTATGAAATTCCACTGACTGATTGGCACTGGGGTTAAAAGGTGCAGAAAGAGGCACTAGATGAACTTGAATCCATCGACAGTACCCATCTTTCCGGTAAATGGAAGGCTTGGCGCTACCAACATGGTTTGCTGCCCCAACTTCTGTGGTCGTTTTAGGTTTATGATATTACTGTATCGCATTCAGAAAACGCGGCAATGTATCAAGAAGTACCTGTGTAATTTGCTCGGAGTCCTCCCCGGTGGGAGCCTATACCAATGCAACCTCTCATCAAACCTACAACTTCTCGTCTTCTTATTGTTGGAGGTATTCAAAGTTCGGGATCGTATACCTTCACATAATGAGGAACTCAGGTGATGAGTTTTGTCCACAGATTACAGCCAGATATCAAAACTGGCACCAAATGGTTGGCAGTAGAAGCCACCCAAGGAGCAGAATCCAGAATGTGACTCAAGGAGTTTATAGGGAGTAACACAAACCAATCGAGCAGGCCTGGGTAGCACGAACTAGTTTTTCTCCAAGGAGGGCCCAAAAGGAAAAACGAGATATAGTGATTGAAGAAATCAGCAATTTGGAGGAAGAGAAGCGAACAGCTACTGCTGTTTCTCAGAGCAAACAATGTGCTTGGACTACATGTAGTGATATTGATCCAATTAAAGTATGGAATACTCTGATTGCAATGGAGACATTGGCAATATAATTCCTCCTATGATCTACCTATGATCTCCTACCAAATGCCACCAAACTCAAGCTGTGGGGGTACAATGACACGGATGTATGCATGTTATATTAAAGTGATCGAGGCAAATTACGTCATGTGCTCTCTGCATGCCCACAATCACTTCAGATGCATACGTGCCGACATAACAAAGTGATAGAAGAAAATATGAACTTAGTACAGAGCGTGAAGCAGCCAACAAACAGCCTGTAACGGATAGAGAACCCTAAGATCCGTTTTCACAAGTAAGAGGAACGCCCCGTGCGATAGAACCAAATAACTTCCATGACACTACTGAACAGAGCCCATGATTTGAGGGTGTTAGTTGATTTTAGAACGCCTCTGCAATTTCCAGCATACATCATTCAGTCAAATACGCACACCGTGACATTGTAGCGTGGTCTGATTCAGGCAAGTGTATTTTCGCTGTAGAATTAATGGTCCTATGGTAGGAGAACAGGGAGGAGGCGCACGAACTAAAGAAAAACCGCTACGTTCCGACTGCGTTGAAAAGGGATGGACGAGTCATGTGCTACGTATTGAGGTCGGATGCCATGGATTCCTTGGCCGGTCAATCGTTTCCTTCCTTTTGAACGAAGACATCAATAGGCAGAAACGAAAGCGTACTTCACATCATCTACAGGACACAGCTCAACAGGCATCAAGTGTGATCTAGTCAAGATCTAAAATAAATAAATTCAATTAAAACCATGCTCGTAACACAATGCTAGTCATGATGTGAAATACTTCTATTTACTTTCCATACTACGACATTAATAACGGTCTCTACGAGCGCGTTGTGTATTTTAACACAACATTGAAAATTTCAGTTGCAGCTGTAAAAAGAAATCACAAGAGACTGACATGTATACAAAAACAATACCCTGTCTGATGGTAAATGATGCTGGTGGCGCCAGGGGTGGCAGTAACACCTTAGCTACCGAAACTGAGTTACTTCCACTTGGCGACGGGTGACGAGGGCAGGGTTTCGCACGTGCTTTCACACGTTGTATGGAGTGAATATATATATATATATATATATATATATATATATATATATATATATATAGCATATGTGGCCTGACGATTGCATATAGTATGAAACAGACTGTCGCATCTAAGTGTTGACCTCTATGTTCACTTTTATATTTACACACGCTCTATCTCTGATTTTGAGCACTTTATTCCATAAATATAGCACACCTTAAGACTATATTTCATTATATATATATATATATATATATATATATATATATATATATATATACATATGTTTCGTTGAATAATTTAGACATGTTCTTTCTACTTATATATATATATATATATGCGTATATTTTGGCAGCATGTGTTTTCATTGAGACAATGTTATGTCTACTTATATTCAGTTGGATCTTTTCATATTCACGGCTAAGCTTTTTCGTGTCGTTATTTAAGAACGAGAGAAAATCGCCATATTTTTCTCTCGTCCTTCAATAACGACACCTAAAAGCTCATCCGAGAATATGAAAAGGTCCAACTGAATATAAGTAAACAGTACAGTGTCTCAATGAAAACACATGCTGCCAAAATATACGCACACACACACACACACACACACACACACACACACACACACACACACACATATATATATATATATATATATATATATATATATATATATGAAGAAAAGTTATTTTCTCATTAAGAAACTGAATCTTTTTTGCTTCTTTTTGTCTCTAAGTCTGAGACATGTTATCAAGAAGACAAAATTTAATTTTCGATCACAACAGGATTTTTCAATTTTTCGAGCCGACACTGAACATTTTATCTTCTTGAGAGACAAATTAAAAAAAAAAAAAATCAACGTTTTTTATGACCGTCAGTCAGCAGCGTGTGTTCGGCTTCACAAATGGGAAAATGTACGTCGAAGCAATGAAATCAATAAATTGCAGACGTTTGTTGTAATATTTACTTCTTCATTAACATTTCATTTCGTTGATTTTCTAACCTTCATTTCTTTTCTTTTATTCACCTATTTCTTCTGTATTTGTGTTGTGGTGTAATGAATATCATCTTGGAATGAGAAATTGGAGAACTGAGTTCAAATCCACATCGAGCTGGTTACATTCACTTACGCGCAAATAGTATTGGGGAAGTTATTAATCTATCTGTTCTTCTTTCAGCTATGGGTTGAATAGCAGGACAGACTGGGTTCTTTAGCCTTGGTTGGTAACCAGTCTACTGCAGAAAGAAATGACAACCTACAACGGAAAAATCGTTGCCTACTCAGTCATGTATTAAAAGGCACGATTACCCAAGTGTGTATTACGTATGGCACTTAACTTTTTTTTAATTCATATTTTATTGTTAATTAAGATGTTTCGATTATTCAGAAAAATTGCTTAATGTAGAAATCGGTAGTTTAATATAGAAAACGTTTTAACGCGTTATTTTCACTTTTTGTGTTCAGTCCGAACGATAATAAATATTAAACGATAAGAAAATATAAAATTCTACTTTATGGAGAATTATCTTTGAGAATTTTCGAGTAGAGATTTCAGTTTAGAAATCAAAGATAGTTTTTCCAAAATTATTACTCGATGAAAACTTGAAAAGCCATTGTGATTAAGAATCCTCAGAAATCTTTAATGTATCGAGTAGAATCATTTCAAATAATTTAAGTGTAACTGACATACAAAAAAATCCGTCACTTGTCTTTGACTTCTGCATTAATCATATTCAACAATTAAAAAAATGGCCAATTTAAGCATCTCATCTTTTCTTGTGAAAATGCACAAATTGCAGAAGTAGATACGATCGATATAATGGCTTCATTATAAACGAGAACTTAATACATAAGCTATGTTATTATCTGTGAGCTTTTTATGGAACAGAAATTGCTGCATACGTTATAAACGATATTTATTAAATAAAAAAGCATTTAATATGTTGACCAACTTGAATAATGCACAAAATGCATTGCTTTGAAAAGAGGAAACTGACATTTTATTCAAGAATAACGCCTGAACTTTCCAAAATGTCATAAGGAATATTGAATCTGTTAAGCAGTGACCTTGTCTTACCAATTCACGTCCTATTCCTGGCGGATTTATCAGGGTTTTTTTTTTTAAATTTACATCATCCCTTTATAGACAAATGACTTTTTAGCTAAGATCACATTGAAGATATTTTTAATGAATAATAAAGATTTCTTTAGAAAGGGAATTGACTGTCGATTTGAATTAAATGTATATCGGCTAAGCGTATACATTTTCCAAGCGTTGCTTAGATGTGGCACAAGGCCGAAAGTGTGGGGCATCCAGTGAGAATCGAACTCACAATTCAGTAGTAACTGATCTAGCAAGACAAGCTTACTAACCATTACACCACGTGTATCGGCTAAGCGTGACTTACGTGAGCATGTGACATTTCAGCATTACCAACGTTTTTAAGCCTTGCTTAAGAGATGATTGATTCTCAAGTAAATTTCAGTTCAATTTTTGGGTCTAGAAGCGCATAAAGCACATAAAAGACGCGCACCTTTGTTTAATAGATTGATTGATTGGTTGACGTTTTTACGGTATATCAACCATTTTTGGTTATTTAAAGCCGGGATATATATTGAATAATAATTCTTTTTTTTTGCGAATGAATATTGCATTTGAGAATATCCATGAATTTCCCAGTACCCACATCTGATTTTCCTCTTAGAACTGAGGCTCTATTGAGTGAGATGTGTATAACCCCATCGATGTTATTAGACATCATCTATAAATTAGACTCTCATAAAACAAGTGGTGTTAACGGGGTACCAGCCTTAGTCCTAAAGAAATGTGCTACTGAGCTGTTCCAGTTCTCTCCAGACTATACAACTACTGACTCGCTCATTCTTGCTTTCCAGCCTGTTGGAACTCGTCCACTGTTGTCCCTATTTTAAGAACTCTGGTGACCCTTCTGACCCATCTAACGTCCTACCATTTTTCAGCAAAGGCTTCGAGGCTTTAATCAATGCCAAAGTGGTTAAGCACCTTGCCTCCCATAATCTACTCTCTAACAAACAATATGGTTTCCGCTTTGTCAGGTCTACCGCTGACGTGCTTACGGCCATAACTGAATATGTATACCAAGCTCTCGATAATAATGGCGAAGCTCGATCTGTGGCTATAGATAACTTGATGGATTTGACATGCCGGCCTTCTACGTAAGTTTTTTTGGATACATTATTACATGGCGATTATTTGATTTAATCCAATCATTCCTGTTAGACCGTGAAATGAAGGTCGTCCTGAATGTCTTCTCTTTCATACGAACGCTGGTGTTCCATAAATCAATATCCTGGGTGCTACACTGTCAACGATCTTCGTGATGTCATCAGTTCTCAAGTAGACACCTGAGCAGATGGCACTAGCATTTTCTCCTGTCTCAATAGTAAATCCGGCATTGCTGACAAATTTTACTTGGTCCATAGTACTGAAAAGGACATCCAATCTGTGGTTGACTGGGGCAGGAAATGGCTTGTTAACTTTAATGCCTCCAAAACGAAACTGTTTTCATTTACCCACCATAGAGAAGCCTCCCTTCCTCCTATCTTGTTCTTACGTTTTTTCACTAACCTGAGGTTAGTCCGTCTGAGTCCATCCTTCAGATCTACAAATCTGCCATTCGTCCTTGCATTGAATACTGTTGCCATATATGGACTGGTGTACCTATGTTCAGCTCGAGGTTCTCAACAAAATCCAGAGAGGAATACGCTGTGATCACTCTCAACTTGGCATCTCGACTTCCGTCACTTTCTCACCGACGTGATGTGTCTTCCCTCTGTCTTTTCTGAAAATATTTTCGTGGAAACTGCCCTGACGATCCTTTTTCACTGGTGCCCCGACTGCATGAATTGAAGCGTGCTAATCGGTTGGTATCTCGGTCCCACTCTTTTACTATTGAAACAGATGCTATAGATGCAATCAGATTTTTTTTATTCTAATTATTCCACTAAGACGTTCACAAGACGCAGGTTGTACAAATCATATAAAGGAAATTTTTTTAACTGAATTTTCATGGTGACTGTACTGTTTTGCTCAATTGTAATAATTGCTTGATTTTTTTGTTTTCTTAGCTTTGGATATAATAAAGTTTTTATAGGCTCATGTTGTTTTTCCTATTATTTTTCGTTTAATTGTAACCATGGTTAGTTTAACCAAAATAATACCTCATAAATATAGCCTAGGCATTACCATTTACTAATAATTTTACTAATTACCAATTTTTTCTTGATTTGCCCAGCAGAAATTGGAGCGCGTCTCATACAACCGTGCGTCTTATATGCCGTCAAACACAGTAAGTACAAAAAACCGTGGGAGGCTTAAATACTTTAACTGTTGATTTGCTAGGATTATTAGATAAATCTATGTGTAATCAAATAAGATTAGGATATTTAACTATTGCTTGGACAATACCATTTAGTGGTCGCTAGCAGAATTTCCTTGGCATAAAAGTGGGGTAATCATACAGTAAAGTTGTAATCATGATTAGTATGTCCGTGATACACTATCACCTTGATAGAAGGGAAGGGAAAAAAATAAAAACATAAAGAGATGAACTTCAGAAATAAATTAACCATTAAATTATTTTATATACAAAACATGATTACACATTACAAGTAATAGCAAATATTTAATATGTATATATAAGACACAAATTGTCTCATATCAAGAAATTTACGCCCATGTAAGCAGTCAAGTAGTACGTAAAGGGGACGAATAAAAATGATGCTCTAACGCTCCCAAAAGGGACGCGGTTCGGCTTAATGGCATCACTTTGGTTCCCCTTATAACGCATCAAACTTACATTCTTCATCGTAGTTTAAGCACTAACAGACTATTCTCCTCAACAGGCTGTCGCAGAAACCTCACTGGCCTCTTAAGATATTTGATAGCTCTTGCCAAAATGAAATCTTTTCCTTCAGTATCCCTGGCTTGTATAGGCGGTGAATTTTCGTTGTTAATTCTTCGGTGTTGATTCAATAATAATCTTTATTTTGTAAAATTAAAAATAGAAGTACAGTTTTATGAGTCCGTCTTTTCAAAAATGAAATCCCGCGTGATGGTTATCAGCGCGGAAAATGGAATCGATGTAGTAACAGTTTCAGGAATATTTGCTGGCTTATTAAAGTTTCAGTTTGACTGAAATTTCAAGAAACAAAGAAAATTTTGCTGAACTATGATGTAATTTAAATTCTCCTATATGGCAGGGAATGCTGTATCATCTCTTCACAAGCGAAGATATAATTGTAAACAACAGAAATATTGTTCTACAGAGGGATGCTGAGAATTCCATGGACAGACGGTGTTAGACCAACAAAGACGTATCAAGGAAAATGAAACCAAAAGTATACTTTATCTATATTGGCGAAGAGACACTTGAAATGCCTTGCAAATATAATAAGGAAAGAGAGCTAGGGGTATCTGACGCTCCCAGGGCACATAGAAGCCAAAAGGAACAGAGAAAGCAACGGACCATCTACCTTGCAAGCTTGTGTGAATGGATGTCTGAATGTGGGACGAGGGGTTTGGCAAAGGGGAAATCATCAGAGCTACAACGGATATAGTGAAGAACCGTGATTTCCCACCTCCTCAAAGTACACAGTACGTAGAAGAAATAAATATAATTGCAGAGCATATGAAAACTCCACAAAGATAGAAGAAACAGAGTCATTGTAATGGAGACAAAATGGATCAATATGCGCCTCATATTCTGAAACTCGAGTTGGAAGTTGTTGCTCTATTGATTTTTGAAGTTGTCATATTGTATATATGAAAGAAAGCTGCATAGAGTCAAGAATAGCATTGCAGAATTCATTTTGCTGGTAAATTACTGTCTGATAATGTCAGATTCCTTTTCAGAGTGAGCTACAAATTTTCAGCCGGGGTTAAGGCCCAGTGAACATATGTCGTTGCAATCCTTTTTATTTAGATGCTCTTTAGTTTAATTTTTCCGGATGTGATAGAACATTGTATTGCATAAAAATGAACTTTCTGATAACGTTTTACTTCCTGAACCATGGCCATAATGTATGTCTTCAAAAATCAATGTGTGATTGAGCTGTCATCTTAACACCATCTGGAAGTCAACATGGCGCCATCACTAATCGCACCTCGAATCATCACACTTCCTTGGTCTTTAGGTCTCAATTTGCAAAGGCCGTCTCTGTTAATAATCACTCACCCATCCTTTGCTTGATCAATCTGTCCCATCGGATGTTGCACGCCATTTGACCGAGAAAAGAACGGCTAAAAATCGGTTTTCATTAATTCTGTTTTTTCAAGACATTCATATTTCTTATGTTCAAGGTCTGATCAAAAAGGTATCGGGTCTGTTTTTATGGTAACGAAGCTAAAGTAGGCAAAGTGAAGTCGATTGCCACAGATTAACCTTGAACCTGGCTGCGTATAAACACTACGTTATAACGTTCTCGCTTAGTCAAACAATTTATAGCATTTCGTGAAAGGAAAGTGTGCAGAGTGTGGTCGTCTCACCACATCATACAAATTCCATCAGTGATCATGGCTCGTGTACCAGTTTTGGCCAAAGACCACATTCCCCAGGTTCAACGACCACCATATTCCTCAGATATCGCTCCTAACAACTTTTCCTTCTTTCCAAAAATCAAATCCAAATTGAAAGGAAAAAGATTTCAAGACGTAGATGAAATCCAAGAGAATACTACAAGGCAACTGCTTGCTATGCCAAAAATGGAGTTCCAGGAATACTTCCATCAATGAAAACGACGCGGGATAAAGAGTGTTGCTTTAGAAGCGGGACTACTTCGAAGGAGATTAAATGTTGAATTGATATGCATTGTAGTTTTCTTTTTATAGCACCAGTCCTGATACTTTTTGATCAAACCTCATAAGTTTTGTTTAAAAACGAGTAATTGGTCTAGTATTTTCGTAGTTGATTTCGTAACCTTATATGTTGTGTTTTTCAAACTTCCTTGCAATTACAACGCATAAAAAAACATAACTTGACAAAGGAGAGAAACGTGACACAGATCAGTGAGATAAAGTTTGGAACTTTCTTCCATCAGTCCTGCATTGGAGTCGGCCAGAATATTCAAGTAATTTCTTGACAGTTTTATGCTTCCTGATACGTGCAGTTTCCAGTCATGTTTTAACATTTGCAAGGTCTTAATATTATGAAACATTTTCCTTTATCCTTCAAAATCGAACTTATGATCCATGTAAAAAATTCAAATTCGAAAATTGGGTATTAATTGGTGACTTTGAAGCCCAGGATATTTATTGCAAATGGCTTCCGTTTACTTGCATCTGAATCGAACGAATCTGTTTTTAGTCTACCTGCATTTATAGATGTCGCTGCCATTCAGCATTTAAACAATTAAATTCCAATAAGCATTAATTTTATATTGATAATTCATAATGAAGTTTTAATGTGAGACGCAGTGAAATATGTAATTTCTATATATGTGTGCATGTAAGATATATCCATACATATGTAAAAAAAATACATAGGTATATTAAGGTGGGACAAAAATTCACAGTACCATATTTTGCACAATATGCGGGAAATCTTTGAAATATTGCTAAACTGTTTTTTGTTCGTGCAATCATTCATTTTCTTTGCACATTTCTCAAGCTTCTGATTTTTTAAGATCCTAAAGTGAAAAAAAATCAAAAACTTGGAAAATGTGTTCTACATGAACTTAGCGAAAGAAACGTTGATCAGCGTTCAAAAAGTCATCTTTCTCTTTTTGCCTTTCACGCACACACGCACACCAGAATTTGAATGGCAACAAAAACGCATTTATTATTACAAGAAACGAAAACTTGTGGCAAGACCCAAGACAACCCTCTAGATCTCGACCTAAACGAAATCTGCAGGAATCAAGCTCTCGTTATTGGAATTCAAAAGGAATGCATCCTTGCACATTGCATAAAACTTGGACTATGCAGTAAACGGAGCAACTGTCTTGTTTGAATAACTGAATAGAATAGAAAAATACACCTTTTTATGGACAAAGGAATTGGCCAGTGATTTTGCCACATGAGGCTTTCCACACTAATTGGAAATGATTAACAGCAAATAACCATTGGTCTAGAACGAGACATTAACACACATGTAGCATATTCTATCACATGTAGCATATTCCCTGGGCCTGTAATTTTGCAAACTATCACTTATTTCTTTTCAAGCAAGTCTTTGTCTGGCCCCGAAAGTTTATCGAAAAATTCATTTAAGAATTTATCGGATAAAAACCAGAATTATTCTCCGTGTTCATTTAATGAAATGTTGCATAATGTCACACAGGAAAATTACATTCTTGATGTAACGTTAACATTTTATTGTAATCATATCTTACCTCAAGTTTAATTTAAATTTTAATTTTTAGTTAAATTAATATTTTTTATCCATTCAATTGTCATTCATTTTCGATCCACGATGTTCATATATGCAGATTAGTTTCGCTTTATTCAATCTTGGAGATAACCACATGGTTACTTCAAATTATTTTTCTCTTTCTTTTTCATTTTCCACGGCGTACTTATAAATAACCTGACTCCAGCTATTGTGTTTGCTCTCATTTGCCTATATTTGCAGGATAAATGAGATATCTAGATTACTACTACATTTCAATTTACTGACTGGTCAGAAGCGAAAGCTAAGATGCCTGAAATTCACCTTTCAGCAATTAAGTTGCTTCTGGTAATGGTAATCTATATTAATTAAATGTCATATCCAAGCCTCTGTTGTATTCATTTATCAAACTCGATTGTACATTGGAACTATTCGGATTTCGCTTTCCAAGTTTTCAGTCTATAATGAACTTCCATTCTCACATTTATTCTTCTTGTGAGTTTTCTTCAAGTGAATACAGGATCGATTTAAGTGCAAATGATTATCCCTTTCCGAATTTTCATTGTGTATGTTGGATAGCTATAAAGGTAACTACAACATTAGAATGCCTGACAACCAAACTAATAAGGCCTTCCGGATATGAGGAATTGGTTACAAAACCCGGATATATGGGGTTATAGTGAGATTAAAATAAAAGAACTGAAATCAGGTTTAACATTTATATTCAATGTTTTATATTAAACAAAATTAGCTAATGGGGAGTGAAAGATAACGGAACTGATTTTAAGGAAAAAGAAATAAATTCTGTAATGTTAATGAAAATTCATTACATTAAATATGCCACGTATGCAAAACAAATAATGTAAGGAAGATTTTTTAATCGCTGTTGCATGATGATTCTTTCTCTTCTAATGTCATTCTCAACTTGTTCCGCATTTCGTTTTGCTTTTACACTTGAAATATTTAAAACGAAAGACACTTTTTAACTTTGCGTGCGTTATTGCAATCTTCATAGCAGAATGATGGTTTTCTTTCCATAAAACTGGCAACTTTTTCAATATCTTTTTCAATTTCAGTCCAGGTTTCATCACAATCATGTTTTTTTATTTACTTGTTCATTATGACATTGTGACGCTGGAGAATAGATTATTTGAAAGATTTTATATCATACAATGTTGAATTCAGCCATTAGTTACAATGAACTTTCACCAGCATCCAGTTTGTTTAAAATTTTTACTTTTTGCGATTATTCTGTAAATTCCTGAAAAACAGAAATTTCAGATCAGTTGCATGTCACCTAAATAGTTTAAATATACACATCAAAATCATCTCTGGCTATGCTGAATTCCGGATATGAGGGTTTCCGGATATGAGGGATGCTTGATATGAGTGTTTCCGGATATGAGGGATTCTACTGTATTAACAGTACAAGAGTCATATAGAATAGCGAGAGTTAAGCATATTTTTGTGTGTGCTTTTGTCGACACAGTATATTTGTGTCATGTAACCATTATCTTAGACTTGTGATATTTTATAAGTACGTGGTAATAGTCACTGTGAAATGGAAAGGTTGATTGTTGCTTACTTTCACTTGATACGTTCACTGCTGTCTCTCGATGGTGGCCAACGGCTGCCCCTAGTATTGAAAGAAGAGATTAGCAATAACGAATAAACGCTTGTGAAATGAAATGAATATATATTTATCATTAGTTTTATTTGCCTTCTGAAAAGTGGATACGAAACCTTAATTCATTTCACTAATAAGCATGCGGCCCAATGCAGCGGTATAATTATTTCCTCATTGGATCTTCGCTCTATGGTAATTAATGTCATCCTTTCAATGTCTACTCAGCTAGAATCATGAGTTAGGTCCTTTTATCAGGCGGCACGCAATGAATAACTACTAATCTTGGTGTGTTGATTTTTGTTATAATCCACTTTTCGGCTTCATGCCTTTTCTGAGAGACTGCCAGTTTGTGTTAGTGAAATGTTACGGTTTTTGTGCGCTTGCTTTCTTTGCTACGTCACGACTTAGTTATTTACAGATTGTAATTTATGGAAGGAGAGAAAGAAAAAAGTATTTTAGATCTGTATTCACCATACTATTATTTATTTTTTTATGGATTCGCAATGAATAATTCCGGTGTGTTGTGGCATACATTAATAGCACCTCACTATTTTTTGTTACTGCAGGCTGAAATTCGCTGAGCCTATAATAAAATATATTGGCTTCGGTACGAATCAGTAATATTATACAGAAAACCATCACTTCTATCAAAAACCGTAACTGGTTAGTGACATTTTCCTGTTGCTGATATAGTTTAGAATTGAAATGAAGGGATCATAACGGATTTTATAAGGGAACACAGTTACTAAGTCAGGCACGATGTCACAAAACATTCTGGAGACAAAAGTAGATGTTAAAAAGGTGGTGACAAAGTTTAATGTTATGTTTTAAAGATTCTCGATTCTATATTGAATGGTTTCAGATAATTGGTACTGGTCAGCACTATAGTTAAAGTTAGTCTCTTCTGTTTAATTCTCAAGAGAGGAGACTGGAGCGTTCCGTATTTTCTTATAGAACTTTGGACGTAAATGAAGTTTATATAGATCTAAAATTTTGCCTTGGGAGTTTTTGGGGACTCAATTTCATCCCGTACCTAAAACACGATCCATTCCTAATGACGCTGGAAAAAAAAATGGCAGGCATCTCATACCTAACTCCTCCTGCTATCCTTTATCTTTACAAGAGTCAGATCATGTCAAAAATGGAGTACTGTTGTCATATTTGGGCAGAGGCTGCCAATCCTTGATAAAGTTCAAAAGCGTCTCTGTGTCCTTGTAGGTGACAAATTATTTTCCACCCTCCAGCTTCTCTTCCACAGGCCGGATATTGGCAAGCCACTCGCTGCTCTGTCGCTACTTCCACGAAAACTGCTCGGACAAACTACATTCCCTGATCCGGCCAATTCAAACCTTCACGGCAAAGACACGCCATGCCACTTACACAGCAGCAAATCACCCACATTCCCGCCGTATTCCATCGGTGAAAATTTCCACTGTAACAGCTTTTTTCTGCTCTGTGGAACCGACACCCAAGAAGATGTTTTACTACAATTTTAAGCTGTTCAAGGCTAGGGTGAAGCGTTATCTTCCACTCCTATCTACGTAAATTGCCTCCTGACATAACCCACTACTTCGAGTGGCTTCGGAGCCTTGAAAAAAACGGCCTAGTAGTCGATGAATTATTTTCAACTTTGCAACCTCTCTTTAACAGATGCAACGTGGCAAGTCTGTCTCTACTCTATCGATATTTCCATCCAAATTATTCTGAGAACCAATATTGCTTAGTTCCAACAGTTCGGGAATTTACAGCTAAGAAATGGTAAGAAAATGAAACAGTTAAGCCATATTTTTTAATCATTTCACCCCAAACAAAACAATAAAGCCACAAGGACGCAAGGGGTTTCTGGGTGTTAGAGAAAATAATATTGAGGAAGGAGAACAATAAAAAAACAACGAGTACGAAAACAGAAGATAACGATTGACACTGAATTTAATTATTTGAAGATCAAAGATGCCCAGGAAACAAGAAACTGGAAGAGGATTTCACAAATAACTAGTGTGTGAGAAGAAACTGTTAGCATAAAATTTACGTAAATCGATTTCAAATGTAAAGTGATGAGGCTTTGCCGCCAATCTAGTACTGCGTTTAAATTCATAAATTCTATGTATCAAAGATTAAAGCCCTTCAGAACAATCACTATCAAAGTATTTATAGAAAAGGTACAGCAAACTACCTTTCGGCGGTGGAAAAGGTCCAGAATTAGTTATCAGAAAGAGCGGAATATATCGTCGGGGTAGCGTGAATCTGGTTGTCATAGAGAAATTGTTAAATTTTCGATAACTGATTGGTCGAAACTATTAATACTCGGATTTCCTAATGAAACATTCAATTGTCCTTAAAGACAGCAAAAATTCATTTTATGTTTTCGAGAAGGATTCATGTTCCTGGAAGAGAATCAGGAAGTTTCAATAAAAAAAAACAAAACAAGAGAAGGCAGGGAAATAAAAAGATATGTTCACTAAACATAATGTCAGAAAGGAAAAAAAAAGAACTATTACCTTATTTAATAAACTGAACGAACTTTTTTTAGTTACCCATTAAAATATAGATTCTGCGTTCGTATGTTCAGTCAAATTGGATCATGTTTTCAGATTTTGCGTACACGTAAATGTAACTGCAAACTCGATTAGTAGAATCTGGCTGATGAAATAAAGTGCAAACTCGATTAGTCGAATCTGGCTGATGAAACAACATGAAGAATAGCAAGTTTATTGCTGATGACACGTCGATGAAAATTGGAAAACGGCCGACATTACTAATTTAAAGGCAGTCAGTGTAATAAACGCAAGGGTCAATTTTGGACCAGCTGACCGAAGTAAAAGTAGCCGCAGGTCACTCAAAGTAGCAACGGAAGTAACACTTGAAATTTATCAAGCCATTCTCGCTACAATTAGTTACAGGCACACACATACACACGCAAACAGAGATAAACGCAAATATATCTCTGTCTCAAATGCACAAACACACCCAGTGCACCTGCTTCTTCTATGTGCCGTGTCCTTCTGAATATAGGCTATTATGTCTCTTCACATTTTCCTACCTTGTTTGACCCTTAGCAGCGTTTCTCCCTTTGCGAAACTTCCTGCCCGCCGTTCTGCCATCCATTCACACAGCTCAACTGATAGGTTGTCCTCTGCCTTCTCATACCTTTCTTGCCCTCGATATGCCCTGTGAGGATCAAGTTCTCCAAGCAATACTTTCTCAACTAGGTGTACCAGGAATTTTAAATGTCTCTTTCTGATTCTGAGTATAACTGTTCTTGCTTACGCGCTCTATCCATGGAAATTCTCAGAATCCTTCTACAGAATTACATTTATCATGTCTCTAGTTTTTCTACCATATAATCGAACAAGTATTCATGTACGGATTGTGTGTTTATAAGCAGTAATTTGAACTTTGCTAATCAGACGCTTCTCTGTTGCTAAATAGTATAGCACGTCAGATCAAATAAGGTTCGATTACTGTCGGAGAACGCATATTTTCTACGAAATTTCTCGAACATTCAATCTGTTAAATGTAATTAATACTGTTTATATGTTCTACAAACAGCAAGAGTTAATTTGTTAATACCTCGTGATTGAGAGGATGTCCTGTTTTTCAAACGGTGTGAAGTAAGTTTACCGGCTTGGGTATTCGAGAGACTTAAAGAAAATTTGTCTCCGGTGGAGATAGAAGCTGCACCCCCTTTTGTAGGGCAAACCACTGTCTGATTTGATGTACTCAACTACACGGAGGGTCAGTAAAGTTGATGAGTGGTCTAAAACACATCTAATAAGTGGGTAATTCCTTAGAAAACATATACATATTAGATCTAATGGGTTGATGAAAGAAATTCGAGAAATAAAACAAAACAAATATAATAATATTGATAATAAAACTAATGGCATTTATTGCATATTTGAAGGCATTTTTACGAAATGGAAGCTTGATGAAAAGATGTTAAAATAGGAATTTGTGGACACACCAGCGTCCTTTATCAATGAGAAAAATGATGGGGGCGGGTGTTATATATATATATGTGTGTGTGTGTGTGCGTATAAATTTACAAGAGTATAGAATCCAGGTATAGCTCAATGTCCAGGACAGAGCAAGAACATAATATAATAGGCTCAAACACTAATATTCCATTATAATTTATTACATTGGAATCGTAATCACGATTCAATTCATCAAACTCAATATATATATATATATATATATATATATAATTAAATGGACAAAGTCCGACAATTATTTTAAGACATTTTTTATATTTATACATTCTTTTTATAGATACAAATATACTTTGTTTTATAATAAACTGTATTAATAGCATTTACCTGCCTGAATTTCCGATAAATTTTCATAGAAAATATTCGTCCTCCGACAGGAATCGAACCTGCATCCTATACGGAACCCTCATTTAGCCTGACATGCCTTAACCGATCGAGCCACGGAGGATCGTTCGATTAGCAAGGTCGATTTTACTGTTTTTATTTTATTCAAGTTCTTGGAAGAGAACCAGGAAGTTTCTATAAAAAAGAGAGGTGAAGGCAGGGGAATAAAAAGACATGTTCAGTAAATATAATGTCAGAAAGGAAAAAAAGATATATATATATATATATATATATATATATATATATATATATATATATATATATATATATATATATATATTCTATTTTGCCATAATAGTTATTATATTTTGTGTATGAGATATCTATGCAGTCAATGGTTTATCAGCATACTATAACGCGCAATCAACATATTTGCTAAATTTTCAAAAGAATGTAAAAATTTAGAACAACGATAATATTGTACTATCTTCCTATTTTCGATGGGCTTGTGTCAGATTAAGAAAAGTAGAGTAAATAAGCACATATAGAAGCAAATCTACTTTATAATTTATTATTATCAGTATTGTAAAAAAATATGGTAATATTAAATTAATATTTCTTTTGTCCTCATAAAATATGAAAAACCTACTTGCGTTTTTGTTTGCGTACAACTAGTTTACCAAAATTGTAAAAAAATAGATAATATAATCAAATTATTCTAACCTGAATAAGTCTACCATCGTCTGTGGATATCGTTGCCACATCCAGTCTGGTACTTTTGCTAAGTATTCAGAAATTCTTCACAAAGTCCAAAGAAATATTTATAACGTTATCGGTCATGACCTGGCATTTTCTCTTTAATCCCTTCACTGTGGCCTTTCTATAAATATTTTCAAGGCATTTGTTCTGATGTGCTCTCATTTTGGTACCTAGACTTTATGAATTTAAGCACAGTACTAGATTGGTAGTTAGGTCTCATCATTTTACAGTTGAAATTGTGTAACCGTAAGTTTTATTCTAATAGTTTATTCTCTCACACTTCTCGCCTGTGGAACTCTCTTCCAGCTTCTTGCTTTTCTGTCAACTACAATTTTCAAAGAACTGAAAAATCAATCGTCATCTGTCCTATTGAATCCGGTTCTTTTTATTGTCCTTTTTGTTCACGACCGTTTAACAGTTTCCTTTACTCTCACTTGCATCTTAGTGGCTTTAACGCCTTACTTAGGATGAAATACAAAAATCAATATCCTTACCATTATCAGTTTTGAAATCATCTTTTCCTCAGAGATGATTTTTTCCTTTTAAATTTTGCAATCATTTGGAAGAGTATGCCATTGTCAAAACAAAGACACCGTAAACATGAGACGTTATTGCAAGGGAGATAACATCTGTACACCAACAAATTACAGAGAATAAGAAATAAGAACTTATGCCAACATGTTTTGTTCCTTCATGAACTTTATCCAGGAAAGTGGGGACATTTTATTTGGTAACCTACATTTATAAACAGAAGTAACTTATTGAAAAATATCGCCAACTGTTCAAATTTTGAATTAAAGAATGCTCTAAAATATTCTAAAAATTACAGTACAAGAAAGAGTAAACTATGGCGGACGCTAAGTGACGTCATTTTGGGTCTATTAAATTATTAAACGAAAGTAAGTTACTGATGATAACTTTGATGATTTTTTTTATATATATAATTATTAGTTATTTATTTTTATATATTTTATTTATTTATACTATTTACATTATTCGGACTATTGTCCTCATCTTTGTCGCCATATTTATTACAACGTTTTCGCCGTTGTACGCTCCGGCCTTCGTCAGGTGGTTGGAATGTCGAACTGAACCCTTTATTTCGCTCACTGGGGTAGACTGTTCTAGTTCCACATGCCATGTTTAATTGATATCAGTTGTCTGCTATCTCCTGTTAATTCCTCTGTTCAAGTTCTCCACTGTCTTAACCGGCTATTGAACTCACACATTTTGGGTCCTGTAACTAGATCTAACTAACGCCTTTATCCACGGTGCCATGTGCCCTTGAAATTCATACACAGATGTACATTTGTGTGTGTGTGTGCGCGCGCGCGAGCACGTGTGTACTTTCGTACGTAAAACTCAAAATTTTATATACCATGCCGACGTACGCTTTACCTTTTGTTCAAATATATTCATGGTTGGCAATTTTTTATAATTATAAATTTTTGTATCATTCGGGTTTTATATATATATATATATATATATATATATATATATATATATATATTTATGCACACATACATATTCAAAAACATGAGCACAAACACTCGTACATATATATATATATATATATATATATATATATATATATATATATATATATATATATATATATATATATATATATATATATATCGCTTCTCTGTCTGGATGAACATTATATATATATATATATATATATATATATATATATATGTATGCATGTGTGTGTGTGTTCTTTTTGGTCGATTACATTTTTGCCATATAAATTGAATCTTCAGTAGGATTCGAAAGAAAAGCTTGACATTTTTCTCAATTCATATTTGAAACATTTTGGTGATTTAAAGAAGTCATATTACGCTCGATGTCTGGTGGCCGGCATTTTTTGGTTGACAGATGCAACCACAATAAGCCGCTTTCTTATCACCCTTGACAGGATGACCTTTTATGAGAATATAGTCCCTTATCTGCTCTTATGGGAATTTTCCATTGCATTTGAAATGCAACGTATTGGTGTGTCATAGTCTGTTTGTCGTGGAAGTTCTACTCTAAAAGAAATAAAACCAGCTCTTCCTTTACATCCGACATATGACAAGAAAAAACACAGATGGAATTTATTATTTTTGATATAACGTTTTTCTTTTCTCATAGCAGAATATTAAAACATAGCTAAGTGGCGTTTGTCTTAGATCTGAATAAAAGAGAGAGGATGACGGTGAATGATGCAGCGAAATATATGTACAAAACCTTTTGTCATTTTGCTGAAAAAGGGTTCAACTCTGTTCTAATTTCAAAATTTTATATTTTTTTAAACTGTCTAGTCGGGTTTTAACAAAATTGCATTTGGATTGCAGTCTTTGCCTTCCTGGAAAATGGAAATCAATTCGAAAAAGTAAATAGGAAATCGATTGGCACCAAAATATGATTTCTAGTATTTCGGACAAAAGGGTTATTTATTATTGCTATTTTTATTGTTATAAAGCGTCCTTTTCTTATCAGGTCAGCAGTAGTTATTTATCTTGAATACCGGGACCTGCTCTGTCCTTACTATTTGGGAACTTATATAGAGCATGCCTTATTCTTATTTGTATATCACTATACTTATTATTATTACAACTATTCTTCATCAGGTGCCTGTCGATCCAAGTAAACCCTTTATTTAATCTACATGTGTAGATTATCTTTTCGATGATAATATCTCGGGATACCTTAACTGGTTCCGTTGATATGACCAAAAGAACCATGCCTAAGGACATCTTGACATGGCCAAAAGAACCATGTCTATCTTGTTTAGATACCGGAAAAGTACCTGATGTAGACTGACGAGGATGTGCACATTGATAAATTCAGACAGATGTTTATATTATTAATTCATTTAAAAGGAATACTTTAATGTTTAATTGACGTAGATTAAACATTTTATCATTTGAAATTTCTTTATTGAACAAATGTAATATTGTTACAAATACTTAAGTCGGTCGATAGTTTTGTAATCCAGTCACATCAAATATAAACCCAACTTGTCCTCTGCTAGACGAAGTTAAGTTTAATAAAATTATGGGAGCTTGCTATCGTATGATTGTAATAATTGCAAATAAATCAGTCAAGTTCTGTTTGTTGACAACGAATTTATCGTCATTATAGGACATCTTGAATTAATTATTTTCATATTTAATATCATTTTCGAGTTTGTGTAGTATTCATTGCCAGTCCATTCTGCCTCGCCAAATTTGATTTCCTTTTGCTGTTGCGACCCTCATTAAAACAATTGAAGTAAACAACTAACCAGTTTGAACTAAGATTATTCTAAAAATTGTCTAGAAATCAACTCTCCCATTTTATTTCCAAATAAGTCATGCTAATCTATAGATAATAAAGAAAAGTAATGCCCTGAATATATAGGATGTCTATGAAAAAGAAAGCTAATAAAAATTCAATTTCCAGCCAAAGATCTTGCGACTTTCGCTATAGAATTCGTTCTTTAATGAAAAATAATGTTTCTGCAGACCTTAAAGAGAACTGAACATTCTCTGAGCAGTTCTGAACATTTCTGTTGTTTTTCAGACAATGTTTGTAGAGAGGCTGCTATATTTGTTGCAACCTTTGACAGATGCAACTACTGCATATATTTGGGTTTCTAACGCATCTCTATAATGCTGTTGGCTGTCTGACCGTATTTTCTGGCGTTAACTTCCTTATTAATGGACTTTAAAACAAAACTATATTTAAAACAAATGATAAGGGCTTCTGTTTTGAACAAAGACACAAATCTACCGAAATGTGTAAACTGATTTTTTATAATTTAATGGGAAATTCTCGAAAAATATACATTCTCATGCTAAAATATAATCGCTAAAATATATTCAATAATTTCCTAAGGGTTGCTGGCTAGAAAAGCATTATTTAGATTTTATGAGATACTTTAATGAAGACAGATCTTAGAAGAAATCTTTTTGACCGGAAAAATATGGTTCATGTTTTGTATTGCGTAATAACTCAAATGAAAACAAATGGTACATAAAGCAATTTTAAAGGTTTGTAGCATTTATTTACATAATGTTTTAGAATTTCTAGAGTTGCATAATAAAAATACCTTGCTATTGTGCAGGTCTTTAAAACGGTAATTTCTTCCTGAAATATTTTTTATCTTAACCCTTTCAAATGCAAGATTGTTATGTACAAACGATTGGTATGTCTTCTTGTAAGATAATATGATCTGGTGCGCAATCAAAACTGTTATCTAAATAAAGTCTTTTTTTTAATTGACGCCGTTTTACATGGATTGCTATGAAAACTTTGAACATCTATTAATTCAAATATTTCTTTGTTAGCAAGGCATACACACTAAATAAGCATTTATAAAACTGTAATAAAACAATCATACGCTTCAACTTTTGCTTAATGAGAAACACTTTTTGATGTTTAAATATGTCCAAGGAGATGGATTCCAGAAATTAAAAGTTGAAATTCTGCTGCTGACGTTTGAATTTTAAAATTTAAAAAAGTAATTCAATATAGACTCTATATCAATACTGCCTTACAATTCCATTTTGTATCTGTCAACACTTTCGTCGTCAGGCAACATTAATTAATTTTCCACATTTGAAAATCGTATTCTGTTTTCACTTTGTTCTCCATACACTGTTGCAAGCAATACAACCAATAGAATGCTTTTCAACAATTCCCGTTATTATCTGAGACATCTTAATTTTACTATTGTTGGTCTGCGAACGTCGAGAAAAAAAGAAAAAAAAAGTTGATAATGAAGACATTAGTTCACAGAATGTTTGAAGTTCGCCAAAAAAGTCTTTTAGACGTTATGGCGGCATGATTCATTCTATTTTCTTAAGAGAAATATTTCACGGGAATTTTAAACGTGTTACACTGTAGATATGTCGAAAAATGGTCTCAATACATAGCCTGTATTACTAACCACTTCTCTACATCTGGCACTGAAATTTAATAAAAGATTTTGTGAATGGATGCTTAATAATAGTATTATAGGATTCATTCCTGCTAGAATTGGTATCGCGATCGCTTTAGATGTCATCTGAACCAACAACAGATGGAAGTTTCAAACTCCATCATTTCAACTCTATGAAAAATATTGAATGAACAGTACTTTTTCCATATTGTTATCCATTTTTCCTGACGAGTAGGGAATAAGAGTCGACATTAGTAACTAATATATCCTTTATCTATATTCTCAAACTAATATTCATCAAACGATAGACAAGCAAAGTAAAACTCTATAGCTGATTATACTTCTTTGGCATTAAATCGAAACCCGATCTCTTGCCTCTCTATTACTGATCATATGACCATAAATTAGATAGCCTTTGCTGATGTTCTCACCTGTATGTAGAAACGCTTTAAAGTTGGGAGAGAAATAAGCTTGCTTTAAAAAAAATCTCTGTCCTGCAATAAAATGCCGAAAGCGTGTCAGGTAAGAGGTGGTTCAAATTTCAAAATTATATGAATAATATCCTGAGAAACGCCATTGACTGACTGGAGAAATCTTGGGATTCTATTGTGAAGTGTCTGCGAGTTCCAATGCTTTGTTTCAGAGTGAGCATACCAAGAAAGATGAGCGTTATACAATCTTTTGAATATAATATTTATCATGTGTATGAACTGATCAGTCTAATTAAGTAATCATGCACATGCGCATTGACTACAGAAGTATCTGAAATTAATTGAAAACCCCTAACAAAGACCTCGTAGCAAAATTATCTGAGCCAAACGGATATTTAAAAAAGAAATGACGCTATATCGATTCCAAATATACCTATAATCCATAGAATATCCGGGTTTATTCTATCCTTGTTTATTTCTTACTAGTCAGATTCAGCAAGTTTAAAATTAAAATTATTAGATTGTAATTACAATGATTATAATCAATTTCTTTATGAAGAAATATTCATTAACTGAGGATTCAATTCAACTGTCGTTGGAAATCTATTAAAAGCTTTCTCTTTAAAAAATAACGTCGTGAAAATAGTATTCTCAAGCTCTGTATCTGTTATCGTTTTTTTTTTACCAGTATTGATGGGGGTTTCCTTGCTAACATTTTGTTTGAAGTGGTGTGGAAAGTCAACATCATTACTTTTCGTTCGAGTTAAATGTGCTATCAATTTTAGTTGTTGCTGCTGTTGGAAGTCTTCATGTGATGGGGTTTATGTTATTTGGTACAATTCTTTGTTGGTGATTCTGTAGTGCCAGTCTGAAAATTTCGAAGAACGATAGTCTTCAGTAAGTCCCGTCACTCGATCGAAGCCATTTTAAACCATTAATCCGAAAAAGCCGTTGTATACAGTTGACAGTTTAGATATTTCTATACGTATTTGACACCATGCCCGGTACTAGTATGAATGTCTCTATTTGACGCAGAAGAACATGACCCGATATTACCTCGCGCGTAGGCTATTCTATTTTCAATTTCCTTATCTCATAAATTATGTTTCTTACGAATGATCTATACACTGATGTATTTGAAGTGTTTAGTATTCACTAATTCGAAATGCTGGATTTGTTATGCATTCAGGTTATGTGTCATTGCTGCTTTCCTTCCAATTCCAAATCATAGTTTATATTTTGGAAAAGTTTTATATTAAGTCTTATTACTTGGAATACTTGATAGAGGACGTTAATTTTCTTTTCGAAATCATTCTTATACCAACTGTACCACCCAAATAATGAGTAAATTGACCTTGGGAGGGAAAGCAGGGACACAGACCTCTATTAGGAGATTCGTTGGAATGTGATATGGAATACTTAAATGATCAGTGCCTATCTCTTTATGTCTGGGCTAGTAAATGCGTTTTTCTATAACCTAGCAATAGACTGGGGCCCTCATTCCCTTCTTGTGTACTCCCGATGTCGATTGAAGGGTTTGGATATTAGGATCCTTTGCCAGATATGTAAGAACTTTTGTACTGATAAAGTTCATCTCTTAGATCAATGCATTCAGTGGTTTCTAATGGACCAAAAGAGTTGATGTGGCTATATGCTGTTGTGAAGACGACGTAACAGGTATACAATTTCATAATAGTGGTATAAAATTTAATAGACTTGTTTGATGGCATATATGTAATTATTACATCCCTTACCTGAAGGAAAGCTAAACTGGATTGTGAGGTATTGACTTTCAAAAAACGATGAAAGGCTCGTTAATGTATTCATATCAGTTATCATTACCAATTTGTAGATTGGAGATATTTCATAACATTCAATTTACGAAAAACAGTTGTTGATGCTAATAATAAAAAGCGGTATAAAGTGACCTAGTTGGGTAAAATTTAGATTACTTCTCCTTCTATATACCATCTCCCTTCAGGACTTAGAGGATCATGGCTTTCCACAACTTCATATCTTTTAATATATGTCTATACCTCTGAGATGAGGTATTATGACTACTTATTATTTACATTATTCGGGCTGTAATCCTTATCTTCATTGCCATATTCCTAAAGTTTCGGACGATGTACGCTCCTGTTTTCTTCAGGTCATTGCTAGAACAATTTACCCCGGTGGAAGAGTTAAAGAGTTCGGTTTGGAATTTCAATCACCTAAAGAAGGCCGGAACGTACAACTGCCTACACGTTGTGAATATCGCAATGAGAATGAGGATAACAGCCCGAATAATGTAAATAATGAAAGTATTTATATCCTTTGTAGCTCTTACTAATTTGTCTTTTTTATCATACCTACAACTCCACTATTCTACCATCCATTGACACAATCTCCTTAGGTATGTTTCTGGTTCTTTCATTTTGTTCATCTTGGATTTAATATGTCGCGAGAGTTTCATCCATTTACACATGCTGGTCATAACTCTCATTGACTCCTTTACCTTCGATATGACCTGTGAATGTAATTTTTTTCCAAGCTTTCCTTCTCCATTGTGAGTCCAATAGATTTCATCTGTCTCTTTCTGATTGTAAGTATAAGTGTCCTTTTTTTTTCATTTTACTTAAGAATTCCCCGTTGCTTACGTGCTACGTCGTTGATATTCTCAGCACTCGAGGCATGAATTAGGCTATCCCTAATCATTCTCTGGGAGTTATTCTAAACTCGAAAAAACTATACCCTGTGAGGTAACCTGGGCTACAACACCAGTAACTGAATGAAATTATGACTAACTGATCAGATTTTAATCTGTAGTGAGAATTGGGGCAAGTTTGAGAAGGATATTAAACAAAAAATGAAGTCAAGCTATCTTGGTCTGTTCATATCTATCTATCTATCTATCTATCTGTGTGGGCAAGGTGGTTACTGTCAGTTTCATACCTCCAAGCAATCTTCTTTTGAGAGTCACCATGTAGTGTTCATTCCTATGTCCACACTTTCTACATCTACAAACACTCCATATCTGATACTGACTTCTCTTACACCATAAATATAGTAAATTATAAATAATACATATACTGGCTTAGCAACGGGTTTAATTTAGATAAGTTATGCTGATGATCAAACTCACGAATTTGTTTAGATATTATTTTGGAATTTTGCAAGGTAACCGGAATTTTGGTTCAACAATAACTGGACAATTTCAAAAACAGGAATTATATTATGATCTTGAAATTTGAGAACACTTTCATGTATTAGTTTTTTTCCACCATTGTGTTTGATGTTTGTATGTTATTATATTAAATCGTGCTTTGTTTGTATTGATGATAACACTTGCGGGCCGCTTACATCATAAGAAAAGCCGCTTTCAGCATTATAAAGAAGAAAGTGACATTAAGCTAACACAAAGTAACAACATCATTGTAAACTGCGTCTTTGATGAACAAATCAAATTATGTTTGAAGCAAATGAATAACAAAAATTTAGCAATCTTCAAAACACAAAATATGAGAAAATAATACAAGAATATTTTACTACAAATTCTTGGAGCTATGTATAAGTAGACATTACTTAATGATCATGATGAACTTATAAGATTAGTAATCTTAAGGGGAAAATTCAAAAATAATTTTAAATTTATACGAGAGCAAATCAGAAAGTTAAGGTAATTTTGAAATTACGCGGTAAAAACAAGGAGGCGCTGGGATGACAGGTACTTAGTCACATGCAACATTCCATTATTCAGTCGAGTGATGGAGAGCAACGGTATCAGGCATATAGATGCTCCGATCATCGATTGCAACATTGAGGACCAAAGCGTCGAAGTGCGCTTTCTGTAGGCAGCGGATATCAGATCTGTGGAAATCCATCGCCAGAAGTTTCCACAGTATGCAGTAGGAATGATGAATCAATCAAATGTGTATGGGTCAGTAGAAGGACAACGAAAGGAAATTTTGTCGCTCATCGACGTCGTGAACGGAAGTACATATCCAGAAACTGGATGTCTTGATCAGTGAAAGCCAACAAATTATGTTAACACGAGTGTCGGCAATGGTGGATGTGAGCTATAGGTCTGCACAAGTCACTTGGGGTACAGTAAAGTTTGTGCGCGTTGGTTGCCCAAACAAGCAAGCGGTGTAGATGTGGCTTTGTAAGTAATCGAAAGGCTTATTTTCGGGAGGGATTAAGAATCTCGTTGGATGGTGCCAGAAGTACATCACCGTGCAGGTAGGATTATTTCGAAAAGCGACATTTGTTCTTCATCAGCGGAAATAAAGATGTATGGAAACTGCCTCTGCTTTTTCATTTACGCTCGTACATACAAATGATATCGAGCCACTCAAAAGATTATCTCGTCTATTACTACATTGTTCCGTCAGTGTTAAAATAAGAAACATCTACGGGTGTCGCACAGAAAGTAATACATCCAATTTTATTCATGTTACTCTGTGATGCCAGATGCGAATTTTGTCAGTAATGAAGTCGATGTTGAAACCGCTCGCTAAGAACCCATAATTTATTTTGCTTTGTTACTGATAGAAATTGAGCGGCATTATGGCAAAATAACTTCTGCCATGAAAGTGTGTACGATGCAGAGATAAGTCAATGAATTCCTCTATACTGAAAAATGCAGACATTTATATTTATCGACGCAGCGATGTTTGTGACCGATCACGTTCACATCCTAATCCCGGCATGCAAGCTTTTGTCCATTACAAGAGGAAATACACATAACCTGTAGTGGTGAATATGTGTTTTTAAGACGAAAACTTCGTCTATCAAACGAATTCATTGTGCTCCCGGTGTATGTTGTAGTTTATGTGTGAATAAATAAGAGATTTTAATTTAGTTTCTTTCGTACTATGACGCAATAACTACAACGATTTCCTATAACATGTCACTTATCTAACAATAGTGCCAAAGACAACATATTAATTACATAAAATATCAGGTCATCCCATAAGTTGTGTCCGAATTTTGAATAAAGAAAACAAGTGACCAAATGTTACATTTAATTACAGATTCAATCAACAATGTATTTTCCCTGATTATCTATGACTTCCTTCCAACTATTAACAAGCTTACTAATTCCATTACTGTAAAATTCTTTTGGCTTTGATTCGAAGAACTCACAAATGTCAGTTTTAATCTCTTCCTGTGTTACAAAAGCTGTTTTTTCCAAATGATTCTGTAAGCTACGAAACAAATGGTAGTCTGAAGGAGCAAGATCAGGAGAATAAGGTGGATGAAGAATTTTCTCCCAACTACGCTCTTCGATCTTTTGTGACGTGATAATTGTTGTGTGGGGTCGCGCATTGTCCCGATCAAACATCACCTCTTCTCGATTCACTAGAGCAGGTCTTTTTTTCCTCAAAGCTTGGTTCAAATGCTCTAATTGCTGAAAGTATATTTGAGCATTAATTGTTGCATTAGGTGGTAAGAATTTAAAGTGGATTATTCCTTGGCAAACCCACCAGATTGAAAGAAAATCCTTTTGCCCATGAAGTTCCATTCTCGACTGTGCCTGGGTTCCTTCCCCTTTACCAAACCACAGTCTACAACGCTTGACATTTCATCGCCAGTCACAAGTCTATCCAAAAAAGGTGAAACAAGTTGGCGAGAATGGAGAGAAGAGCAGATGTCAACTCGGGATTTGAGGTTTTTCAGACAATTCATGAGGCACCCATTTTCCAAGTTTAGGAACTTTTCCAAGTTGTTGAAGATGACGATGAACAGTTGTATGGTTTGAACTGAGAACCACTGCCAATTCCTCAACTGATAAAGCAGGATTTTCTTCAAGGGCTGCTTCAAGAAGCTTTTCACCAAACTTAACTGGACGTCCGGTTCGATCTTCATCTTCAAGGGTGAAATCTCCACCTTTGAATTTTGATAACCATCTTCTACAAGTTCTTTCATTCACACATTCCTCTCCATAAACTAAGTGAATGTTTCTAGCCGCCTCGGCTGCTGAGTTTCCTTTCTTGAACTCATAAAGCATTATGTTCCTCAAATGATTCTTGGGTACTTGCATGTTAGCAGGGTTTTAGTCAAACAAAATTTAATTTTATTGTTCTCTGAAATAAAATTTGTTCAGTTTAAATGCATCTAAACATAAAAATAATGTTCAACTCCATTAGACATTATAAAATATTCTAACAAAAAGTTAAAATTCGGACAAAATTTATGGGATGACCTGATAATTACCTCCAATATTTCGCTGAAAAAAGAGTATAGCATGATAAAAAAGGACACAAACTTGATAAAAACTAAGTTTTATAGTGAAAATATTTATGTTATTTTTAAAAGGAAAAACCAAAGTATTTTTAATTATTTTATTAATTTTTTAATCCATTATAGCACGTCCACAATTTTGTTTAAAATTCTTGTTTTTCTTGCGTGAACGGTGGCAGCAAAGATTTGTATTAGGCAAGTTAACGCTTTTAGTACGGTTATATAGTCATAAATTAACATTCAAAGACGCACCATAATTTCCATAATACCGAAAGTGGCTTTATATATGTTGTAAACTACTGAAAAACGACGTCATCACCATGAATAAAATGTGATAACATTCACAAGACCAAATGAATGAACATTTTCATAAATAATTTAACTAAGCATTCTTTATCTTGAAAGAAACGTGAATATGATGAAAGTCATTTGAAAATCATGTGGCGATCAATAAGACCTGCACACACACACACATATATATATATATATATATATATATATAAATATAAAAATGAACACTGAAGTGAACACTTAGAGGCGACAGACTGTTTCATTCTAGACACAATCGCCAGGCCACGAGTGTGGTTTTTTTATTTATTTGTATTTAAAATTTATTATTATTTAAAAACTGCTTTTATATTTACACACGCTTTATCTCTGATATTGAGCACTTTATCCCATAAACATAGCATACCTTAAGAGTATATTTCTTCATATATATATATATATGTGTGTGTGTGTGTTTGTGTGTGTGTGTGCACGCACATACACACACACACATATATATATATATTTATATATTTGAATATACCGTGCGCCAACGGCTTAGTGGTAATCCCCGACTGACGCCAATTCAGTCCGGTTTCGTTTCTAGCTAGAGGCAACCGAACGTCTATCCACACTGATGAGCTGTGATACAGCGAAACAGTTTGTCTGTGGATGACAATATATATATATATATATATATATATATATATATATATATATTTGAAATAAGATAAGATGCAATAATTCTTACAAACATGTTTGGTTAATTATTGTTCGTACTGGAATTTTTATGGTTTTTACAGTTAGACCATTTAAATGAAGTCACCTTGAGTTTCGAGCAAAAGTCGGAATTAAAAAAACAAACAACAGTTGCGTAACAAACAAAACACGATCCTTGACAACGAATGAAGTATCATTCGAAAGTACTCGGAAAAATTAAAAATAAAATAAATATGAACTTTGGCAAATTTAGCGATAACATGAAACAACACATTCGGAAATTAGAAAAATTTAATAAAAACTTGATCTACAAAACTTACAAATATTTTTATTCAACCAACATAGACAATCTATCTATCTATCTATCTATCTATCTATCTATCTATCTATCTGAGTCTTTTCATATCTATCTATCTATCTATCTATCTATCTATCTATCTATCTATAGAATCAATACTGCATGGTGACTCGCAGCTTTAAGATTTAATATGATCTTCAGACAACGTCTTGTTCTGAAGATCATATTGAAGGAAGAAGCTGACATCTTGTTGATTTCTATGTTCATACTGTCTATATCTGCTTGCGATAGAGTAATATTTCCCTATACATTTTAACAATATATATATATATATATATATATATATATTTATATATATATATATGCGTGTGTGTATGTGTGTGTGTTTGTGTGTGCATATAAAATGCTTGTATGTGTGTGTAAGTACACTCGTGTATGTAAAAACGGAATTATAATCTATGTACATGTTTTTAGTGAGTCATAATGTAAGAAAGCCGACCTTCAACTATCAACGATTATTTTGTGGACAGTTCGAGGTAGAAATGAATTTTGCTTCAAAACCAACAAAGCAATTCAGACATATAAATGCTTTTCTTCTGTCCGCTTTAATCTTTCGTTTTTATCCTTTTAGACAAGCGATCAGACGATTCACACAAATGAACGATAGATGAATAACTACTTCTGCATTGCATCTTGGGATACCAACATTATTTTGTATGAGCACAATCTTGTAGTAGAATTAAATTAGCAATTGTGTTACGGACAATTCGCTATTGTGGAATTCTTCGTCTTTCCTTCTTCTCCTTCTTCTCCTTCTTCTTCTTCTTCTTCTTCTTCTTCTTCTTCTATGTGTTATCAGGATTGGTATTTCATACGCACTAGCCTCTTTCAACTACTGATGAAGCTAGATTATGCGCGCTTTTCTAGATAATATAACTAATGCCTGTTCAGTATAGTTGCAGTATAAACCAAAGTTTGGCTATGTAGGGCTTTAAAAAACAAATGTGTTTGAGGAGACATTTGCAACAGAGCTAGCCACTTTCATAGATTCCATACCCCCGAGACTGGCGGACGTGTGTCGTGACACTTTTGGGCGTAGACGAATCATGGCTCTCCAATATTTCTTGTCATTTGTTACTCTATATATTTTTTAAAATTCACAGACCTTCTTTGCCTTTGTTATGTCATGAATTTGGGTAAACATGTTATATCAATTATGTAGTGTTTCCTCCGATTCTCTTAATTCAGTATGTCCTTTGAGTGTTAGATTTAATAAGCCGTCTTTTCTCATCCCAGAAAAATAACTTTTCAGTTTATGCTTGAATCAGTTCATATTCTGCTTAAAGACACCTTATTGATCCCGTTTTATCAATCCCTGGGTTGAAGCACATCTCCGTCGTTTCAAATTTCTTCATCTGCGAGAAGATGCTTCAGCATTTTTCCCTCCATCTAGGAGATTAAGAATTACATTCTGCTGAAACAATGATTGTAGTCACACATCTTACTGTCATACCGAACATCTTATTTCCCGGAGGCACCAACCGTCGAACAATATTTTACAAGCCGGTCACCTTGATTATTAGAAATTACTTGGATCATTCGTCACACAAGTAACTTTTATCTTATTAAGTTGTCTATTAAAAGTTCTACGAAAAAGGACGCCCTGAATCCAACATAAAAATCACTAAGTGAAATGAATAAATACTCAACACTTAAAAATAATCTGTATACGGAAGAGTTACGACATATAGGAGATAAGAAAATTGAATATAGAATAGGCCGTGCTAGGCTTAGGCTTGAAAATGCAGTCGTTACAAAAACAAAACCGACCTGAGTATAGCAATAAACTACACGAGGGGAGTAGAATCATGTTTTAATTGCTCTTGTTCCCATGGTGGTAGCACCTGTTTGGGTCACAGGTATGCTTAGATAGTGGGCCACCAGATTGGGGTCAAAACACTATGAAAGTATAAAAATACATTTTCATAGTAAAAAAAATACCAGTTATATATTTTTGTAAAATAAATTGTCAATGCTCACAAGAAAATTAAATTCCATAAGGAGTTGATATGCAGCTAAAGAAAACATTAATCTAAAAACCCTGTTCTTAAATTGCTTCGTCAGAGTCGGGAATTCATAAGACTGCCAATTCCATTCAGATATCTGTAAACTGTCAGACGTATACAACAACTTGAGCAGATCAGTGATTAAAATCGCTTAGAGTAAATAAAACCTGTAGGTCTAAGCCAGAATTATCCTTCTTCGAACGTCGTGGACTAGCGTTACATAATCACAAAGAAAGAACTGTGCCAAATGACAAAAATCACATCATTTGAAGACTACCAACAGTGGCAACAACTAAAATGGATATTGTATGTAATCATCAAGATAAGGGAATCTAGTCAATCTTGTTATTTAAACCATAGCTGGTGTTAGAGAGCAAAGGATACAGTCATAGCTTTCCCAATGTTATTTGTGTGAAAGGAAATGCGTACTCGCCTAAACTATTTATCTTTTTGTGTCTCTAAGCGCCTTCAAATATCTTGCAGGCCTTTTTATTCGATATGCTTTTTTATAACTCTTTACCGAAAACAAATTTTTATAAACTTTTACAAAAATAAAATTTAATATGAGCAGAGGACAAAGATCAACATAGAATATTTTCTGTGTCCATTCTGCTTCTGTTTCTTTTGAAGACGGTATGGTTTGATTTTCGCAACAACAATTATAATAATATTTCTCACGAAACTAAATATAAGATAAAATATAATAATAATAATAATAATAATAATAATAATAATAATAATAATAATAATAATAATAATAAAGCTAATTCAGACTTTGCAAAATTTTTACCTTGCTCCCAATAAAACACCGATATAGTTTTAGAATTTTTTTAAAGTCTGACGCAGGTGTCAGCTTTGGAAAGCGAATTCCGAAGAACTTTCCTCCTCCGAGCAATTGACGTTGCATAAAGCTGTCATGGCTCAGACGTTTATGGAGCCGCGTGCAAGTTATTGACTCCTCGAAGGGAGATTGTTTATCTAGCGACATTTTGGAAAAACGGCACCTCTAAAATGAATTATTTATTAATACGCCTTCAAATGCGTCCGGGGCGTTACTTTGACTGTAATAAATACTGGCAGTAACATCACTCTGTCTTGTCAGGAGTAGAGCAAGCAACTTTAACTCTCAAGTAGCAGAAATTGTTTATTTATCAGTTGTCGACTGACGAGACGTGATCTTATCCGCTTCTTGTTGTCTCTTCAGGTGGTGGCCGAACATCGTTCTCCACAACGTCTTATTATTTGTAGCTCTAAGCAATATCTGTTTCCTATCTCGTACTGTCCCAGACGCTGGAAAAGGTAAGAGAATCTAATCAGTTTTGTTATTTAAACCATAGCTAAAAGAAGGGTTTCAGTCTTACCTTTTCCAATAGTATTTGTGCGAATGGAAATGCAACGTACTCGCTTAATCTATTTATCTTTTTGAATCTCTAAGCGCCTTCAAATATCTTTGCAGGCCTTTTTATTCGATATGCTTTTCAGAACTGTTTATTGTTGCTTAAATTGCTTCAGAAAATACTCGACTCCTGTCATGCTCTATTTCACAAGGGTCTGATCAGACCAAAAATGGAATATTGCTGCTATATCTAGTGTGGAGCTGACTAATCCTCACTTTGAAGAGTTCAAAGGTGATGGGTTTATTTTTAACACACCTACTTTTTCCAAGTCGATCGCTGTTCAGTCGCTATTTCTATGACAAATGATTACATCAGCTCCATTCTTTAGTTACACAATCTAAAACCACAACAGCTAGGGCCTGCTATACCATATACAAAGAGTCGAACCACTCCCTTCGTATTCCACAGATAAGATGGACATTACACTCAACTTTCCAGGCTTAACCGTTACCTATCCTACATATCTTCCTAATCTGTATTTCTCACCACCGGTTGTTATATCTATACAACAACCATTCAGTTATCACCGACCTTGAGAAACTTCCAGTCCTTGTATTTGGTGCCATTCCTTTAAGCAGATTATTACTCTGTTTACCTTGCTTTCAGTATATCATATGAGTGTCACATTCTCTAAACCTTATTTCCTCAATATGTGGTTCAGAAATTTCCGCTACCACTTTCTGATTCTATGTCATCTGAATCAATTGTTTATTTCACAGTCTTGTGGATTGACCTTCAATGATGATAGGTTATACAGTTGGCGTTCTGGTGTAATATGTATTGTTATATTGTAATATATATTGCCAGGAATTTTATTTAAAATAATAAATATATATAAAATGATAGATACATATAACCGAATACAATAATAAAAACAAAAATCAAATAATCATTAAAAAAATAAACAGTTTCTCCCTTTTTTTAGAAACGGAAAATCCCTATTCTCAGTTTATCACATTTTTTTAATTAAATTAAGCGGGAAATTATCCCAAAGAAACTAAGACATACCTCGCCTGGATCAATATGCACATTATCACGCCACAACAATAATAACGAGAACAAACATAAGAGTAAACTTCGAAATCCAATCGTTCCAAATTCTGAACTTGCTCATTGATTTCTTTTCAAATTCTTGGTTATTTTCAGTGGTTAATTATAGTAATTTTTAGTTGAACATTTTGGCTCCATAAACATTACATCGACTGAATAAAATGGACTGAATATTTTATTTCAAATCAAGTAGACGAAATATGAAATTGTTGAACATTGAGAAAAACACTGAAAAGCTGTCATTTTACATTTCTAAAATTTTCTTTTTATTCCGTCACCCGTAGGGACTGAGGGGCCCCATCTGTACTGCATCCACAGTAGAAGTTGTGTTTCTTGGGAAAGATAGCCCGACGGAGCCGAAAGCTTCTCCAGGCCGATTTTAAATTCAGAGTTTTTCCTTCAAGATTATAGAACCCAGTCTGTTTTGCTATTTAGCCATAGCTGGATGAAGAAGAAGAGGATTCATACCTTTCCCAAGGGTATTAGCACATAAGTGAATGTAATGGAACCATCTGGAATTCGAACTCGGCTCTCCGATTGCTCAATCAATGCCTTCCTTTCTAAAATAAATACTAGTAAAAGTCAAAATATGGAAGGAAACCTGGTTGCAACAAGAGAAGTGTCACTTGACAGGAAATTTAGTTCCAATAAGTTCAAACATTTACAGCTGATGCCAGACATGCCACACAGGAGCGAACTATTTCCATTCTTACTATATTCTATTGGTGAATAGAAAATTCCATTCGGATAGCTTTTCTCAAGAGCCGATTCGACTCTTTGTACGTGGAATAGCAAACTCCTGCGAGGATGCTTCCTGGATATTACTACTTTAATCTCTTCACTTCTAAGTTCAACTGTACATCTCCTCATAATTTACATTTACTCTCCTCCTTACTACTTCCATACAACAAGCTCATATTGTAAAACTCTACCTTTTGAGACTCTTGGGTTTTGTATTGACTGGACATTAAATAAAAAAACAAGTAAAAAAAATGTTGAATTAACATCGTCTAAGTTTGATTATTCCATAAATTTTGCAAAGGGTTTTATTTAAGGTTGACCACGTCTCCTCTTCAATATCTACAATTGGGCGTGACTAGAAGGTGAGCAGTGAGATAGACATCAGTCTCCATTTTTGATAATAGACAGCAAATTTATGCTCTTGCAATATTTATAGCAGGAGAAGTAGTCGTCTAAAGCAACGACGTAGTGCTATTTACATTACACTTAAATCCGATCACTTGAATTTCTCAGTCAACTCGCCGAGACACGTGAACCGCGTATTAAATTATAAAAAAGAAGGTTTTTTTTTGCCTACTTCTCAATCAGATATTTTAGCCAATTCCCAAATCGAATTGACAAGTTCAAAGACTACAGTTAGTGCATTTTCGCAAGAGGTAGACATTTTTTAAAACTTTCATATTTATTTCCCTTCATAAGATCAATTTAAAACATGTCACTATAAGTGATCTGAAGCAACACTTTTGTAAAAGTTTTATATCGCTTTTCTTATTTGATGGAGACAGTAAAAATTTAAATAATAAAAAAAAGTAAGATGAAGCAAGTAATAAAATATGAATAAAATTTTGTTCGAAATCGCGTACCAATGCGGCACTTGCAACAAGACGGTGATCCTTCAATATAGAAATATTACATTATTGAATTATGTTTACCAACACTGGATACAATGATATTTCTTAGACGACATCAATTTTGCCACAAAAATATAGTGTGCTTACAGAGAAAAACTATCATGGTTTATGTCTTTACAGAAAAACCGTGAATATCGGCATTTACGAATGACGCCATGAAAGTAATATTTCCCAATTATTTTAACGGAAACTAAATCAAATATAAAGAGCTGAATGACAGTTTTCGATAGAGCAAGTTTTCAGTTACAGAACACTGCTTTTCCCTTAGGCTCTACTATTAGCTGTCAATTTTGAACAAGGCAATCAACAATATGCTTTACCGTTAAGACATTTAGTCTTTAGCACCGATTAAAAAGCGAAAGGATTCCTGTCGAGAGGCAATTTTTTTATTATTAAGAATTTCGATCTCTAGTTCGGTAGACATTAATTTCACTGCGATGTCTACACATTTATTTACACTATTTACATTGTTCAGATTGTTGCCCTCATCTGTGTTGCCACATTCACGAAATTTCGGCCGTTGGACGCTCCCGCCTTCTTCAGTATGATTGGATTTTTAGAACTGAACATTATATTTCGTCCACTGGTGTAGATTTGTCTAGTTCCAGGAACCATGCCTCTTCTGGGTGTCACAGTTATCTCTCTTTAACTCAACTCTCCAAGTTTTGTTTACCCCTCTTTGGGTGAAGCCACTGGCTACAGCCAACGCTTTTATCCATGTGTCCTTGTAGCTACACATTTCGCCACTAAATATAACGAATATTATAATAATAGCAATTGATATCGGATTAAAAAAACGGTAATCACTGGCGGGGTAATATGCAATCTTTTAATAGCAGTCTGTCTATATTTCTGAGATGAGGTATTATGTACAGTATTTACATTATTCGGACTATTTTCCTCATCTTTGTCGCCATATTTATCACAACGTTTCGGCCGTTGTACGCTCCGGCCTTCTTCAGGTGGTTGGAATTTCGAACTGAACCCTTTATTTCGATCACTGGGGTAGACTGTTCTAGTTCCACGTGCCATGTTTTCCCTCTGAAAGTTATCCACTGCCTTAACCGGGTATTGAACTCACACTCGTTGGATCCTGTCACTGGATTTAACTAACGCCTTTATCCACTGTGCCATGTGTCCATATATATATATATACATATGCTCAGGTGTGTGTCTATCTATATATTTCTATTTGCGTGTACTTCTGTATGTATATATGATTATGTTTATGTGTATGTATGTGGGATGTGGGAGTATATATATATATATATGTATGTGTGAATGTGTATATCCGAATATATCTGTACTTATAGTTATATGTGCGTATATATATATGTGCGTATATATATATGCGTGTCATATGTATGCGTCATATGTATGCTTGTTTGTGCGTATGGATAGGTATATAAACTTTGGTATGTGTCTACATGTGCGGGTGTATGTGTATGTATATATATATATATATATATATATATATATATATATATATATATCATTGTATGTGTGCGTACTTATATATGTGGATCTGTATATATGCGTGTTTATACATGTTTATATATATGTATATGTGGATGTATGTGCGTATGTCTTCGTGTATATATATATGTATGTATATCTTAGTGTCTTAGAATGTATCATCAATACTAACTAAAATCTACTTTTGTTTGACAATGGTTTTATAATCGCTTATAGACTTAATAAGCAACAATTTTGTCGCGTTGCATTTTAATATTGTATGGACTTTACAGTCCTTTATCGTCAATAAGATAATATTATTAGAATGTGTGTAGGTTTATGTATGTATATGCCTATTTATATATATATATATATATATATATATATATATATATATATATATGCGCGTGTGTATATGTGTATATATATATATATATGTGTGTGTGTTTAAGTTTGCATATGCATGTGTTTTTTATATATATGCGTGTGTTTTTATATGTGTGTATATATGTATGTTTGTGTGTTTCTGTATATATATATATATATATATATATATATATATATATATATATATATATATATATATATATATTTGATTTTTTCAAATTGTTTATGTTGCTGTGTGGATTTATGCTTGCTTCTGTATGTGTATATTTGCATATACATATCCGTATATGTATATGTGTGTATGTGCATATATGGATATATATGTGTATGTATATGTGTGTATACGTGTATTTATAAATGTGTGTATCTGTTTGTCTGTATGTAGGCTTTTCTGTGTTTCTATCTGTAGCGAAGAATGTGTGTACATATGTTTGTATGTAGTTTTCTAATTTCTTTCACCTACTGTTATATTTTTGGACTCGTGTATGTACACTAGGGTGTATATAAGTATATATGAAATATATTTTAATATATATTTGTGTGTTTTCGTTTTTATATATTAGATGGTGTTATTTTCATGTGTATAAATATATTTTCTGCCCATGTCTATCTGTTTTAATCTCCTTTCTTTCCCTAATGTTTGTTTTTCGGTTCTGCTCATGTCGAAGTTTATTTATTCTACCATTTTTTCTATGTATATTTACCCGTATAAGTTATATTTTAATAAGTGGTTAGAATTCGTTTAATGACACTTTCAAATTGAATATTTCTTGGTAGGTGCATGGGCGTGCCTTTGTCAATGTATCTGTGTGTATGTACGTGTCTTTATCGATGTCTGTGTGTATGGTCACTTGTGTGTACCTTTCATTCTGTATGCATGTTGTGTTTTTTTTTAAAGGGTCGTGGAGATACTTCCTGTCTCGTCGCTTTTTGTGTGTGTATATATCTAAATACGTCTACGTGTTTATGTATTATAATCTGATTGTGTATGTATTGTCTTTTGCAAGATGTCATCCTCCGTTGCCTATGTTCAGAGTTCAAATGTATCTATGTTGTCATGAAGTTCAGAGCAACATTTGATCTTAACATTTATTCCAACTTAATTTCAATAAAAACAAAATAAATTGAATAACATATGTAGTTTTTCTTTTTTCCTCAGTAATTTTATAATTCTAAATTTAATATAGATTGAATTTAAATTTTAAAATGGGTAATTTTTAATTTCAAATTTTATCGTATAATTTAATATTTATTAGCCAGAATAAATACTATTTTAGTCTAACCCCAACATTAAAGCATTAAATAATTATTATAACCTTAGTTCGTTGTCATGATTTTTGAATTCTCGTATACTTGTATTTTGATTGATCATTCCAGCTTATGTAACAGTTTTTGCCTTAACGAGGGGTGTTTGATTGATTAGAACTTTTTAAAACCCTTTATTTTACATTCAGAATCATCAATATAATTTTCCAATATATATATATATATATATATATATATATATATATGCCACTTATATATATATATATATATAATAAAAAAACTAGTTTTGGGGTATGGTATATTTACGGGCAAAAGTGCTCAGTCAATATAAAACTGCATACTGAAGTTAATATGGAGTGGGGTCAGTCTGTTTCATGCTTAAACGCAATCTTCGCGCCACTGAAGATAGCATTCAAGCAGGAAACAGAATGTCTACACTCGGTGTTGTCACGAGAGTACACTCTTGTTTATGTTTATATATATATATATATATATATATATATATATATATATATATATATATGTGTGTGTGTGTGTGTGTGTGTGTGCGTGTGTGTGTGTGCGTGTGTGTAGATATAGACATATTTGGTCAAACTAATCACTTGTCTTGAAGTGTTATAATGGGTATCTGTAGTATTGATTTGTACGTCGAAACTCCCTCTTCTTTAATTTACATCTATATCTATATATTGTATCTATCTATCTATCTATCTATCTATCTATCTATCTATCTATCTATCTATCGTGTGTGTGTATTCTCTCTCAATATGTATATAGGTTGTATTAAAAATACTATTACAAACTTTGAGGGCGTTTTCATCATAACAAAATAAATACTAATTTCCATATAAACTTATGTTTCCAAATCCTTCTTTTTTCAGTTATTAATTTAAAAGAAAGTTTACGCTAGATGGCGCTGTGTTGCCATTTGCACTAGGTTACATTTCTCATTCGTGTAAATTTGAGTCTCGTCTGACTTTAACGTTAAAATTCTATAGTAGTCATTTAACTGATGAATTCTAGAGCAAACATGAGGGCCACTGCTCGATATTTACAAATATCAGAGGGCGCACTCCGTATATGTGGTGCATGGGGATATTCGCCACAATTTTCATATGTTGAGGAAACGTTGTCAGCACACACACACACACACACACACACACACACACACAAGAACAATGGTTGCTCCAACTAAAACGTCTACTGAACAAGTTTTAAACCACAACAGGAACCAGGTATGCTATGCTTTTTATTATTTTTTTTGTAACCGAAATGCGTTTCAGTAAAACTCAAAATGTGGACCTTAGAAATGACAGGTGATTATGAGGCAATCCTTCTTCTGTTCCCATGTTATACACACCAGGTCTTCCGCTTCTGTGATAGCTTTCGGGGTAAATGACGCATCATATCAACACACATCTTGAAACAATGATCTTGTATGAGATGGAAGGTCGAATGTGTTTCAGCAGGACTCTGCACCTTTCACAAACCATGACTGGTTGGCGTTATATTTTTACAAGCATATCGCGCCAAACGTGTGATTACGTAAACTGCTTGAGCTAAATCCCCTTGACTATTACACGTGGATAGTTGTTGAGAGAGAAACCAATGAACGTTTCCACAATACGATAAGATACCTGAAAGCTGCCATTACACGAGTAATATTCAATATCAATGCAAACAATGTGATGTGTGAATGCCAACGATCCCGTTACTGTCTTGAAGCCATCATTGCAGCTGAAGGCAGTTACATCGACTAAACATGTACCCCAACCTATGTCTGTGTATCAACTTATGTAGGAATAAGCTTGTAAAAGGTGTTTGTAAACTGTAGTTGTTTTTCTTATGGACTACAATATGTCCTCGAATAACATCCTGTATATATAAAATGTTTCATTCATCAAATGATATTTTATTACCTAGATGTAATTACAGTTAGGAAATGTATAGGGAGCTTGAGTTGTAAAAATATCTTCTTGACCAGAAAATTTCCACGCGAATATTATTTTGATGGGTCTACATATTAGCAGGTAATATTTCGTGAAACTGATCAAATATCATCTGAGATAATTAAAGGTTTCCATTTCAATTTAATAAGTTTTCTCATGGAAAAGCACGTATTAAATTTGTTGAGAAAAACAATCTTAATCCAATCTTAAACAATACATGATAATTAGCTTGGCATTATTTTTAGAACCAAGGCTACTGTTCATTTGTTAGTTTGTATAAATCTGTCTTGTAAGGCTAGGAAAAGATAAACTTCAAATTCGAAATATTTGATTCTGTTGTATATTTTCAACCGAACAGGAAGAAGCAAATAGGCAAAAGTTTGTAAAAAAAAAATCTGTTTTTTTGTTTTCTTAAAAAATATATTTTATATTTGCAAAATTGATGTTGAATCAACTTTAACTCGGTTTGAGGATAGTAATGTCCAATTCAGTCTGAAATACAAAATAATTCTTTTTTTATGATAAATCAAAAGTCAAAATTCTTCTTAAAGATCATTATAGGTTATGTAAGCAGACATTTTCAATCGAATTAACTCAGTGGAAAGCAATCACACTCAATTTAAATGCCAAGAATCGAAGAGCTCTTTAGCTTTGGATGTCTCTGTTAAAATAAATCTTTCTGGAGATTTTGAACTTAGCATAAGACAGAACTAGAATCCAATTGCTGTCATGAGCCAAAGTTAGTCAAGTCGATTTGTTTCTCCATTTAGAAACTTGAGAAAGTGGATATAGAAACACTAATGGAAGTGTTTTGTGGCCATCTCAAGAAAGGTTTACATTAAAAAGTTCAGCTCATTTGGTGCCAAGTTGTTGAAAGAATATTCTTAATTTGGAAAGTGAAATTTTTGATTTTAGATTTTTTTGTGAGTAAAGGACTTTAATTAAATACTTTAATTCATCAAAGTCTAAGGCAATTCACACAAAAAAGAATTAAAAGAATTTGAAAAGGTTATAATAAAACACATTATGCTGGGTAGGTGAAGCTCAATGACTTTCAATTCAGATGTCTTTCTTTTACAACTATATATATCGGATGCGATAATCATGAATTCTAAAACAGAAACAGTTGATATTTCCTTTCGTTATGCATTACGGTATGTGATAATTGTCTGAGGACACGCGTAACGTTGGACGTTATCAGCTGTTTGCAATGCTTTAAAAATACTTGTGACTATTCATCTCCATCGCTTATATTACCCATTAGTATCATTATCAAACATTTTAAATCTAATCAAGGAGATAGTTGATCACCTCAATAAAAACGACATCATGAGTGACAAACAGTATGTGTTTCACTCCTCTGTCATTATGCAGAGATTCGCCTACGTGTAATGTCTTTACTAAAACGATAGTCTGTTGACAAAGTGTTACATGGGGCTTTAATATATAACCTCTACAGCTATGTCATCTCAGGAAGTGTTTACGTGATCATCAAGTCTTTACTTCCAGGTACGTTACATGAAGTTCTTTGTGAATAGCACGTTTTCTGAAGCTCATGTGGCCAATGGAGGCATCCTCCAACGTTACAATAGGCTTTTTTCTAAACGTACAGCTTATGAACGTTCTCAGTAAAAGAATCTAAAGATATGATACAATTGTTTATGGACGCACTTCTAAAATGCAAGATGATCGGAGCCTTGCATCTGATCTCTTCTCTGATCAAGCTCTAACAGCTCGATGGAGGAAAAACTGACTTGTAGCATTCAGTACTTCAGAAACTGAGCTAGTACCGTTTCATTATCACCTAAGGGACGCCGACTTTTTTCCAGTCACGATAAGCTGTTGTACTTTTATTGAGGCTTCGTGCTTTGAACGTCTGTTAGTTTTCAAATTCACGGACGAATTCAAATGGAACTCATGCGTACAATCCATTGATAATTGTATCTCTCCTAGAAGCACTTGACTCTTTCTGCTGTGTAAGAATCAGATTAGACAAATAATGGAGGATTTCTTCCATATCTGGACTGGCGTCTTGGAATTCAAAATTATTTACGAGGAGGCAGGAGATTTATTCTGAATTCTCAAACCTCTTTCACTGACGCAACGTCACAAGCCTATTGCTAATCTGTTGCTATTTCTATCGCAAATGTTCAGAAGAGGTAAAAAAAAAGTGCTAAAATATTATGTAATATCGGGCCTCCTATATGCCAGGGAATTCCGGACAATCTCACCAAACATAAAGAAGAGACTCGAGGCAACAGAAATTTGGATCTACAGAAGGATGCTGAGAATACCATAAAGTGAACATGTGAGGAACGACGAAGTTTTAAGGAAAATAGAAAAATGAGGAAAGAAAGAGTGGAGAATTTGACACTCACAGGAGACAGATGAAATCACCTCCGTAACGCGCTTACATAAATAGCTGTCAGTACAGGGACGAAAAAAGATATCAAAAGGCAAATCTTATTCAGAGCTTCAAAAAAAAAAGAAGTTTTGGAGAGCCATGATGGCCCACATTATGAAGAGACGCGACACATCGAAGAAGAAGGGGGTTGCTCAGCGTCTTTCGAGAACTAAAACCATCGACTATTTTTACTGTTGTGAGTTCAGCCTTAAGTGTGGAGTGTGTCCTATATGTAGCCCTATGCCACACTAGACTGGATTAAGTAAATACCTGAGAGAATTTTACAGCATCTGCTTAAAGTTGAGGCTGAAAATGTATTTTTCGTTTTAACCAGCGAATCAAGCTTCCAATGCCAGCAACTGGCTATCTGAGGCGACACAATAAGAGTCTATTTGATTTATATAGTTTGGCTCCTGCTTTGTAACTGACGGGGAATAAAGATGGGAGGAGATGGAGACACGTGGTCGGATACTGACGGGGAAAGAGAGGGGTTCGAGCAAAGAGAGAGAGAGAGAGAGAGAGAAAGAGAGAGAGAGAGAGAGAGAGAGACTTTGATCTAACCGCCAGCAACAATAATGGATCTGCAGCATGCATTATTGGGCCGGGACATTTAGAGACGCTGGTGATTTGGCAAGCTCTTATCTAAATTGCGCACGTATATAGTAATATATATATATATATATATATATATATATGTGTGTGTGTGTGTGTCTGTGTTTGCGTGTGTAGTGTAGTGTCTGTATACACACACACACGCCACACACACACACACACATATATATATATATATATATATATATATATATATGCGCATATCTATTTACACGTATCTATATACGCAAGCACAATCACAGACAGGCACACATATATGTATGAGTGTGTGTGTCGAGTAGTAGTGCATATGGGTTTCTGGTTATTTTGTACACATATCTATAATGCTCAAGTGGTGTAATTGTATAAAAACGCACATGTAAATACATACACACTGACACACGCTTTCACAGAAATGTCACGTGATTGTCATTCACATCTATAGGATTTGAACATTGTAACGTCTTTTTCAGCAGATGTCTCTTGCTCTCTTTCTCTCTCTTTCTTTCTTTCTCTCCCTATTTCACTCTTTCTCTTTCACTCTCTTTCCCTTTCTCTTACTCCTTCTTTCTCTCTTTCTCTTTGCATAACCGTCTAATACACGCACGTTACGAGGTTTCCTCGGGTGATACATACCTATATATTATACATTGCAGATATGTAAGTAATGAAAAGGCTGGCATTTAAGTTGACATTTGAAGCGCCAAAAATATCTGTCAAAAACATTGTGTCAACGGATGGGGTAAGCCTAAATTTCATGATTCTTGGCAAAGGCTTTTGGTACGTAGCGAAATTCTAATAATGTTTTTACAACACCTTCAATTTCACCCTTCACGCACTATATATTATTGCTTAACATACACACACACACACTCACGTACGCATATATCAATAACCTTTTTTAATATCCGTTTCAAGTGCATTTTTGATTTTTATTTGTGGAATGCCAGCGTATCAGTTTTCTTACCTTATTCATGCAACATATTATTATGTTTTTGTTTTCTATGTTTAGCTTAGTTTGGCTCAAGGCCACACCTATAGCGCACACTATGAGTATCGAAACCATTATTCAGTACTAATTCATAATCAGACTATCTTGCTAATTTTACGGTAGATGGCGCTGTGTTGCCATGTAGACTAGGATACATTTGTCATTCGTATACATTTGTGGTTATTCTGTCTTCAACGTGTAGCATTAACTTAACTGAGAACTGATATTCATAATGTGATGTGACAAATAAGATTTTTACATACATGAAATGATAATGGACGCGGAAGCTGCACGGATATATCAAATTGCGTTTCCAGACCGAAGGCACCCGAGTCATCCAAACTTTGTGGCTGTTTATCATCACGTTGCTGAGACAGGATCCGTGGCCTCATAACCTATGGATTGAGGAAGACCAAAACCCTCTCGTACGCCTGACTACGAAGAACACATTCTAGATCTTATAGTACCGCAAAGAGGGTACTTCAAGAGCAGTTCCTGTATCTGTATCAATTTGTAACGTGCGTAGGGTCTTTCGCCATTCTTATCCAGACGACTTACGTCACACCCTATCTGATCATAGCCTCCATTGGGACCCATTTAGACACACACACACACACACACAAATTTACCAGACTCCATTAGAAACATACTAGGAGAAAATACAAATATATTAACTTCATTCACCTGTAAAAAAATAAATAATGGAAGCTTTAATAATAAAAAAGAAAAAGCCAACTCTTAACAATATTAACTACGAACAAAGCCACAATGTGCTAACAGTATTCGGAAATTAAAAACATCCCTACCATACACTAATACATACACAGAACGCACTCACTCAATTAAGCTGAACATCGAATAATTCTTGATAATGGCTAGAGGTATAGCCGAAAGCGCTCGGAACTATAAAACATTTGGACAGTTTTTACACACACTGTCTGTGTCCAACTGAAAGCTGTTGTTCGAACACAAGAAAAATTAAGTAAAAACTTTCGTTTTTAAACATGCGTATATATATATATATATATATATATATATATATATATATATATATATATGTGTGTGTGTGTGTGTGTGTGTGTGTGTGTGCGCGCACCTGAGTGTCTAGAAATTAGATATCTCTCTCTATTAATACGTGTTTCTGTTATTTCGTTTTCTTTCCAGATTTGTAGAGTTTATATTTTCATTAGATTCGATTAATCGTATTTTGTATAATAGTAATATTTTCATAATCCCGGATTGCTCTCTAAAGCCTCATTTATTGCTCCAGAATAAAATAATTTTAAAAGTTGATCTATATAAACGGATTTCAAAAGTTAAAATGCTCAAAACCATTGAGAGACACTTTAACTGTGAGAACTTTTTTTTATCGATCGATATTTATTATTTGTTCATACTTTCGTAGGATGAAATATCTTTTCATGTCAAAGAAACTTTTAGACAAAAAATGTCCAGATGACCACAAATGACAGTCGGGCTACTGTATCTTGACTGCTTCGTTCTGGGAATGATTTGGATTTATTATTATTATCATTGAGTTTAGTTCACCCAAATGTACATATGTTAAGTATAGAAATACCAAGGAATATATGTTTAAAAACGATTATATACCTCGTTCCTTTGATGAACTTTATCGTCCTCCAGCTGTTGTAGACATGACGTCTTGTGGGATGAAGTTTGATTACCGACTCTGTTAACCAAATCCCACCTGGCTTGACGTGAAGCAATAAGATTGCTTCAGCAGAAGGGGAATAATATTCTTTTTGATATTCTTCAGCAATCTTTACAGTCTGAACAATTTTTATAATATAAAATGGGGTATTATGAGCTTAACTTTTTTTTGGTGGGGGAATCTTGTTACTGACGCTCTGCAACCGTTCGCAAATGTAACAAGCATCAGCAAACAGATATTTCAAATATCAGCTTTTTTTAAAATTCACTGTTAGTTCAACCAATACAAGGCCCAAGGGTCACTCAAGGTAGAGGCTTTCTGAATGTGATTAATAGAAGGGGACGGAAAGTGGAGTTAAGGAATGCATATTATGAGGACGTGTAGGATAGATATCGTTTGAACCTGGAAGAGACAGACATTTAATATTTGGATTTAATTGAGTTTATTCAGTATATAATCTTAGAAACTAAACACATGAGAATCAATTGGTTTAGGGAAATAACACCCAAAACAAAAATCCCCAAACCGTAAAATCATTCTTTCCCTTTTTTTTTCGATATCTGGAGGAAAAAAAGAAAATGATATTTGTCGTTAAAGCCTAATTGTTACGGTGATAGTCTGAAAAGAAGTTTCCTTTTATGGCCGGGTTTTACGGCTGTCGCGCCATTTTATTCTTACTGCCCATGCTGAACACACAACCACAATGTAAAGAATGGCAGCGTACTTTGGTTTTCAGTGACACAAAAAATTCCAGCGTAAAATCAAATCTAGAGTTGGCGATTGAGCATACTTTTGGAAACAGACGAATTTAAACTTTTAATAACTAACTTTTAATTGTGTACACAAGTCCGTTTTAAAATCTAGAAACTAGAAACAATAGAAGAGTTATTCTCAACAATTTCTGCACAATGCACCGTTTTCCCCACAAGTTAGAATGTCATCCCACTCTTCCCAAGATTGTCCAATTCAAAAGATGTATACAAATAATATGTATATATTATTCTTTTCCATATTAGTATATATACATTTAAATAAATTATTTTTATAGAGGTGTTTTTTCAAATTTAATAGCAATAGAAAGTGTTGATGGATTTTTAAACTTGAATATATGTATAGTAAATTGTTTTAATTCACGACTAATTCTTAAATAAACCGAATCAGACTTCAGTAAGGAAAATTTTCAGTAGAATCACAGGGTATTGCTATTTAATAAACGAAAATTCGATAAATGGTTGGGGTATTTCAATCGATTTTTATTCTGATGAATGATTACAGTTAATAAGAAACTTGTGAAAAAGTAAAAGATTTTCCTACCCCTGAATCCCTTACATACCCCACCGTGGTATGGAGTCCTTCTTGGTTGAGAATGCATGCAATAGAAAGTATTTAAAAATGTAGGCAACTCTTGTACAAACCTAAGAACTTTAAGACTATTGTATTATGTAAATTTGTTGAATTTATCACTAGCATATTTGAAGAAAGATTGTGCCTCCGACAGGAATCGAACATGCATCTCCTATTTCATCAGAAAAAAAACCCTTCTATAGCCGAAAGGTGCCTTTATCAATTCTATCAGGGAGGCTACGTTGATAGAGAAAGGTTTGTATTACCTATTTAAAAAGGTTTTCGCTGACGGAAAGGTGATACAGGCACACGATCTTTCATTAATAGGACTTCTCAGTGGAGGACAGTTGTTATTGATTTCACTTTTAAAAAAACGAGAAAAAAAAAAGACAGAGATAGCAACTGAAATATGTGCACCCATAAAAAAATAATGTTTATATTAATGGGAAATAATGTCGGACCAAAAGTCCATTCAAAAATCACAAAGTTGTTTCCATCTCAACAATTATATTCTGATAAAAAAAAAATCTCAACACTGTGTTTATGTACTTTAATTAAGTGCCGACTTGGCTTTCGGGTAGTACGCTGCCTTTGTGAGCTTCTGAGTCGGCGTCTGTCGAACTCTCTGCATTAGCAGAGAGGAACCCAGACGAGGCTTTGCCGAGGGGCAAGGTTTCGTTCGGGGAGGTAGACAGGGCCTGAACCCGTCTAGGCGGGTTCAAAGGCTATATTTTTGGCCGACCCTACGGGCTCGTAGATACCCACATTAAACCGGCCTTGTGACACATTCGGTCCTCGTGGGTGGATTGATAAATACAGTACTTTAATTAAGTCAAGGTTAATCGAACGTAAAAATGTAATGTAGAAAGTAATTTTCTCAGCTTAGTTTGGAGGTGGCACAAGGCTGAAAGTTTGGAGCACCCTGTCAGGGTCGAACTCAATGCTCAGTCATAATTGATCTAGTGAGACAAGCTTCAGTATCTGCTTATATTTCTGAGATGAGATATTATGTATTATTTACATTATTCGGACTATTGTCCTCATTTTTGTCGCTATATTTATTACAACATTTCGGCCGTTGTACACCCTGGCCTTCTACAGGTGGCTGGAATGTCTTTACTTCGCTCACTAGGGTAGACTGTTCTAGTTCCACGTACTATGTTTTTAATGGATGTCAGTTGTCTTCCTCTCTCCAAGTTCTTCCCTGCCTTAACCAAGTATTGAACATACTCTTTGGCTCCTGTCACTGGATGTAACGCCTTCGTCAAATCTGGCATGTGGTTGAAACTTTGGAGTAAGTATGGCGATAAAGATCAGGACAATAGTTCGAATAATGTAAATAGTTAGACAAGTTTGTTATCCATTACATCATGTCGAAGTGCCATGATGATTTTCTAAGAGTAGCTTAGATGTCGCACGAAGGCCAAAAGTATGGAGCACTTAGTGAGGATTGAACTCCCAACTCAACCGTAACTGCTTTAGCGAAACACGGTTGCTAACCATTACACCACATCGAGGTACCATCCATGAATGTAGATGGATTTCAGTCAAATATACAAATCTGGACATTCACAGTTTCTGAAATAAGGTAATTGACAATGCTCAAAACCCCATATTAATACATTATACATCCTACTTGGCCTCTATTCCTGCATGGATGCCATTGCACAGACGACAAAAAACCATCCCACAATGCATTATTCTACATCTCTTATAACTGCTAGGTCAACAATAACAAGAGTTGTAGACGGAATAACTGAACGACTTTCTTTTAATTTCCTGTACAAATTTGATTTGGAGGCAATCCTACTTCTGTTTCAAGATATTTGTGCCAAATCAGGACCAACACAATATTTTCTATGTAACTGTTGGGTTGAAACAAAAGTTTATATCATTTTAAAGTAATGTTCACGACGTTTCGACCGTTGTACGCTCTGTCCTTCTTCAGATGACTAGAATATCGAACTGAATTCTTTATTTCTAGTTTTGTGTTCTAGTTCCACGTGCCATACCTCTTCCAGATGTCCAATTTTTCTTCACCACTGCCATAGCCAGCGATTGAACTAACGGGTTACTGGATACAACCAACGCTTTTATCCTTTGGGCCATGTGTCCTTAAGGATGTAAATAATTACAATACCTCATCTCAGAAATATAGACAAATATTTTAAAGAAAATTTGAATAAATTTAGATATTCCACGTATTAATTAACCAAATACGCGCCATCTAGCCACGGCTTTTTTTTTTAGCTGCACAATATTGTAAACTGTCCATGTTGAAAAAGATGTGACTTTTTTGCGTTTAAACGGAGAATCACCGATGGAAATGCAGTCCATCAAATTTTCGGTTAAATAGCGAACTAACTAAACATCGTAGCAATTCACAAGTCCAAGTGTTTTTTTTTTAAATGCCTTACAAAGCTCATACGAGATACGTGGAGTACATATGCGATGTCCCGTGTCGTCTAGTCTGGATTATTTTTGAACAGCGTTTTGATTTGTATCACTGTATACCTGACGGAATGTTCTCGGTCTTCCAGATCAGAATTTTAACTTTTGAACCTAGCGAAACAATTGCGAACAGTTTTTGTAGCTATGGCACCATCGCTATAAACGACACATATATTATTTTGCTTTATGTACAGAATTTTCCTTTACGAAATCAAATGACCAAAACACGTTTTATTTTCCTTCATTTTCTCTATTAACATAAAAACATACAACATTTTCAATCCGGATATGAATCGATGAGAAAGACGTATTGTTATATTATAGAATGATTTCTTCTAATCCTAAAGAAAATACATTACATTTCACTTACTTGACGTTACGTTTCTGATATTTCAGGAGTAGTACTTCAAATCCACAGAATTTTACTTTGTTATCAAGTCCGTAAAATAAACCGTTTCATGAAAAAATCGTTGCAACGCCATACTGGAAGAGAAGTACTTAGTTGGCATAATCAAAATCAATCGTTCACATTTGGTAACATGATGCGTTTAAATGAAAAACGACACGTCGCGTAGTACATGAAGAAGTACACGTCATATAATCACATCACCACGCGACATTTAACCTTTAAACTTGAATATAAAGCGAAGTTTTCCCCTAAATTATTTTGCGAATAGCATTCGTTCTCAGCTCTTTCTATGTCTTTTCGCACCCCAGCGATCTCCCCTGAGCTGGGGTGGGTGGCTGAAAACTGTCACTGACACTAGTGGAGGTGGTCAGATAATTCAAAATAATAAATCCTTGTCCATTGTGTTAAAAATCTTTCTTTCTATATTTAAATAAAGAGAGCACCATCAATCATTGAGAACGAAGTGTTTTGTTTATTACGACCAATACGACAGAACACTGTCCGTTTTCAGAGTAGTTTATTAGAAACACAAAAGACACTCGGAAAAAGCAACAAATTAAATCGATGTACAATAAAGAAATAGTCATCTTTTTATATATAAAAAAATATTTTCTTCTACTAATTTGCCTTTTTCGATAGAATCATATTTCGATATCATTTTCTATGGAAAAAGGCAATTTAGTATTCGATAGAATTGGAGTTGCAACTTCATTCGCATAGAAGCAACGTTGTAAGTCAGTTGATGTTCTATCGCAATTTCTATGGCAAATGTTCAGAGGATCACCATCCTTTAATCGCAACTGGTCAACACGCATGCCACTTCCATAGAAGCGAAACACACTAATTTACCCCGTGTTTCAAATATAAGCAGAAGGTTTCACTCAGACAGCATTTTTCCAAGTAACTTCAAACTGCAAAACAGTGTTCTGCGTGGATTCTTCCTTCAGAACTACAATCTTTACTTTTTCAAATCAAGAGTCAAACGTTATCTATCCTCCCTATCCTCATAATCTTCACTACCTACCTCTTCTCTTTCATTATTTTTACACACTTTATTCATTAATACCATTTTAAAAAATAGCCCTCTACCTTGGGTGGCTTCCGAGCCTTGTATTGGGTGAATTCTAGTATTAAAAAATTGCGATATTTACTGTATTGTTTATTAATCTTTCCAATGTTTTCTTTCTTTTTTTTTTCTTCTTCTTTGTTCCTTTCAGAATGTTGGCGATCATACTTCTACACAATTACCTGTCCTTTGCAGCTTTTAGTAAATTTAGTATTTTTGCTATCTCTCCCATTACGCTGTTCTGCCAACCATCTACTGTTAGGCAATGCGCTGTTTTTTTTTCTTTCTGTTTTTTTCTTTTTAAATGTCCTGTGAGTGTCTAATTTTCCTAGGTCTTTTTTCCTAATTATATGCCCTAGAAATTCCATCTGCCTATCTCTGATGTTAAGTATAAGTGTCCATATATTTTCGATTCTCTCTAAAAATTCGTTGTTAATTTTGTTAAATACCTGAGACCCAATGGGGCTGTTCACCGGGGATGGTTCAACGGAGCAAGTAATAAAAGGCAAGCTTAGCAGATCCTTACGACTCCAGAGGGTTTGTTTCGCCTTAGGAGTCTCAGGCTGGTGGCCTTGTGCCAAACAAAGCTAAGTAAATATTAATACAGTCATATGATGATAAAAGAAACTGAACGTATTATGGTCTCAGCTCATTTATAAAACATAATCTTGCCTTAGTTGAAGCAACTCCAAGCATTAATCACTGATCGCCTCCATTTCTTATTCATTTCTTAGCATCTGGGAAACTAATTAACAAATCAATTTTTCAACTTTTAACTTTTTTTTTGCAGATTTATTCCTTCATAGATATCTGAGATTTTCCATTCGTTTTTCTTTGCTCTTGTCTCCTTTCAATCTTTCTCTCCAGTTTTCATTGCACGCTGACTTATTTTTCTCTACATGTTTAAAGACGTGTCGTCTGCATCAGACAAAATTATAGAATCTATTTTATTATCTCTCGTCTCCAGACCAGCAAGTGTGATACTTGTTGCCTTCTGCAAGAAACAAGTCGGAGTGAGATATGTTAATATTTAAAGCAATTCAGAGACTTTCTTTTTTAAAGTTTTATGACTGTTCAAATGTAGACGCCTACGAAGTTTTTCCTTTGATTTTATGAGCAAAAATCAAAATCTAAAAAAATAATTTTTACAAATTCTGAGTTTTTCCATTTTTTGTGCTTTCTAAATTTGTTGCGGGCAATCTTGTCTTGTAGAATATACAGTTTAAAGGAACATAATCAAGTGTATATCTTTCGTTTCTTGCCATGGTTAAGACGCCATTTTTGTATTTTTATTTTGTTGGAATAAAATGGGTGCTTGAAAAATCATATACCAAATGTGCTGTATCAAATATCAAACTTGTTGTACATGTACTGTACGAACGTATGATATATATATATATATATATATATATATATATATATATATATATATATATATATATATGAAAAGAAACTTTTCTTGCCATTTATTATTTGTTATATCAAACTGTTCGTTGAGAATGTGAGTCTTTCCGCGTGGTGGACCTAAGATGGAAAAAATGACGAGCATGCTGTCTATTCATTTTCTGTATCGTCTTGGCTGAGGAGGAAGTTACGTAGGTCGTTAATGACTGGTCGCTTGTGTTTTCAAGATCAGCAGTGGCAGTTACTTAATATGTCCATTTGTTGCGTGCTTAGCGGATTTTTTGCTTCAGGATCGCCTGCCGGAATAATACTGTTTCGGTAGGGTCTCCTGGGCGAACAAGTATGATATTGAAAGAACCGAAAATAAATCATGACCCCGAGTCAAAACATCACTGACGAGGCGATCCTGTGCACTCCTTGGAGTGTTTTCCTGACAATATATATATATATATATATATATATATATATATATCAAGTGCAACAGCAAAATTGTCCAAATCGTGTAACAGCATAGTTGACCATTTCGAATCTATAATGACAAGCTAAAGAATAACATCTCAGCTGTCAATATGCCACTAACTTCGAGCGAGATGCCCTGGACAGAAATAATTGGAGATATTTGTGCCAGAGTGGTATCAGAAATTTTGAAATCCGTTGTATTGACCGGCTTAGAGACGAAACGGCGTAACGCGCCAGAAAACATTGCTATATCTATTATATTTAACAGCCCCCCCCCCCCCCGACTCACGAGGGATGTATGTGGCACAAAGCACAAATCCGGGGTTCTCCGAGTCCGTTGGCTCGGCCAAAAATATTCCCTTAGAACCCGCATCAACGGGTTCAGGGCCGGTCTACCACGAACAATCTGGCCGACATTGCTATATCTATGTCCCAAGATCCTCGCTGTTGCACAATATGTGGACTTGAATGCAGGTCACTAGTGGGACTCAAGTGTCACATACGACGAAATCGACGGGAGAGTCCATCATATATATATATATATATATATATATATATATATATATATATATATATATATATATATATTTATATATACAACAAGGGAGCGGGAGAGAGAGATAGATAGACGGATAGATAGATATTAGTTTGGTGCAAAAATAATGACGTAATAATGTCGTTTTATGACGTATTTTTTAACGTCAAAAAACAACATTATTACGTCATTATTTTTGCACCAACCTAATAGATAGATAGATAGATAGATAGATAGATAGAGAGAGAGAGAGAGAGAGTGGAGGGAGAAAGAGAGAGAGAGGGGGAGAAATAAAATGAAAGTGAGTGAGTGAGAACCAAAATATGGCGATGGAAAAAATTTACTATGCAATACTCATGTCGGTGTTTATCGCATTATTAGAAAATTTCAAAAAGAACAGCTGCAGATAGAAAACGAATGTAAATGGATTCTCTGTAATGGAAAGATTTGTTCAAAAAGAAAAAAATGTTTATTTTACCATGATGAACGACTTAAAAATATAATGAACGATCAAGAAAATCGAGCAGATCTTAGGGACAATCTTACGACTTTTTGCTCATAATCTTTCATTATAAATTATTTATATATTCCGGTTTTATATTTTTTACTGAATGTTTCAAATGTATAAACACTCTTTAAACGCTATTTTGTAAATGTTTAGAAATAAAATTATTTCCAAAATTTATTTTCTAAAATTTATTTTCAATTTCTTCCAAAGTTTGTTTTTCGGGATTGTGATCTTTCAGGATTTTTAATTTCGGGATTTCGACATTCGGGATCTTAAGATTCGGGATTATAACTCAAACCCAACTTTAATATAATCCTTATAAAATCCAAATCGAAAATTACTCAGCATTTTATATAAACATCTTACTGGACTATATATCCAAAATATTGTAAATATATTTTTTAAAGACTGTATAAATAAATGCGAAAAATCATTTTCTCCATCCTAACAATTTTGCTTTATTATTATCCTTCCATATGAATGAATTGGATCCTAAAATTAAAAAGTACAACAGCACATCTTTTGAAAAAAATTCTTTGGAGATTTTCGAAAGATACGAATTTTGCTGACGGCGTCTGCTATCTTCATATATGAGCAACGAATCTAATTGACGTGAATTTGGCAAATACGGGGTTTTGGCGGCTTCACTGCGAAAGATTTCATCAAGCCCCATTTTACAGTGACAGAATATGTCTAATTTAATTATCAGCTTGAGGAAGAGAAATGGCTATAAATTAATTTCAAGTTACATTTTAATGCTTCCAAGGATATAATTTTGTCGAAAAAGTTTGATGAGGTTTAAAATGTAATGTTGGAATACATAGAATTTTGTAAAAATATGATTCATTTAAAACTCAATGACTCTTTTATTTGGACACAAGAAGTGAATTGGATCATAGAATAGCGATATGCCATGTATTATCCAATGGTTGTTATAATTTCCACAGTAGAAGCAAACTAAATGTATAAACTTTGCAATTTATTTGTGAAAGAGACGATCTATGGTTTTCTTTTCATTTCTTGTTTTAGTGTATGAAGCTGGCTCGTAGATTCTTACATCAGTCTACCTTAAACTTACATTCACTGGTTTATATACTCGTTAGGATCCATTAGATCCAAGGCGACAAAAGATACATATCTATCTATCTATCTATCTATCTATCTATCTATCTATCTATCTATCTATCTACATTTCCTACTAATTCGTTCCGTTTAACTATGCAATATATACTTGTTTGCCTAAGTTACTAAAATATCATAACGATTATCGCTGCGGATATCTGAACCAGCTGCCGTATAACAAAATTAAACATGGCCATAAAGAAATACCACCAACGAAGGAAAATGAATGATTTTATGTGAATCCGAAACCGACACATTTTATGACTGCGCAGACAATCAAATCTGCGAGGGATATTTTCGAGTAACCACGTTGGAAAATAAATAAATAACAAAATTTTGTGGTCAGGTTTCATTCAACCGGAAGGTGGTTAGTTCTGATTGTGGTCGTATATATGCAGATTGCTTAGTAGAATGGGCTGTGTGATGAGACGGCGGTCAGAAAGAATCCAGCTTTTATATGTGGCTACCCTGTGTCTTTTCTACAAATATTTCCATGGCAACTGCTCTGACGAGTTTTTTTTTCTCTGGTGCCCCGACTACATGAATTTAAGTGTTCAACTAGATTGGCAACTAGGTCCCACCTTTTTACTGTTGAACTAGCTAGATGTAACCGCCAACAGTTTCTTTTCTCACACTTCCCACCTGTGTAATTTCCTTCTGTCTTCCTAAACCATGTTCATTTTTTTGTCCTTTCCAAAATCCCCACTTTCTCTTTCATTTTTACTCCCAGTAATCCCTTGCATCTTAATGACATTGGTGCCTTGCTTGGGGTGAAATGATTTAAAACAAGGTTACAATCAGTTATCTTACAATGTAAGAATACTTGATCCCACATAGCACTTGCACAACGCGAAAGGAACACCCTTGCTGTGAGAGACTCTAGCTATATGATAAATTGTGAGATCATCCAACCAACCGATTTAGCAGGATAGACAAACAGCACCTTGTATTGTTTCAGTTAGAATTCTTACGTTATTTGTATTTTCCGTGTATAGATAAAAAGTACTCTAATTTCTGTGAGATTCACACAACGATAAAATCCATTTTGCAAACTCACGTACAACAATTGAAGAAAAGGGTCTGTAATCCTTTATCTACTTTCGACAGGATATAACATATTTATTCCAGTCATACATTCTATAGAATATACAACAATTGAATATCCGAAAACTCTTAAAACAGAAAAAAATGTCCCTGAATGTAGAATCGTTTCTCGTCTAATGGTTATTGTCAAGCTATCTTTTTAAGGACGTTGATTGTTTTAAATATTCATGTCTTTCTAACTCAACCTTGTGATATTTTGCAGAATTTCTTTGAAATATTTGAAGGTCTAGTAATAAGTGTTGTTTTAAAATTATGAATACTGTAAATGTTAACCTAAGCGTGTGGAATTGATTCCAACACGAAGATTTTCTAACGCTCTTTATGCCTCTGCTTCTAACAATCAAGATATATAATCAACGAATCTTTCGTGCTTACAAAAACTGAATCTATATATAGAAAACCGATTAGTTACTTCCTCTGTCAAATGAATTAAGAGATACTCCATTTAGTCTCCCCTTATCTTAAAATGCAGATGCAAACAATTTTGTATCCTCTAGAGTTTTTTTTAAAAGTGATCTCTCACGACACATCAGTCGAATTAATTACACGTTCTTGCTTTAATTATTAACTAAATGCTTCATTTAAATTATACATTTGTTTTGAATGACAACATTTAATTAATTTGTTGTAAAAGTTTATTTTTAAAATTGCTTTGACAGTATAGGAATTTTGATTTTATTTGATTAATTCGTTTCTTTACGGTTTACCAACCTATTGCAGGTTATTTAAAGCCAGAAAACATTTTAGATTGTAAAACTATTTTAGGTGTTAATGATTTAGTGATACAATTCTTGGTAATTAACTCATAGCTGGTGGGAGAAGAGGTAAGTTCAGACCTTTCAAAAAGTATTACCGCGTAAATGAATATAACGAACCCAACTGACATTGGAACACGGCTCTCCAATTAACAATACCAAGATATACATTACATCACCCGCACATCCAAGCTTAAAGAATATGCTATTCCCAAGGGGTCATCCATATCGATACTGACGCTCATGCTCTACGTTGCTTAATTGCACACACACATATATATATATATATATATATATATATATATATATATATATATATATATATATATATATATATATATATGTGTGTGTGTGTACATATATATAAAAGTGAACATTGAAGTCACCACTTAGAGGCGATAGGCTGTTTCATGCTAGACGCAGTCTATTTATTTCAATTTTTTATTCTTATTTCTTATCTTATATATTTATTTATTTTTATTTTAATCGTTGTTTTATTAACGTAGTAAAAATTGGTTTGTTAATTTAATTGCTTATTTAATAGATTTGTTTAAGTTTGGGAAGATAATTAAAGCTATATATTTAATTTTGGGCTTGATTGATGTAGTTTATTCTAACTATTATTTTGGCGGGAGCAGTTTTTAATTTGTTTATTACTTCATTTATTTATTTGGATTGATTATCATTACTTGTTTTTTTCTAACAGTTAATTTCTCGGGATCGGTTTGTTAGTTGGTTTATTTATTTATTTGGATTAATTTATTTTACTTGTTTTTTATTATTTATTTCTTATACTGTATATTTTTATTGACACTTTTCAGTTTTCGATTTTTAAGCAACGTAATATTTTTTATCGTTATATAACAGTTATAGCTATGTGTTTCGTCCGATTTTGGGTTTAATTTTTATAGTCTAACTAATATTTTGGTCATAATGATTTGTTAATTTGTCTATTACTTTATTTATTTGGGTTCATTGATTTTGTTTTTTATTTTTTATTTATTTATTCTATTTCATCTATTCTAACGGGTGTGATTTGGTAATTTGTTTGGGTTAATTTAATTTATTTATTTTATTGTCCTTTTGTTTATTTATTTTATTTTTTTTCAGTTTTCGATTTTTATGTAACGTAGTAAAAATTTGTTTTCATGTCTGCATTTTGAGATGAGCTCGGAACGTTTATTTAATAATTTATATATATACTTTTTCTTCATTATCTGGTGATTTTATATGCATTATAAAAATATAGTTTTACGGTATGTTATATTTATGAGTAAAAGTGCTCAATATCAGGGATATCATGTAAATCTAAACGTTGACAGTGAAGACAACACCGTGTGGCAGAAGTTTGTTCTATGGTTCAACTCAATTTTCTGCGCTGAAGATTGCATTCAAGCATGAAATAGACTTTCGCCACTCGGTGTTTACCTCAATGTCCACTTGCATATATATATATATATTTATATATATGTATAATAGCTGGCCACTCGTATTCAATGATACCTGTTTACTAGGGCAGCTAGCTAATCCCTAATTTAGATGCTCGTTCAGGCACATTTTGTCTTTGTTCAGCACCCACAAGGCCCACCTATATTTTATACTGCAACTTTGCTGAGCAGACCTTACTTACAGTTTCTGGAAAAGTGCGCGTTATCGAGCATGATCAACAATCTGAACAAGGCCATCACACAAAAACCCTCGGTCACGATGACTTATGACTTCATGCTTTCCCCCAAGTGTTCTATCTACACAATTTCACTCACAAGGACTCTTTCAACAGGTGCTGCACGCTGGGATCATCCCTCCCCCAGAGCGATAATATCAGGAAGTCTCCTTCCTGACAAATCAACCGTAGTGAGATTCGAACCCGGGTCTTATGGTAAGAAAGCGAACGTTTTAACCACTTGGCCATATTTCATTTTGTATGTTTAGTACTTAGTGGAAAGCGCTCAATATCAGTTATAGAGCTAACATAAATAGATCTAATTTAAAAAAAATTAACTATTTTGTTTGATGATTTGCAAAAGCGTAAAACTCAGGATCATAAACTCATATCAATACAACTGAATATATTGGGTTGGCCGCAAAGTTCGTTCTGTTCATAAAGTAAATTTTCTTCGTAATAAAGCGAACCAACTTTTTTGCCAACCCAATATGTGTATACATTAGCTTAACGATTACCTAATTCATGAACTTGTTTACGATACAGGAAACATTTCAATAATAAGATTCACACCTTTTGTGGGGTTAATTTTTCTTCTGGTTCTATCTGAAAAATCAACAATTTGCAACAAATCTTAAGCACAAAACCTAAACTAAATGAGTTATTATGTTTAGGCAAACGTTTTTGGCATTTAAAAAGTATTTTATCCATATAGTTTAAGTGCATCATTGTTTAGTTATTTCAGTGTTTGCCATCTCTTTCTCTGCGCTTAAGCTAAATTCAACCTTAAGTGTATAACATCATAAAAGAACCATTGCGTTTTTATTTGGATTATTCGTCGAGGAACATTTCGATACTTTCAAATTTGCTTGGAGGGAATTTAGTGAGTGTAAGTTTTCTGGTAGAGGCAGCCGGCGAAATAAATTCCCGTTCAAAATCTAGAGACATTTGTTGCGTTGAATTTTCAACATTAGAATGGACGATATACATATAATATAATCAACGCCCAATTTTATTGGTCAAAAATTGGTCTCTTTTACTTTCACTGTGCAATAAAAAATTGTTCGGGTTCTAGCGATACGTAATTTCCCTTGAATCCCAGAACTAAAAAATTCTGCCCACTAGATTCTATGAAATGTTAATGGCTCTTCTGGATCTGGATCCATTTTTTTTATTTGGATTCTCAAAACAAATCTATTTTTTTGGCGTTTGTGATGTTTTTCTTTTCGGTTAAATATATTCATGTGGAGCACATTTTTTTTTTACTTTCTTGAATTTTCCGTAACGCTTCTAAATGACGTACGAATGTTGATTTATTGGAAGGAACCATAAATGAGCGGGCGGAAACATTAAAAAAAAAAAAAAAAAAAAAACACAAGATAGGAACTTTTGCAGAAACCTAACAATAGTTATAGCGATTTGCAATTAAATTATTTTTTTTTCATAAAGACATTCCACACATTCCATTGTCAGAAGTGCAGATTGAAGTCAGCTGGCTCTGTGATTTCATACTAACAGTTAGATTGGCATGAAACATTCATTTAATTGAATTCTACACATGAAAAGTACTTAAAAGCTTTGATGACAGCCATGTTCATTTTCATTCAGACAGAAGAGCTGTAGCCAGTAAAAGATGATAGAATTATATCGCTGTTGGCAAAATTAAAATTTCAAATCTGATTATTGAACATTATTAAGATTGCGCTTTAATGTTGACAAAATGATTTGACATTTATCTCCTGACTCTTTACCTTGACACTGAAGAAATAGGAATTCTATCTGATCGTTGGTAGCCTAATTGTCTCAGGCAGGACTCCTGAAAGACGTGGTTCCGATGAATTGAATGTAATATTATAAACTAATATAATATTTTTGAACTAGGAGGACAGTTTGCGTACTAACTCAAGCTTTCATCAACAATCTCCATAGAAATTAGAAACAATGATGTATTTACTTGACAGACTGTAACTTCTGTTTCATCGTGCCGTGAAAATGACAGTAATATTTTTGCAATTTCATTGTAGTTGTAAAATAGCAAAATTGAATATTCTTTTTGTCGCCCATTCGTCATTGTATATTAAACTAAATAGGAATATTCTTTTCATAATGATCAGTTCCATGATGAGCTCATCACTTGACCATTACCATTCACGTGTCTGGGTAGAAGAGGTATTCATTCAGGCGTAGTAAACATGGCGGAGTACCATACCTTCTTGTAAAATGTTCACTGGTTGATGCCTTGGAAACCCTCCAAATATTAGGTTGGTGCAAAAATAATGACGTAATAATGTCGTTTTCTGACGTTAAAAAATACGTCAAAAAACGACATTATTACGTCATTATTTTTGCACCAACCTAATAGTAATGCCGTGTCATCCTACATAGATATGAAACTCCGGCTTTCATAGTGTAATACACTGTTGACTCTATGAAAAGGTTCATCTGTCATTTGACAGGTCTTGCTTTTAATCTTGGTGTATGTATAGCCATCTTCTTCAATAGAAAAGCGTCGTTAAGGAGATAGTTGTGTCGCCGATGAACCCACTATGCGACCGGTTGTACTGGGTTAAATCATATCAGTGGTTTTTGTTCAATACTTTAATAACGAACGATCAACCTCATATTCACCATTGGATAATTATAATTTCTATGTCACTGGAATAATAAGGGTAAGAATTTAAAACATAGAAAAATATTACACACAAAAGAAATATTGTAAGGAAATAGCCACAGTCAATATTCCTTCAGATGGTTGTTTAAGTTAACCACAAAACTCCTAACAAATTTTGGTAAAGATATATTTACCAATTTAATAGAAATCGAGAAGAATATTCATGGAAAACAATCACATTAACGATTATTTTAAGACTTATCTGTCAGACCTGGTTTGTTGCTTCTGTCATGTATTTAGAAATGTTTGATAAAATACAAGAGAAAACTGCAATGTTATTGGTCCTGGCTTGGCATCTCGGCTTCACTCATTTCCCATCGCTTCCCTTTGCCTTTTCTATAAATATGTTTCAGGTAATTGTTCTGATGAGCTTTTAATCGTACAACTAGATTGGGTGCAAGTTCTAATCATCTTGCAGTCGAATTGGCTAGATTTAACCGTAAGTTCTATGCTATAAGGTTCTTCTTTTGAACTTCTGATTTGTGGAACTCTCTTCCAGCTTCTTACTTTCCAGTCACTTTCAAGATTGAAATGCAATGCCAATCGTTATCTTCTGTCTTTTTATTTCCCGTTCTTTTATTGTTCTCTCGTTACTAATGTTTTCTTTTGTTTTCTAATATTCACTCACACCCAGTAAACATTCACGTCTTGGTGGTTTTATTGCCATGCTTGGGGTGAAATGATTAAAAAATTAAAAAATAAATAAAAAAGCACAAATCAGATACAAAAAATGTAAATCGTTATAAAAAGAAAGGTTTTGTGGAAATAAACGTTTTTTTTTTTTTGGTTGAGTCAGTTCAAATAAAAGTTAGTATGTAAGTGTATGAAAAGAGAGAGCGAATTTGAAAGAGAGATGAGTTTATGTAGAGAGTGAGAGAAGACTTTGCTGACTGCAGTTTTGGTCAGTGGAAAGGGGATAGAATAAGAAGACTCTGAAGACTGTTTCTTTGAAATTGATATCCTGTGAAAACCAGCACGTCTACCGAATTTCGTTTCTCGAGTTGTGATTCTATTGCTTCTAAGCCGTTCAACCATTGCGTTTTCCAGCATAACTATAGAATAATACGAATCGTCATTTATTTTTTCTCTCCGTCTCCTGGTATGTTCTCTACTGCGCCTACAAGGAAAAAAGTATTGAAACGTAACAGATTTTTGTAATTATCAAAGTCGAAGATCGCAAGCGTTGTTTCTTGTGTGGGTATAGTCAGGTATATAAATTGAATTTTATATAGGTAACCGCTACAACAAATGCTATACTTCAGGCTTAAAATGCATTTTAAAAAATGAAGATCTTTTCTGAAGTTCTAATTCGGAGCTTATAGATTAAATTTAATATTTCCAATAAGGAAAATACTTTGGTGCATTTCAAACCGAATTTAAGTAAACTGAAATAATTTTTATTCTAATTATCACTAAAATCTACAAATTCGTTCATATTAATAAATCTGTAAACACAACATAATTCTTTTTATTAAAAAAAAAAAAAATTCTAAAAATAAAATATACTTTTCTGAAACGTTATTTCAGAAAAATATCTGACAAAGAGTTTTTTTGATTGTTAACTGATATATTGACAGCATGATGTCTGGTTACTTTGAATATACGCTATTTAGCGCTAGAGGGCGTCGTCAGTGATGTTCTGAATTGGGTCATTGGGCAGTTTCGAGTCTTTCAAACATCATACTCACCCCACGAAGTCGACCTCATAAGAATTGATCAGTCTCTGATGCCCCCCCCCATCTAAATTAACAGCCTGCAGACACTGACTTATTTAAATTTAAGTAAGGGGAACATATATGAAACATAATGACGAATAAACGGCAAGCGCCTTTTTTATATAATTTTCAACTATTCATTAATCTTAAACATTTAAAATATTTTAAGCATACTAATATTTTATAGGATTTTAGCTACTGGGCTTTATAAACTTCTTTACGAACGTTCAAAATATCAGAGAATTACCAACAATTTAAATTTTACTATATCTACCGTTCTTATTGTATTTACAAAAATCAACGCGTTATACACACCTAAAAAGTAAAATTCTTTTTTTTTTAAATACTAAGGTTAGTTGAATTGTAGTCAGTTATTCCATTTGTGATTAGTAAATACAGTTCTAATTTAATAACAATATCCCTTGACTGATACAAATTAATACAGAATTTTAAAATATTTAAAAGTAATATTCTAATTACTTTTTTTTAATTTAAAGGAAAACAAATCTTGTAAAAGTTCCTTATTCAATGATAGGATTTATTTCTTAAAATAATAATATCCATAATATATTTTATATAAATTTTATTCATAAAAAATGTTTTCTAATTAAATATCTTTGATTTATTGATTTTTTTATTTTACATGTCAGAAAAGATTTTCTCTCACTGTCGGTCCTGTTCGACACAAAATATTTGATAATTTAAATTTTCCAAGGACTTGCTCTAATAATTAATATAAACATTAAGTACTACAAAAAAAGGATTTCTCGAAATTTCATAAAATTAAATGAGTGGAAAGTAACAGATTAAAAAATATTTTTACCAAGATTAAAAAAAACAACAAAAAAAAAACATTGAAAAATAAGTAGATTCACTTGTGAATAGTTCTTGAATGTTTAATTAAAATGCGACAATTATCTGATTTTTGCAAAAATTTCCAAAGCAATGTATTTTTTCATCTAAATAGACGATCAAATTAGCCGGATAAATTATTGTTTCCGCGTTGACGCTACAAAAGCAAAATGATTTTTTACATAAAACTTCCCTTCATCTATCCTTTTAATAACGCAAAACTTTCGGCAAAGAAATATTGTTTTTATTATGTTTGTTTGCATTTTAAATCACCTATCCGCTTTTTAGCGAATTATCAAAGTCTATAAGATTTATATACGTGGAAATTGCATAACTATTAAGTCTGTTGTTATTTTATTCTCGAATTCCTGAGGAATCGGAGAGCCAAGTTCGAATTTCTGTTGAATCCATTGCATTTACTTACGTGCTAATCCCCTTGGGAAATGTATGAATCCTCTTCTTCTCCCACCAGCTATGGGTAAATAGCAGAACGGATTGGGTTATATAGACTTGGATGGCAACTAGTCTACCGCAGAAAGAAATGGCAACCTACTGCGGAAAAAATCTGCCTCGTCAGTCATGTATCGAAAGATACATGATCACCTATGCGTGTATCACCCATGGCACACAACTGACCAAGTGAAGCAATTCAATAAAAAATTCAAATTGACTTTCGTTAACCAAAACTTTATTTTGAGAGGTAACGATCATAAAGAAGGATTTTTTGAATTATTAAAGCTAAAAGTATTGAAAGAAACTTAATACATAATAAAATAAATAAAATGAAATATATTATCAACATGGCCTCACTCCGTGCAATGTTATATTACTTTGTTATGATAAAATAAAGTAGGTTCTGTTTCAGTGCCGTCGGATAATGTTACGCGTTCAGGTAAGAACGAGATTACTCAT